>VZTG01008192.1:90174-200169 GCA_013397845.1 Melanocharis versteri | reverse complement strand
CAGCAGAGGGGTCAGTGAGCAGTGAGGGCAGTCAGCAGTGGGGTCAGTCAGCAGTGGGGTCAGTCAGCAGATTTACTGGGTGTTTTCACCACTGCCATAGGGACCAAGAGGACAACCACCAGACGTGGTGGGACCGGCCGCACGCGCGTTCCTGGCAGCTGCAAACTCCGGGAACACAAGATGTCAGGCATGTCCCACCAGCCCTCCCCTCGCTGGCTGCTGCCTCAGTCCCACCTCCATGTCCAATCCCTTTGGCTTTCCTTTCCCCAGATCCTGGATACATCCACACAATTCTGCCTCCCGGTACCTACAGGCTCCCATCCTGCGTGCCGGGGCTGGAATACGCTCCAGAGTCTGTGCAGGCAGATGTTGTCCAGCAGCAGGCAGTTCCATGGCATTGGGAAGGCAGCAGTGAGGTCTGATGAAAAGCAGTGCAGAACTCTTTAAACCACCTGAACCATACCCAAAACTCTGCTTGATTCTCAGCTTGCAGGTGAATACAGTCACTGCCTTCAGCAAGCACAGGGCTGCATTACCACTCTGGGTTGCAGTGGTGGACAGTTCCCCTCCCTTCTTGGCTGCACACCAAATGGCCAAGAAAAAATCAGGGCTATAGCATGGGAGAAAAGAGGGAGATTTGGTTCTGTAGGATGGTGACAGTGTCTGCATCTTGACATGAGCTGGGGTGGAGAGGAATTCAAGGAACTTGCCCCTCCCAAACCAATTGATTCAAAGTATTTTGATGGCAGATTGTGCACGGAGCAATTAAATAAAGAATAATGCAATGCAAATAGTTCAGAAATGAGAGAGACGTGTAGAACAATGTTTAGAAGTCCAAGGAAAAACCAGACATGAAGTTTTTGCTAAAACCAGGAATAGTGTTAATGGTTCTCATAGATCTTCCAATGGCCCTTGTGCTGCTGTGAAAAGGTTGGGGATGTTTTTGCAGAGTACCTGCATGAGATTCCCACTGGCCATTTCTTGTGGCCGTCCAGGTGAAATTTCGGATAACTTTTCCCGTTTCATCACTGGTTATGTCATTCTCAGTGTACAGAGGCCACTGTATTTTGTATTTCAGTGGCTGCAACAAGCACAGCAGGTTTCAGTCTGCAGTCTGTGTCATGGGGCCAGGAGTCTTCCAGAGCTTTGAGGTACCAAGCTGCCCTTTTCCTCATGAGTAGCCCATGAAGAAAAATGAGCTTTAAAACCAAAATTATTTGAAATGAAGTCAGGAAGTTCAGTGTGAGACAGAGTGGAAATCAGCAGACTTTGCAGACAAGATGCCCTTGACCCACTGAGACCTGCTGGGAGGTCTCTTCCTCAGATTTGCTCTTCAAAGGGAATCCTTTACATGGGAGAAGAAATCAGGAAGGGATGTTCACATGGGGATGGGCACAGTTCCTCAGACATCTCCATTTCACATCGTCCGTCCTTCATCTCTGAAAGAGGCCAAGATGCCAACTTCCCAAGCAAGCTAAGGCACCGTGGCAGCTCTGGAATGCATTTCTTATTATAATTCTAGTTATGTCTTCTATTGCTCTATATTTTTGTAGCTGTTTCTAATATCACAAATATTTGCACTGCCCTGATTTTCTGAGATTCGCATCACATTCTCAGCTGCCATCTGCTCATGATGCCATCTCAGAGGGTTTACTAGGTGGAGAACCAGAAGCCCTTGGAGGATTTACTTCAGGTCCAGAGTCCCATGATCCCCTCATCTTTAGCCAATCCTGCAGAGGCCCATCTGGGTCTCATCCTCCTCGCTGACATACACCAGCATCAGGAAAGGCTGTGACAAGGGACAGAGCCTGACCCTGTCCTTCGAAGGTAGCTGGGCTGCAGGCTCTTGGCTGTGAGCCCTCTCCTGCACTGACACGGGTCAGCCCCTCCTGTGGAGAATCAAAGGTCCTTGGGACCTTCCCTGTTACCAGTGGGGACTGAGACACCTTCAGGAAAGAGATGATTGAATCCCCTTCAGAGGTGATTTGACACCAGAACTGGATCTCTCCTCTGTCTCCAGTAAAAACCCAACCACTGTAACCTGGCACTGTTCTGTTACAAGCTCTTCCCTTGAGTTTCCAAGATCTGACGCTCAGCCAGCTCTGGCAAGGGATCCACCTCCTCAGGGTGGATGTGTCAGGGATACGGAACCATCTGTGTGTGTGCCCCCACAACATTACTCAGGATATAAAGTCTGCCCTGAATCTTCTGGCAAGCGAGACCTGCCTCAGCAGAAAACACAGGCAGGGTTTGGAAGGTGCTGATCCCCTGAGCAGCGTTTGGGCTGTGGGAATGGGCAGTGGGAACCCTGTCAGCCCAGAGTGCCAAGTGAAATGACACGGTGACTCAAATGGGGAGTCACGGCCCCTCTTTCAGCCTCTCTGTGCAGCAGCTGCCTGGGACATCCCACGCTGGCAGAGGCAGCCCAGACCCACCTGCTCCTGTAGCTCCTGCTAAAGGGCAACTTTCCTCTATCCCTAAGCCCTGGGAGGTTCAGCTGGCACTGGTTTGCACATACTGTCCCCTGTGTGCAGGCAGCTTCACGGACAGGCAAGGTGGATGTGTCCACCCTGCAGCAGGGCTGGCATAAACCACAGCAGCTGACTCAGCCAACACTCCTGATCCCCAGATGGGTGAGTGCCTGCTGCTGCCAGGCCATCAGGAGTGAATGGACAAGCAGCTGTCAAGCGCAGTGACCCTCACACAGCTGCACCCACGCTGGTGCTCGGGCAGCCAAGGGCTCTGTGCTTACCTGCCCTCCTCACTTGCCATTCCTCACCCAAAGCCAAAGTTTGTTGGCTCAAACCCATCTCAAGGTGCTTCTGAATTGGGAGATATCCACCAGTGAAAACTGGTGGCCAGGCCCTCTGTCCTGCTCTAGGAAGATCCTGAGATGGGTTTCCTGTCCCTAGATATGCTTTTGGAGGTGTTTGTGGTTTCCTTGCCAGCCCGTGTTGGTCCTGTCGCTGTGCTCCCTGGCAGCCTGACAGCCACGCCACCCCTTGAGCAGAGCCTGTCCCGGGGATGTTCCACAGCAATTCCCAGAACTCACACAGCAATTCCTTGGAAAGTCAGCCTGCCTGAGGCTGGCACTGCTCTGCTTCCTTGCCATGCGTGGGGAGGAGTTCGGTGCCACGCCTGGTCCGTCAGCACACCACTGACCACCTGCCAGGCAGGCAGGATTTATCACCTGTTTGGGCTTCTGCGGAGGTGTCTGGCTTCCTGTTCTCCCTGCAAGGACCCAGAGGGCTGCAGCAGGGACCAGCTCCTGCTCCCTGAGGGCCTCTGGAGAGGCAGACTGGGACGTTTCCAAATGAAGATGATGGGTGGTGAGGAGAGCAGGGCGCCTGGCACACACTTTGCTGTGTCACTGCCCCGTGACTTCACCTGCCACCCACGCCCTTTTTGCTCCCTCCAGCCAGTGAGGAGGGTGAGCTGGGGCACTCGGTCACTGCTCACTGCAGGTGCTGGTGCAGCTGGTGCATTGCATTCCTCCTGTGGGCTGCCCAGCCAGGGGTTGGACATGCAGGTGCTTTGAGCCAGGGAGCTGTGCTGAGCAGCACACCGTGCACGGGGCTGCAGCCACAGCTCTCACCTGCCCAGGGGGAAGCCACGACTGTGAATGCTTTACGAAATCCATGATTTCCACCTCAGCTTGGCAGCCGAGAGGAAAGAGATGTAGAGGCAGTGTCAGGGGACTTGGGCAGTCTGTGACAGTGCGGTGACATGAGTTGTCATGGCAGCAGCTCCAGCACAAAGCTCACAGCAACACTTCACCCGTGGGGAGACGCGCAGAAGAGATCACAAAGCTCGTAAATAAACCAGGTCAGATTGTGGAGAGTGCTTCACCCCCTGGTGCTCAGAGCAGTTGCTCAGCACCCCCCGGAGCCAGTCACACAGTAAAAAGAGCAGCTTTGCCAAGATGTGTGCTCAGCACGGCTTGGTGTCCAGCTAGCTGGGATTTTTGGGAGTGCTGAGGTTCCTGGTGAGCACGTGCACGGCTGCTCCTCGCTGGGGCAAGTGTTTGCCAGGCAGAAACATGCAAATTCAATCCCAAGTGAATATTCATCTGAAAAGCCTAACCAGAGTGTATTTTTGGGTGTCCTGTTTAAAAGCCATCCAGTCAGGGAACAGAAACAATGGCAGATGATTTAAGCTATCAGTCACACGATGTGAACACGAGCAAACAGCCAAGTCGAGGGATAGTGGTTTCAACTCTTTGCTCGTGAATAAGGGCACATTGGCAGAGCTCTGGGGGAGCAGCTTGGTTTCTGGCTGTGGGGTCTCTGGGCTCCCCCTTGCCAAGTGCTTGTGTGAGGAGGCTTGCTGGGTCTCACCAGGAGAGGGGGGTTAAAAGCTCCTCAGCATGAGAGAAGCTGTCACTACCTCGCACTGATGTGTCACAAGCACATCCTTCTTTCCCTCCACTCACATCTCGGCAGGCTCCTGCCTCTTCCCTGCTCCAGATGTGTGATAAGAAGGATTTACTGAGTTCCCATGTGGCTTGTGCTTGTCTCTCCCTCTACCCATTACTGAGCCCGTTACTGAGCCCTCTGCACACCCTCTTCTCCTCACCTGCAAGTGAAGCTCAGATTCCCTGGGGCTGTGCACAGCTGGGCTGCCCAGGGTGACCAGCTGCAGGAGCTGCATGTGGCACACATACATTGTCTGCCCTAGGAAGGACCATTATGTGGTACAGAAATTGGTTGGGGGTAGCTTCTGAGAGACCATTTGTTGCTTTTGAGGCACGGAGAGCTAGAATGTGAGTATTCAGCAAACCCTGTCCATCTGGCTGCACGCTGCCTCTTCTCAGCACCCAGGAGCTCCTGGTCTGGAAAAAACGGGACTTCAGTGTGTGCTGGGAGATGTAAGACTGGGCAAAACAAACACACCATTTCAGAGGAAGGGCTGATAACCAGAGCCTCTGCTTCAGCTGTCCTCAGCTCCTTGGCTCTGGTAATCCCCTGTGCCCAGATGAGCCAGACACAGGGCTGGTTCTGCAAATAGGGGATCACCGAGCTGGACCTGCCCCTACACACAGCAATGTGCTCTTATTCGCCAGGGAATTGTCTCCATTGTGAAGGGATTTGATTCGTTTCCACTGTTTGTAGGGAAGGCTGTTCCTGTATCTCACTCCTGACCTTCAGACTGTGTTTCCTCATTTTCAGATTGAGTGCATAAAAACTAGTTTATGCCCATTTGTTCTTCTGCCAGCAAAGATCTTTAGCTTAAAGAGTCAAGAACAGATCTTCTTAATCCCTGGAATTTACCCCAGACTTATGTCCAGAGAGCAATGAATGTGTTTCTCTGGAAGCAGGCAACCAGATCTGCATGCACTTTTCCAGGCATGGTCTCTCCAGAGCTCCTGGAATCAGTTTCTCCCTGTCATTCATGCAGGAGCCATCCCAAGACATTCTGGCATTGCATTTGTCCCCTTCATGGTGACTTCAGTGGGTTAGACTTGTTTTATGATAAACTCATGCACTCCACTCTTCCCCATGGTTTCCAGCTGCTGAACTCCCAGTCTGGAGCAGAAGCCCACTTCCTGAGGGCATGATTCATGCTGTGATGTCACAGCCAATTCCCGGCACTCCAAGATCAGCTAAAACTAAGATGCAATTTAATGTTAATCTAATCAACAGTGCTATTTTTGCCGAGGTCTCTCCTGTTGTGGCCGACACCATCACCACAGCAGCAGCAGTAGTGCTCCCAGGACCCAATGTTTTGTAAGTTGTATTAATTATTGCTGTGGTAACTGCATGGGGCAATGTCTTACAGGGCATCCAGAGCTCCAGGAAGAAGCTGAGGTCCAAATCCTGCTCTAGAGCCGTTCCCCAATGTGACATGCTGCTGAACCCATGCAGTGCATAGCTGGGAGACTGTCACTGGTGTATTTTATATGAGGCTTATTCTGCTAGGAAAAAGCCAGAATTAGTTGGTCTAGCAAATTTAGTTTCCATTCTCTGCAGTCCTCAAAATTTCCTAAGACTGGAAAAAATTGAAACCACAGTGTTCTCTGACAATAATGCAGAGAACTCACCACCTGAGGAGTCAAACCCCCAATCACTGGCTGTTAAATACACTGCAGCAGACATGAGGTTTGGCATGAACCAGAGGCTTTAGCATGGAAAGTGGCAGAGAACTTGTGGGAAAACCAGGCAGGGAAAGGGAGCCAGAAGGCAGCAAAAGGCCAATTGCTGCTCCTGGAGGGCTACAGGCTGGTAGTGCACCCTCAGAGCTTGTAAACTGGCTTTCTTCCTTTGGCCCCAGAAGAACTCTGTTATTTATCTGCTTCAGGTAGATGCAAACTGTTTCCAAGGTATCCCTGAAAACCCTGAACACACCTCCTGCTCTATTTTGTCCTTTCCCCTTTCCCCGGAGCGCTTCTGGCGTTGAGATGGGGGCTGAGACTCTCAGGGGTGGTGGGGCTGAGCTTGCCCTGGGGCAGGCTGGGGGGCTGGACCCGCTGGCTGCCGGACACGTGATGGGACACGACATACGAGAGTGCTGCTGGCAGGGCCAGGTGCTCCCTGGAACGGGCAGCAGGTTCCCAACCACCTCCCAGGCAGCCCGCAGGTCCCCGTGGGGCCGGAGGGAGGCTGGGGCTGCGCAGGTGAGCAGGGCAAGCGCAGGTAAAGTCAGTGCCAGAGCCTCCCTGACCCCAGCGCCACTGAGAGAGCTCTGCCCCGGTACCCAGTGAGCTGCAAGGACCCTCCAGGCTCTGCCAGATGCAGCGTGTGCTGGGGCAGCCCGTGCTGGGGCGGAAGCCTGTCCTTAGTGCCACAGGGATGGCTGTCCCCGCTGCTGGGCACACTGCGGAGCTGCTGGGCTGGCTCCTGCAGCAGCTGACTGCGGTGCTGGCACCCCGTCTGCAGGGGAAGATGAGACTGAGAAACCTTATAGGTATGATTGTCTGCACAAAGATGCTGAAGGTATGAAAACTGTGATTGAAACTGAAATGAAGGCAAGCTTTGAAATGCCAAAGCTTAGCTAATACACAACCGAGAACAATGGCCTGGCAGACAGAAGGTAATCCCCCCTGATTAGATAATGCCCTCTGCCCGTAAGGCCGAAGAGCCAGATCAAACTCTGATGGCTTACAGCGATGGGTTCAAAGAGTAGTCTTTAGAGATTAATATGTAATGTAGTATGGTAATGTAAGGATTCTCATAGGCTGCATGTAAATGTTGTAGGATTTGTATCTTGTATCACATTGGTTACGGGAAACTAGAATATTCATCACAGAGGACAATTTAATGTATTGTAAATGAGAACCTGACACTCTTTTCACTCTATTCATTCTGACCCTCTTCTCTCTCTTTTCTCTCTATTCATTCTTTCCCACACTCTCCTTTTACTTCTTCCTTACACCTTACTTCACTCACCCCCTCTCGCCCTGCTGTCTCCCTTGCATCATCCCCTGCCCTCAAGCCTCTCTCCCTCACTTCTCTGGCCTGCTTTGAGTTGCAGCTAGCAGCTCTGAGCGGGGCCCTTCCACAATAAACTACCTGATCCAAAAGTTCCTTATAGAGATCTCTCATCATTAACCGTCCAGCGCAGCGGTTTTTCTACACCGTCCGTGCCGGGCTCGCTCGCAGCTCGCTGCGGTCCTGGCACCCCGTCCGTGCCGGGCTCGCTCGCAGCTGGCTGCGGTGCTGGCACCCCGTCCGTGCGGGGCTCCTGCAGCAGCTGGCTGCGGTGCTGGCACCCCGTCCGTGCCGGGCCCGCTCACAGCTGCCTCCGGCCCCGTGCCTGGAGCCGGTGCGGGTGGGTGCCTTCCCGCGGAGCCCGTGATGCCACGGCGAGCCAGAGCACGGCTGGGGAGCTCAGCTCCGCTCGGGGAGGCTGCTCCTGCCGGAGCCAGGCTGGCATCTCCCTCTGGAGGCTGCTCCGGAGTGCCTGCGCTCCCGCAGCAATCCCGCTCTGCTGCCCCGTGTTCGCTGCCGCTGCTCCGCTCCGTCCCGTGCCAGCAGAGGCGGTCATCGCCCCAGGGCGGGAAGCGAGCAAAGTAAAGCAGATAAAATCAGCGAGAGGGGAGACCCAACAGTGATTCAGGTGAAGGTGAGGTACGGTCTGGAGCCAGCTGCGTGTGGGGTTCGGGTGGGGACTTCTCCCTTCCCGAGAGCACATGCCATTGTGAGCACACGCACAGCTGGGAAGGGCCCTCTTTCAGCTCATTCAATTGCACCAGTGCCAGAACTCGGAGGGGGGTTTGGGAGCCTTCCCCCTCACTGCCTCAAAACCCAGAGAAAATATTCCTGACTGTTGCAGCATGAAATCCCAGAGCTGCTTCCCGTGAATCCTCGAGAGAGTGAGCACGATGGCATGGGCACGTGTGGGGCTTGATGGGAAGAGGCAGGGACTCCGTTTCCACTTTTGTTGCTCCCTTTACAAATAAAGAATGAAACACAGATCAGATAAATTAAAGCCTTGCTTTTGCCCCTTTGGAGAGCCCAGGAAACTTTGGCGGCTCCAAGCGCTGAGAGCACGTGCAGCTAAAGCCAGATGAACAGGAAAAACTGACCCAGCATCTTCAAAGGATTAAGGCAGCAGGAGTAAGCTATACACCATGTAAGGCTCTGACAGGGGAAGCAGGGCTTTTTAATGAATCACTGCATGGTCTGCTCTCATATGCCTTTCCCTGTGGGATGAGGCACGGTGATAAGCATTCCCTGACCTGCCTTGGACACTCAAACAGCGTTTCATCATTCCCCTCCCCACACTGCAGACAAGCAGGACAGAGACACGAAAGCTGAGAAATGAAGCTCACATCCTCCTCTTGGCCTGTTTCATCTTCCTTTCCACCAGTAAAGCTGATCCCTCCCTGCCCTTTGCAAGGGCATCTCCTTCTGGGCAGCCTTTGCATCCTCTCCTCACAGAGAGAGAAGAATCGACCCTGGCTCGCCAAGCTTGAGATCCCAGTTCCTATAGGCTTGGAAGATATAAGTGACGCTGGAAGAACCGTGTCTACACGAAAAGGGGTTTTAAAAGCAATCAGGGAATTGAATACAGAGGAGATCTTGTCAACTTTCTGGTTCCATTAGCACTGTCAGGAACACTAAGAATATAGACATTACATGGTTTGAAAATGTTTCCAAGAGTTCTGTGTATTATTATGTTATCTCTGATCTAAACCCCTGTTAGGGATTTCATGGTCTTAGCCTGTGTTTGAGATTCAGCACATTAATCAGTGAGATCTCTCTGAGATGTGTCAACAAATTCAACCCGCTGTTCTGCGTTAGCTGCTCCGAGTAAATGAGCACTGTGTTTAGGAGCAGCTTGAACCTGCAGGGGCTGAGTCACCGTGCAGGACCTCACGAATGGAGGAGATGGACCAGAGCACCTTTTCAGTGGAGATTGCAAAGAAACAGACCAGGGACACAATCTTTTCTGTCCACCCTGCCTGCTTCCCTCTTCATAGTGCTTCTCTTGAGATGTGGAGTTTCAGAAAAGGGCAGCTAAATATTAAGAACTTGTGTAAGTGGTGTATTTGAATGGGTACATAACCCATGGAAGATGAATGCTCCATATGCCCCCCAGCCTGCACACAGAGCAACCAAGAGACCAAGCATGAACTATACCCAGGCCTGAGAGCTCTCTGGTAAGTGGGGGCCTGTGTCCTGTCTGCAGTGTCCTCTGCACGGGACGAGGTGGGAATCTGGCAAAAGGACAGTGGCACTTGGGAGAAGGGAGCGACAGATTTCTGAAGCCCAGTGTTCTCAGTCACAAAGCAAATGGAGGTGTAGCCGTGCAGCCAGCAGAAAGGATGGAGAGCCATGGAATCACACACCACAGAAAGGCCTGGTTTGAAAGGCACTTTAAAGGTCATCCAGTTGTATCTCCTGCTAGACCAGGTTACTCCAAGCCTGTCCAACCTGGCCTTGAACACTTCTAGGGATGGGGCAGCCACAGCTTCTCTGGGCAATCTGTGCCAGGGCCTCACCAGCCTCACAGTCAGAACTTTCTTCCTAATATCTAATCTAAACCTACTTTCAGGCAGTGTGAAGCTATTCCCCCCTGTCCTGTCTCTCTCCATCCTCCATGTAGGCTCCCTTCATGACAGAAGGTTGTGAACTGTTTGTTCATCCACAGCTTGTGCTTCCTACAGCTTGGCAAATAGCGGGGTCCATGAAGATTTATGGCTCAAGCTCTCGAGGCATGGCATTTCCATCAGTCCCAAGAACTTGGAGCACCCTGGGGCCCATCTGTGTGAAGCCCAAAACATTCAGGGAGAAATACGGCAGTGGCACGTGACAGTGGGGCCGTGCTGGTGTGAGCTGGGTGTGAGCCAGGGGCTCGTGGTGCCAGCAGAACCGGGAGCTCCCTGAGCACACGCCCGCGTCCTGCCGCAGCGGCTGCGATCGTGGAAGGGTGTGAATGTTTGCGTGAGAGCCCTGGCGCTGAGCGGCGCACATGTGTGCTGGTGGTTGTGTAAACGTGCAAGGCAGACATCCTGCATTTCCACACGCCGTGCCCTTAGATTTCATTTCCTCCCTAATGCATCCCATGCCTGGCAGTCAGCTGGCAGCACGGTTTGGTGCCGTACCCTGATGCACATCAGAAATCCAGTCCAGAATTATTCTCCCTGTTGACCAACATTTCTGAGACAATAGAAAGATGAAATTAATTGCAGAACTCATGTTTTTAGAAGTAAATGGAATTAAGCAAAATGTTCTCTGCCAAAATCTGATCTAGTAAGAGTTAAGAGTGAAAGGGAAAATAAAGGGAATGTTACTGGAAACACTACTTTGCAACACTGCGTTTCCCAGCAAGGATAACCTTGGGTACCAGCGCTGATCAAATCCACATTGTCCTAACAGGGTACCACTGCACTAATCAGCTGCGTTTGTGAGGGCTGGAACAATCCTCAGCAGCAGACCTGGGTAAAGCACCCCTGGAGCAGCGCTGTCACTCAGGGCCCTGTCACTGGCTCACATGCCCTGCAGAGCCCTGGACCACTTCACTGGCTGCAGCACCACTAAAACTTTACATTAGCACATTAACTGGCTGTTGGTGATGCCCACCACAGGATGTGCAAGCTCTGTTACCCAGAGACTGCCTTTAAGCAGCCTTTTGCCATGACAACATCATCCTCAGTGCTGGTGCAGACCAGCCTGTGCATCCTCCATGCAGTAACAGGATTGAATTTCTTACAAATGAGTATAATCAGTTAACTAACACTGCTTTGGGGATTAAGAGATCTTTGTAGTTGACTTGATGCTCTGGTTTTGTTATGTCCTTCTCAAGGATTTTTTGACAAGTTTTTATGCTTCACCTGATCATGGCTGGTGGTGCTGGCGGCCTCTTGCACTTGACATTATTAAAACTCAAAGGGTAAAATGATGCCAGTGTTTCCTTTTGTCCCTGAGAGCTGGTAGGACTGGAATTGACCCTGTGCAGATAAAGTCCATCTGTGAAGCACAGGCAGGCAGAGGCAGGATGCTCTGCCTCCCTCTCCTTTTGGATGGAGCAGCCGTCATGGTCCCTTGTCATCGTCATGGGAAAGCCTCTCTATCCTCTCCTGCAGTCACCCACCTAGTGAGGGCCTCCAGGCAGAAGGAGCTGCCACTGAGCAGAGTGACCACACCTCAGGGATGGGGACACCCTGGGCTGGTGTGTGGAGCAGGGCTGGCTGCTGGCCAGGGCTCATCCTGCACGGGTCCGGCCTCCCGGACAGCTCAGGAACGAGCTGTGCTAAGCTCAGTTCCAGGGCTTAGGGCTTTTGAAAACATGAAAGACAGCTCAAGCAGTGTCCAAACTGCCTAGCTCCGCCTCATTTGGGAAAAAGTGAGAAGAGTGGGATATCCGAAAAAATGACTTTTCTGAATATTTATTCAAAACATGACAACAGATAAACTCCAATCACATGTTGCATTCAAATATTGGGATACTTATTCCAAATATGGTCCTGTTGCAATTGTATGATAAACATGAAAGCGAGAGTGCAGTTATTTATGTCCTGCCTTCAGCTCCTCAATAGCATGTTTAAGTTTAGGGTATTTATGCTCTTTCATCCAGCTGTCTGACTTTATCAAGTCCTGTACAACTTGTGAGAGGCAACCATGCCAGCAGCAGAACAAGCCCCAGCAGACCTTGGTAGAATGGGCTTCCCTCATGGAAAGCACATTATGTCCCTCCTGCTTCTCTCCTGGCCCCCATGGAGAGGTTCTGGCACAAAACTGTCGTATTACATAGTCCCCTGGCAAGGAGGGAAAGCCTTTCTCCCTGGCTGGGGCTGGAGGAGCTTCCAATATCATTTAAATGAAACAATAACTTGATGGTAGCGAGCGAGGGTTATTTGGGGTGCTCCAAGAAGGCACATACTGTGCCCAGGAGCAATGGAAATTTAGGCAAAGGGAAGTTTTGACTAAAGAGCCAGAAAAAGCTCTTGGCAGGACCTCCTGTACTCTGTGGAGCCACCTCTTGCATGGCAGGATGGATGCCCTCCTTAACTGCTGATTTGGAATTGGATTCACGCTTACTGCTAGGGTATTGTGTTTACTTTCATGCTCTGCTCTGCTCTGGCCATGGACTGAAACTGTCAAGAGTCCCCTGAGGAGACAGGGCTGGAGCTGTACCCAGCACAGACATTCTCCTGGGCTTTGGTCAGGCTCCAACACCTCGGAGCCCAGGGCCAGGGATTCCACATCTGCCTGGGAGAACAAACCTGAGGGCATCTGGGTGGGGCGATGGAGACTGGACACGCCATCCCCTGAGGCGAGCGCCATGCCGAGAGAGTAAACACACTCCACATCCTGGTTCTGGATGAAGGAACTCAGAAACCCACCGTTGACTCTGACTAGTCTGAATTGTGGGCTCCAGCACTGGGATTCTGGGCTCAGCCAGAGACCCCAGGGCTCTTTGCAAGTACAAGTTTCCTAAGGGAAACTCAGTAGGAGAAGAACTAATAAAGGATGAAGTCACAGAGTTGTCAAGACAGGAGATGTTCTTCTGACCTGCCAAACCATGAAAACAGCTACAGGTGCAAAATATCCCAAGGATAATCCAGCTTCTAGCAACAGGCCCAGAAGATGGGTGTCCTGCCTCTCCAGGGGACGGGCAACAAAGCCAGAGTGCCACCAGTAATGGCAAAAAAATTCCACCCAGAGCGACCTTGTGCACAGCCATGCACAGACACCCACACGCCCCGTGTTCCTCTGAGCTTCAGTTATCTCCCAAATCTCCCAATTTCACTGTCCCTCACCCTTAAATTATAGACATATTGTTACATCAGCTTTTGCAAGTGCTTGTCAGCTTTATGATCTACTGAGAGCTCCTTGGGAGCTCAGCCCTGGTCACAGCAGATAGTGCAGGCTCTGCTGGTCACTTCACACACAGCAGAAATCTTCCAGGGGAAAATCAGACAAATTCCCCAAGTGCCTACTTTGCACTTGAAAATTAGTGTTGGATAATGCCTCCAAGTCTTAAATTCATACTCTGAAGCTTTGTCACAGGAGATTTCTTATGCACATGAATGTATAGCATGCTCAGAATCCACGGGATTTCTGCATTTACAGCATCCAAGTTCTCCTCCACCTATACAGAGTCCATCCCATTTAATGTGTCTTAGCACTTAAATGATGACAACAAAGAGTGAAAAGGGAACCTCAGCATGTTCTGATGTTTCTTTGCTGTTCCTCTGGGTTTGTGTCTCTATATTATGTCATGGCAACCTTGTCTCAGATCAGACGCTCTCTGTCTCTCCATCTTATCTGCTCTTCTTTCCCTCTGTCTTGTCTCCACAGAATCCCAGAGTGGTTTGGGTTGGAAGGGACCTTAAAGACCACCCAGTTCCACCCCCTGCCTTGGGCAGGGACACCTTCCACTATCCCAGGTTGCTCCAAGCCCCGTCCAACCTGGCTGTGGACACTTCCAGGGATCCAGGGGCAGCAGCAGCTGCTCTGGGCAACCTGTGCCAGGGCCTGACCACCATGCAGTCCTCCTCGGAGGCCAGCTGGGTGATGGGCACCAGGTGAATGCACATCATCCTTTTACACAAATCTATCACAGGGTAAGAATCTACCCTCAGCAGCACTTCTTTGGTTGCTTTTGACTACACTTTTGCATGGGTCTCCCATTGGGGATCAGCAAACATAATTCCTTGATTGCCAAACTTAGCCAAAACCAGCTCAAAAATTCACTTGTCAGACTGATCTAAGTTTGGCTGGGTTCCTTCCATTCTTCACTGATGTCATATAGTTTTCCAACACCTACAATACTTTCTACTTCACAGTGTGAAGCTATTAGTGTATTATTGAATATTAATCTCATTAAAGCTGTTTCTCATATATGTCAATTTATTCTCCTACTTTGTCAATTTTTTTTCATAAAGAAAGACAATAGTGGATGAAGAGATGGCTTTATTATTAGCGTAATTCAGAGAACAGCAAAGCAAAGAGGCATGTGCTGAGACACATGAACAGGGTGCTTGCTCTCCAAAACCACTGAGGGTGGTGAGATGGTCTGAAAAAGACATCAGGCCTCCAGGACCTGAAAATACAAGTCCAGCCTGGAGTCCAGACCATAAAAGAGATGTTTGTAGAAACACTTTTCTGGATGGGCAGGGGTTAGCACATTCTGGAGGGCACTGATTCTGGGAGGACAGACAAGGGCAGTCCCAGCTGCAGTCGTTTCTCAGAGCACCCCTTTGTCCTCCTCACAAACGAGTGCATGACACCACCCAGGTATGCTCCAGGCCCCAATGTGCAGGTGTCAGAGCCGAGCCTGCAGCCCAGAGGGTTTCCTGCATTCACCAAACTGAACCTCAACACCTTCCAGAAGCCGCCCCTGGCCGTGCTGCCCTGTGACACCCCGTGCTCCCACCCAGGCATCTCCTAAGTCACAGCAAAAGCAAAGGGATTGTGCCGGCGTCTCCGAGGCTGGGATTTAGCCCAAGCATCACAAAGTCCTGCACGTCTGTTGATACTGAGGGTGGCATCTCATCTGGAAGGAGCCCAGCACGTTTCTTACAGCCTGGCGAGCTGCGGTGCCAGCGAGAGAAGACGGGGCTGTGTTTGTCAGCTGAGACCGTTCGCATCTGCTCCTCCATCCTCTCCTCCTGCAGCTGTGCTCGTCTGGGAGCTTTCTCTGGGGCAGTGCTTCCTCAAGCCCTGTGCTGGGAACAGCAATGGACAGCCCTCTTTGGCTGGACTAAAACCAAGGCTGGAGGCAGGTAGATAAAACCAGTTCTCCCACTGTGCTGTGCTCTGCAGAACTAATTGAGGGGCCTATTAAGAAACAATACACAGCAATATCCACATTATAGAGCCTTTTGTGCAGGCCAGAACCACACTTAGAAGCATCTTCCAGTTCTTTTGCCACCCGTGTTTCATTTCCAATCAAGGAAAATAGAGCAGCAGGGAAAGCTGAGAACTTGCTGATTGGCTCAGATTGCTCGGTGAAGTCTCCCATTAGCCACCCTCCATCCCTGCCATCTCAAGGCATTGCTAACGTGGAGGCAGGTCAGAGGGAATACTGCTGAATACTGCTCATAGGGAGGTAACCAGATCGATTCTTCTGGCAGAGCATGACAAGTTTTCTGCTCAGAGGCTTTGCTCATGCAGGTTTTTACACTCTGGGTCAAGCAGAGGATTCCAAACCCTTTGAGCATGATTTATTTGCAGCAGCACTCCCATTGCCTGAACCCTGCTGCTTTCTAGAAAATAGCTAACTAGGAGCTTGGGCAACTTGGAGACAGAATTTGGCTTTGACATATGAGAATTTAGGCTTCAAATCCAATAAAGATGAAGCTGATTCTGGGAGCAACAGCTTGAAGATGAGGCTGGGGTGCAGTGTCCATTGCAGGCTGCTTGAGGGCTGGAGTTGCCAAGGGACTTCAGGACAAATGCAGGTGAGAGATGGCCAAGTCTCACACGTTGCTGCAGGAAGCAGGATGTTTTGGTATGGGTGTTAGTAGGACAGGCTGCAGCCTGAGGAAGGAGATACCAGCTGCAGAGCCACGTGTCAGAAGTGCCTCCTCAGAGCACCTGGCTGCTGCAGATGGGAACAGGGAAAGGGAGCAGCAAGAGGGTTTGTGCTCAGACAAGCTGCCAGGAGAACAGAGCACATGCAGTCATGTCATCAGTCTGTGCAGGAGGAACAGCGGGGCTTAGAGATAAGGAAGAGTTATGAATACAGTTAAAAATAATGAATGGACTTCACCTAGGAAGGAGAGCAGGCAGAGAATGAAATTAGAGTTTGCAATCATGTGACAGCAGATAAAGGAAGTGAGCCCTGAGTCTATTAGGAAGGCTTGTCCTGTGTCCAAGAGAGCCATTCCAACATCCCAGAGGGCTCATCCCTGCCTCTCTCCGTCCTGTGTGACTCACTGGTGCAGGGCAGGGCACAGTGCAGCAAAACAACCCCTTTTCCCTGTCGATGGCCCATGATGAGCCTTGCAGCATGATCCCAGAGGAGCGGGGGCTCTGTGCTGCCACTCGCAGGGCTCTGGTTCTGGTGTGCTGTGGTGGCACAGCAGCGCAGGAGGGCACCAGGCAGGGCCAGGGCTCAGGCTGAAGGTGGCTGTGGTGCCACCAGCAGGGTGGAAATCACTTCATCTGAAAGGCCCTCAGTGCAGGTTGTGCTGCAGTGAGGCATCAGAATTCCTGGGGCACCTTCTAGGGAAGAGAGCACCAGGGTGGGACACCAGACAGTGAAGCCATAAAAGAGATTAAAAGAGATAGAAGAGATTGCAAGTACTGGAGGGTGGCAAATTGGAAGGACAGCTCTGAAGGGAGCACAGAGATCCCACTCTAGACTGAGATGACAAGCTAGAAGCTGACTGAAGTGAGTTGAGGTGAATCCCAGTCTGAAATTCAGCATCACACTAAGGGCATTGCTATCCATGGTCTAGGAAGGGATGTGGCCTTTCTCATATTATTTGCAATGCTAGAGCAAGGAGACAAATATTTACTGGGATGTTTATTTGAGAACAAGTTGGTGGGAAGAAGAGCACGGCTGATATCAAAGGAATGCTCATTCGTGTCACAGCCTTTGGAAGCAGTGTTTATGATTAATTCCTCTTTCTATGATCAGCACTATCCACAGAGTGTTTGCTATTTATTTATTCATTTATTACCCTTTTCTGTATCCATCAGAGTGATTTATAACATATAATGAACTGAAGATCATTAGTGCGTGACTGAAGAACTGGTACAAGCTTATCTTCAGGACATTGCTCGGCAAAGCACCAAATTCTCTTCTGAATTTATTTTCCCCCATCAATACATCATCTAAGATGTGGTGTTTTCTTGAGCCTGGCCATTCCGAAGATGTTATTTCCCTTTGGGAGGCCCTGGTTGTTCAAATGTTCAGCAGTTGACAGCTGCCTGGAACGCACTACAAAAGAATTAAAGCCAACAACATTTCTATCTTTTCATCTTTCTAGCCTTAGACTGAATCAGGCACTGGCTGCTACTTGTTGCTGCTATTCACGACATAGCTGGTGTTGCTGTGACCTTTTCTCTGTTATGGTCTTATCTGATGTTTGCAGGACTTTGTATAATTGAGGGGTTTATGTGTAGCGATGTTTCTGGGTCGTTTTCTCTCCGTTTCTGGAGGAACTTATCATTGGTGAAAGGTGCTGCAGAAGTGACATCACAGCATGAAATCCCCCAGGAAGTCATGAGGCAGTCAGAGGAAGGAGCAGCTCGGTGCTGCTTGGAGCAGGTGGCCTCAGCCCTGGGTAGAGGGGCCACTCCCAGCCCAGCTGGGCTGTCCCAGTCCCAGGAGGCAGGAGCTGTGGCAGCAGGGGCAGCCAGAGCCCCTTTTCCTGCTCCAGAGCTGTTCTCATCCAGCAGAGCCTGGGGCAGTCCAGCAGGCAGAAAGTGAGTTCAGCACAGGCTGGGGTGTGTTTTCCATCCAAGACACCATTTCTGACACAGTCCTACCCTGCTGAGGCTGCACAGCTGCACGGAGGACCATCCTCTGCTTTGGCCTCTCCCCCACAGTGCTCCTGGCAGGGCTCGTTGCTTTCACCCCCTTTTCCTATTCACATCACCACTCAAAGCCCATCTGTGGCCAGTCCTTCTGGGCCCTTGTGCCCAGCTCTCTCAGTTTGACTTTGTCCCTGTGTTGGACACGGTTTCCCAATGCTTTTGGCCTTTCCCAGTGCCTTTGGCCTTTCCCCTGCTCTGCTTGGTGCGTGCACAGCCTGGGGGAAGGCTCTTTCTGCAGCCACTTGTCCACGCAGGTCACAGCGGTGCTGCTGCAGATGGGTGAAACCCCACACCCCTGCACATGGGTTTTCCCCTGGTGGCTCAGTGCCAGGCACAGACCCTTTGGAGGGAGGAGAAAGGCTCTGCAGCTGCGTGGGCTCTCCCACATCCTGTGTCTCCAAAAAACCTGGCTGAGGGAGGAGACTTGGGTCTAAGTCAGCTCCCAACACACTTCAGACCAAATTTTAACAGCAAGTTTGGCTTGAGAGATAGGACAGAGCCTATGTGTGAACAGCCTCAAGCTTTGGATGAGTCCTGGTGTTGCCCCTATGTAAGACCCTGAAGCAGCAACTTCATTTCTCATACCTCCCAGCTCAAAGCATGGATCTCTGGAGAGCTGCCTGAATCTGAGCTGCAGCTTCTGGGATTGTGGGATCTAGCACCGGTGGCAGCACCCGACAACATTTGAGTTATACTGCAAAATTTTGAAGGTTGGGAAAATAAAACAGTCTTTAGGAAGAATGACTGTGTAACATCCCTTTCAGGGGCTGTATTCCCATCACCTGGAGAATATGTGTGTGTCCTATTTTGGAATCAGAACAGCCTCCATCTCCCTGAGACAGAGCACATGCTCTGCACCAAAGGAGGTCAAGAAGCATTTCCACCCTGCAGCTGTGTGCCATTGCTGAAAAGCAAATAAGTCCTTGAGGAAATCTTGTGAGAATACAACTCCAGTGGAGAAAAGCAGGTAAAGTCTGGGGGGGAGGCCTGCTAATTGTAAAGTCCTTCCTTTATGAAAATAAGCATTTGAAAAAGGAGCAACCCTGCTATGCTATCCTCCCCATACCAGTGTTGTACCAGTACCCCTGAAATACAGTGGAGAAGAGAATCACAGAATCACAGGCCTGTCAACAGGAAGAGACAGTCAGAGCCTGTCATCCCCACTCTTCCCCCAAAGGGAATTAGCAGCAAAACCAGGTCAGCCATGGCTTGTCTGCCTGACTCTTCAAGACTCCCAAGGATGGAGAGTTCACAGTTTGTTTGGGTGATCTGTTCTAGAACTGCATCGCTTTCTTGCTGGAGTTTTTCCTAATGTCCAGTCTGAACTTCCACCATGAGTGGCTCTTGGCATTTCCTGTTCTATCTCCCATTCCTGAGAGGAGTTGGACACAGCTGCCTTTGGCTCTGCCCTTCAAATAGCTGCAGCCTCTGTTCGATTCCCTCTGAGCCTCCTTCTTGCCAGGTGAAACAAGGGCAGCTCCTTCCACCTCCCACTTGAGTGAGGTGCTCGAGCTTTCCTCTGTGCCATCCCCAGCTCCTCCCATCCACAGTCAGTAGGGAACCCAGCATGGAAAACACTCCTCCTGGGGTGCTTTCGTCAGTAGGGAGCAGAGAGAGGCAGTGGGCACCCTCAATTTGCTGGCCAGGCTCTTCCTACAAATGCTTTGCCTTGTTCAAAAGGCTGCATGCTTGGGCCATGTCCAGCCTGGATTCACCACAGGTCCCAGGTCCTTCCCAGCTGCTCAGCCCCTCCGTGATGGGCCTGGGCAGGGGAAGGACGTTTGCAAAGCTCTCCCTGTAGCCAATTTTTGGCTCAGCAGAGCCAAAATAAAACACAGCATTGCAGAGCAAGCACTGTTCAGATGGAGCTCTCTTGCCACAGCCATCCTAGAGGTCAGAGCATCCAGTCCAGGAAGTGTCTCTGCACCCTGTCTGTTCTGGAAGGTGGCACAGCCTTTAACTCCAGCTATGATCAGCCAAAGGGGGTCATAAAGACAGACATTCTACAGCCCATCTAGCCAAGGATCCAGCTTCTGGCAGTGATCAGTAGCAGGTGCCTGTGGAAGGAGATGAGAACACCTTCCTAGATTGTGGCCCTCACCTGCAGCAATGCAGCTGAGGGAGCTGCCATGAAAGTTGTAAGTCTCCCTTGTATGTTGTTATACAATAGTTGTGTCTGATGTACCAGCCAAGGGTGCTCTAACTGCTGCTGGTTGAAATTTTGAGCAGATGAACAGACCCACTTTGGGCCCACCTCTGTGATCCCTTCCCAGCTTCTGAATTCAGTGGCAGTGCTGTACATCCACCATGGTGTTCTCTCATCGCACTGGGCATCGCTGCAGTTCCTTAACCAGCAGACATCTGGCAGTGAATGGGCAGAGGATTTGCTGCTACAAGGAATTGGTGGGCAGCAAAACACACCCGGGCAGGCTGCTGCACCCACAGCCTGGCAGGCAGGAGCTCAGACACCCCAGTGCTGCCAGCACGACGCCAGGGTGGCAGGGGATGGACATCTCCACCCCTCTCAGTGGCATTCTGGGAGGACTGGCACTACCCAGACAGGATGTGGTCTGTGCCAGAGGGTGAGGGAAGCTGCTTAAAGGCAGAAAGAATGGAAAATGTTCGCTGCTGTTTCTGTTTAGCTTTAGGAACTGATCCAGCCGAGATAATAACAGAAGAGTTCACTTTGCCATGTCAAATATGCAGGTACTTTGCAGTATTAAGATTTGATGTCCTGTTCTTATAAAACTGGCCCCTGCTGACTATGGGAAGAGAAAGTTGCCCATAAACAATGTTTTATTTCTTATTTAACACAAATTCTTGGGCAAAAGGAGTCAATCAATTTTTCATAAAGTATAAAACAGAGATAAGTGCTTGGGATCATGTGTGACTCCCTGTCAAACAGAACCGATAAGTCCGTGATGCAGTACAGGGAGTGCTTTGCAAGTATTGTCCAAGTGACCTTTTCATTAGTTTGCCTTAAGCAGTTAATCTCTTTTTTCCACGATACAGACTATTTTAAGTCCCATTACATCATATATGTATTTTAAATATTAATTTTCCTTCCATGTCATGCCTAGGAGGATTTGGTTGCTTTTTACCTTGTTTTAATGCAGTCCTCCCCATCTTGCTGAGTTTTCCAGCAGGGTCGGAGTTAAGGCGCTTCCAGGCAAGAACTGGAAGTGCTTGTTTGCAGGGAGTATGTGATGCCTGAGGGGCAGGATGTGAAGCCCTGTGATTTTGCAAAGGCTGCCAGGCCAGAAGCAAGGATTGGACCTCTGCAAAGGCAGCCCTGTGATGGCAAGGGAAATATAGGGCCAGTGATTGGAGGCATTTACTGCCTGTGTGCGGGGTTCCATAAACGGGAGAAATGCAGGGCTCAGCCAGTGCACCTCAGCAGGGCTCCAGCTTCTACAGAAAAATACTTGAAAATGATTTAGAAGAAAAGAAATGTGCTTCAAAATTGTCACAGGCATGCTGTTGTTTCTGACTTGTAAATAATTTTGAACTCCCTGTGCCACATAGAGAAAGAGGTACCAGCTGCCACCTGCCAAAGGAGCCCAGAGTCTTTAAACAAAGCTGTTCCCTGCCCCATGCTGACCCTTGCAGTGTAAAAAATGCCTCGACAACACCTTCGGTGGGTTCCCATCTCCCTGTTTTTGGAGTCACTGGTCCCATAACAACAGAGCCCCAGCACAGAGCTCAGCTTTGTGCAGGGTTCGCACTTTATTATTAGCCACAGTTGAAAGAACAAAAATAAATCAGCTTTGTTCTTCTGAGTTGCGGATAAAGCAGAGATCACGGTGTTTATAAGCAAGGCTGCAAAGGCTAAAGCAGGACCATGTTTTGTTGATATCCAGGGGTAACACAGTGCTGAGCCCTGTGCTCAGCAAGTGTCTCCTCTCCAAAACGGGTTAGTTTTCCCTGCAGGGGGGAGCTCCTGCCAGGCTGTCCCCGCTCTGCACAGCTACACGGTCACTGCTCTGCTGCTGGACCAGCTCCATGGGATCCCTGTGCTGCTGCCAGGGGGATCTACCCCTGCTCACCCTGTGGACCCTGAGAAAGGACAGGGATGTCTTCCAAGTGCTGCTCTCAGGCCTGGAGGCATAGGTTGTAGGTGGGAAGTCATATATTTTTTCGTGGACACATTTTCTGCTTCTCTTCAAACAAACTTGTTGTGAGAGAGAGGATCATGGAAACATCCCACCATCAGATGGACATAGTTTGTGTAAGTTAAAAAATGTATCAGGATTTTTGAGAGCAGTCCAGTGAAGCCTTGCCTGGACTGATGTCTCCTTCTCAAACTTTCTGGAGGGCTGGAGCTAGTGGAACAATCACCTGGCTTGGTCCCATCCAAAAAAGAATCACCCAGCCATGGTATCCCAGCCTGCCAAAGCCAAAATGAGGAGTCAGGGGCCTGAGACCACCATCATGAAACAAGGAAAGCAAGGAGCCAGTGTTGCACATCTGGTTTAGCCCAGTCCCCTGCCATCTGTTCTGCTTCCTCTGCCACACCAGTGGGACTCTTCAGGACTCTCTTCTCTGGGTCTCAAGTGTTTGGGATTGCTCCTGTGAACCTGTCAACTGGGATGCCCCCAAGCCTAGATCCCACCATCTCAAGGACCAGAGCAGATCAGATCTGCTCCAAAGAGGTTCTTCATCTCCCCAGAGTTTTCCTCATCTTCTCCAGGGCTGAAGAACACTGGAGAGCCATTCACTCAATTCCCTCGGTGTATTCCCTCGGCAGGCCTGCTATTTCAAGAAGAGAAAAGGGATTGTCCCAGGTACTGACTGGAGGAGTAGGAGCCAGGGGACAATTCCTCTCCATTGTCCCCTACAAGAGTGGCAGGTGGCTGAGGCAGAAGACAGACAAACAGAAAGGAAGAGGAACCTCTCTGCTCCCAGGTAGCCTTGATTAGCTCCTCAGATCTATCCCAGGAGGAGGGCAAAAGGGACTGGAGGCTGAGAAAAGCTTCCCTGCAAGATTCATGAGTGCTGAAACTTCCCATGTCCTCATTAGTCTTGGCCATGGCCATGCTACACTATTGCTACACTCCCTGCAGAGCCAAAGCAAGGAATTCAAACATTTGTGTTATTTTTATAGTCATGAATTTCTGAGTTTTTTTGTGCAGCACTTCTGTATTTTGCCCTTCCGTATTTTGCCCTTCCTTCTCATCAGTAACACCCAGGTTCTTCTTTATGTTCATATTATGCAAACAATTTCACAGTTCCAACAGTACTTCCTCTGAGAGTCCACCTGTCCTATCCTTGTTGCATCTTCTGAAGGTTTGATCTGTAAAACTTACACCCTGGACCATTTTTGAACAGCTTTTTTATTCTAAGCTTCTGTTGCAACCTTAATAAAAATATTTCTTTTTCAGCAATGGCCTTTACACTTTTTGTTATCTGAAGGGACTACTTTCCCTGCTTCCCTTCCTGTTCCTGAAGGGAGCTTCAGTCCACAACCACACTAAAACAGCACAGGTCTAAAAAAGCAAAGAAAAGCACTTTTTGTGTGGGTGAGGTTGAGTGTCCGCAGCCTGGATCCTGTCCAGCCCAGGAGTGTGGACACCAGGACCTCTCCCCCAGCGATTCAGCCAACAGGGGAGAGAGTTTAACTTAGAGGCACTTCAAAAACCAGAAATACTTTCTGAATGTGCAGGAAGTCAGATGAGTGTTATCTCAAACTAAAGAGCTAAACAGTGTTTGTGGCTGCTTGATGAATTGCTAGCAAACTGAAACTTTCTTGATGACTCCAGGCCCAGCTTGCCAGCTCTGGGGTCTGCCCAGCAAGCACCTGGCAGGACCTGACCCCGGGCATCTCCCGGGGCACCACAGCACTCAGCAACGCCGGGCAGCGTGTTCTGTGCACCGGGAACATATGGACACGATCTCGTGCAGACTGTTGTGGCTGCTCCAACACGCGAAATGTAAATCGTGAAAGGGAAATCGCGAGGGGAGCTAATCTCCGCGTTGTATTAGACAAAATACCAGCGTGCACGCAGATAAGCACCGAGTGTGAAGTGTCCGGCAGGAGGAGGTTTCGCATTCCGCCTGACTCAATGGAGCCTTAAAATAGCACTTCCCAATGGAATACTTTAAACAAAGACATCCAAGGGGTTATTAATACCATGAGACAGAACCCGGTTTTATGTATTCCAGCACAGAAGGGCAGAAAGGGAGCGGTGCGTGTCGATCCCTGTCCGGGTGCGTGTGCGGGCGGCCGCTGCCGGGGCGGCTCTGCCCTTGCCCAGCTCTGCCCTTGCCCAGCTCTGCCCCTGCCCGGCTCTGCCCTTGCTCGGCTCTGCCCTCGCCCAGCTCTGCCCTCGCCCGGCTCTGCCCGCTCGGGAAGGAGCTGGGCTGCACCGCTGCCGGTGCCGGTGCTATCTGCCGGCCCGGCAGGGCAGGAGACACGAGCTCCAGAGGCTGCTTCCCAGCAGCTGACCGCGGAGATCCGCCGCGGTGCGGGACGAGCTGCTCCCGCACCCTGTCCCGCTCCTGGCCGGCTCTGGGGGCTGTGGCGGGGGCACAGCTCCGTGTGTCCCGCAGCCTGGGCGACACACGGGCTTTTGGACACGGCCAGCGAATCCAACAGGGGCTTGAGATGTGTTTTGGAGACTCCCCCCCGCCCCAGTAAACGTCCGGGAGAACAGCAGCCCCTGCGCTTGCCTCTGCCCTAGCTGCCGGGCAGGAGCTCTCTGCTCCCTGCCTGCACAGACTCCCTGCCCGCTTGAAGTGCCACCTGCTCTGTGCCCAGCCACGTCTGCCCGCTGGGAATGCTGCGGTGGTTCCCCCTACTCCGGGACAGCCCTCATCCCTGCTGCCACCCCGTGCCCTCTGCCCTTTCTCAAAGGGCAGGGGAAGTTTGGCAGCAGAGACCTCTCTAACTTTTTTGGCTGTCCCTTTGCTGTGTCTGACCCCATTCCCACCATTCCCTGGAGCCCAGATTCTCCAGCTGCCATCTACATGTAGTTTTTCTTCGTGGATTGTTTTTTGTCTGGGTCTCGGGGGGGACAAGAACAGAGGAGGTGCATGAGCTCAGCTTTGTTTTCCGTGCTGCAGAGTGCTGTACAGAGCACGCAGAGCTCGCATCGAACCTCAGGAACCTCTCAGCTTTTCGTATCTCCACCAGCACACTCCTGCACATCGCGAGCAACACCAGCCTGGAACAGACATTTCCAACACGCTGAATGAAATGCCCTGGCGCACCGATGTCCTGCTGCCACCACGGGCAGTCACCCTCCAGTGGGTGCTGCAGGACTGTCCCTGTGCCCAGCCCCTGGCACACAGGCTCGTGGAGCTGCACATCCATCCTCCTGGGGCTCTGCCAGGTGTGGCACATCCTTTTCCCTGCCTGGACCCCCCCCCGGGGGAACAGCCAGAAACATGCTTGAAATCTCAGAAGATCAATGGGACTGTGAAAAAGATGAGAGTCATCAAAAGCCGTGTGAAATGTCCATGTTGTGCTGTCGTCCGTGCTGCCACAAGGAAGGGGAAAGGAAACAGAGTGGCTGCATGAAGAAATTGAACTAAATGGGCTGTTTTACCCGAAAAAACACCAAGTGGTGAATGCAAGAAGCAGAAAGGCTTCTCATTTCTCTGGATTTCCAGCCACTGTGAGCTGACTTTGCCTGAAATAAATAAAATGAAATTTGGTCTTATTCTTCCATTAAAGGCATTTTTAGTAGAAATTTTCAGTCCCTCTGCCTGCCTTTCCCTTTTGCCAGCAGAACCACTGAGGTTAAAACACAGAGGTAAGGGAAATTGTGTAGGTTTAAAAAAAAAAAAGTTGTGGGTTTTTTTTTTTTCCTTCAAGCCCAAAAATTAATCCTCCCCATCAGCATTCATGAGTCTCTGGGTTTATGAAACTTTGTACAATTAAATGTCACTGGAAAAAAGCACTGCTGAGAGGAGTGGGGTAAGACTCAACAGGCAAGAAAGACAGGATATCCCACTCCATTTATAGCAGTTAATAGACTTAACAAGATGTAATTAATAGACCCACACATGTGAATGAACCCTCCTTAACCAGCTTTTACAATTTCTAGAGATGTGTGTATGATGGGAGGGCACACACCCAGCCTACAACACAGCACTGGCAGGACTGTGGGAGCAGCGTAGCATCTGGTGAAATCTGTGATGAACCAAGATTTTATCCTGGCTGGAAGTTTCCTGCAGGCTGTTTCATCTCAGTGAAATGTCCTGAGAGCTGACTGGCAGGAGAGCTTCTGCAGGCTCCTCTGATCCTACTTCTGGTGCCCAGGGCAGTGCACTGAGGACCCTCTGCAGTGCTGCCTGGACACTGATGTGCTTTGGGGAGCCTAAATATTTGATTCAGTTTGGTTTTAAGTACCAGTTCTTGATGCAATATCTTGATGGAAAGCCAACAAGGACTGTGGCTGTTAAGGACTGTCAAATGTTAATCTGCTGCAGGTGCCTCACAGCCAGTCACAGACACACTGGTTACTGTCACAAAATTTAGCAAAGTTTTTGCGTTGTGACTGATTTTTTTCTTGTTCTTCAGTTTTCAATGTTTGGGGTGAGCCATTTGGCCCAATAGTTCTGGTTCATATCTCATCCAAAAATACGAATAGCAAGGATGTGCGATTATTTTTTCACATACAAACATTGTTGCCGAGTTAAAATACAGGGTATGTTATTACCTCAAAAACATTAAGGAAGGACAGACTATTGTAAACAGACAAGCAGAAGATGATTTATAATGAGCACATATCAACCCAAAACTTCCTGTCAGCTCTGCCGTGTCTCCCTGCAGTGCTGTGGTGGATTTACCACCCTGGGGCACGGCCCCACAGCCACCCCGGTGTGCTCTGACCTGCCCAGCACATGGGCACTGCGGGGACAGCCTGCAGTGCCTAATCTTCCAGAATGCACACTTTTTCCAGCTTGAATTCCTGACACCGAGCACACTCCTGGGACAGCGTCCAAGCCCAGGCAGAGCGAAATCCTAAACTGTCCATGAGACAGCATTCGCGGAGCAACAGACTGACAGAAACCCCGGTGAGGAGTTTCCAAAGCAAACATCGTGTGTGCAGTGATAGGATCTGAGAGGGAGGGTTTTTTTCTTTTTTTTTTTCCTGGAGTCAACCTTTCTTGTTTTCCTTATGGCAAATACTAATGAACTCAATGGTAAAATATGGCATTTCCCAAACAGCAATCTCCTCCCTGAGATGCACCATCTCCGGTACGGGCCTGTCATCAAGCCTTCGCCTTTAATCACTCAACACATGTTTTCAATCCACATGTTCATATGGTAATAACTTCACTCTATTAGTTTTCATTTGTCAGACCAAAATGCCCTTTAGGTTGGAGCCTGCTGTAGGACACTGTCCAGGCAGGTTATTCTTAGCAACAGATGAATTTACAAAGAAAAGGCAGGTCTACAGTTCAGCATTTGCTTTTATCGCCTGCGCTGCTCCCGTCACACCTGACCCCCAACCTCTCCTCTGGCCCCTTCCCACCCAGCAGCCACAATCAGCTGCCCACTTTGCTCTGTGCTTTACATCAGTTACTAAAAAATGTCAATGAGACCATCAAACCCAGCTCGTTTGGGCCTGGAAATTCCCTTTCTGCCTCTTTCCACTACACCCGTGGCAAAAAAAATCATGTCTCAGCAAGATCCTGACAAATCCAACAGAACTGGACTGGTGTAATTCATCCCTGTGAGGGTGGGGAGGCCCTGGCACAGAGAAGCTGTGGCTGCCCCATCCCTGGCAGTGTCCAAGGCCAGGTTGGACGGGGCTTGAAGCAGCCTGGGATGGTGGAAGGTGTCCCTGCACATGGCAGGGGGTAAAACAAGAGAAGCTTTAAGGTCCCTTCCAACCCAACCCAGTGTGTGATCCTCTGATTCTGTGGGGGATGCAAAGGATGGTCTGCAGTAGAACGTGTCACTGTGCCACTGGAATACACTGGGTCTGCCCAAAAACCCCTTTGGCTGTGCTTTGGCCCTAGAGGCAAGGCAGCTTCCCTGTTAATAGAGGCAGCAGGAGCCTGGAGCCGAGCTCTCCTCAGCCAGCTCACACACCACAGTGCAGCAGCCCTGACACCCCAGGTAAATCCTGTCTGTTCCTGCCACTGCAAAGTGGGGCACTACATTTAGCAGTGCTGTTTGTTTCCTGCACGGGAGAAAAATCAGTTCTTGGGAGGCAGTTGGAAAGTAGAGATTACTGTGTCATGGAACTCTCAGAAAGCAGCTGCCATGAGAACCATATCAACACTGAATCTCTCCTGTCTGCTTTCCTTTGGGACATTGCATTTCCAAGACGTAACTCTGTGCTCAGGTTCATGCTCTGAGCTCTGCACTCTCCCCATCAGATCTTCCATAAAAATTAATTCATGGCCTCTCCTGAGCAGGAGGTGTTCTTGAAGATGACACCCTCCCCACCCAAGGAAATAGTTTGAGGCTGCCCAATAAATTACTGGTAAGACGGTTGTTTCATAATGGTTCATAATTGCCCTGTGATGATCACAGATATCAACCATATCTTCCAAAAGGCTATTTCAGCCTATATATGGTCAGAAGATCATTGGGCCAGCATATTTGTTTTGTTGTGCTAGAATCAGATAGCTAGGGCCCATCTCTGACTCCGGTGGGGTGGAGAGAGAACACTGCAGAGGGTGATGCTTCTGGAATTATGGAGCCCATGAACTTGAATATGAGTTATTCAAGTTATTGTTCCTTCACAAAGAACAAATGCTGGGAAGAAGGAGGAGAGCAAGAAACAGCAGCAGAAATATTAGGGATAATAAAAAAGCCAAAGAGTCATTGCACCAGCCATCTCTGTTCGGTGTACACTTGCTCCCTTGGAAGATTTTGCTCAGTGCTTGGAGTGAATACTTGAGCAACAGGAGACAATTTTCAAACTACTTCTACCATTTTATTGTTAAATTTCCCCAAGATCTCTGTCAGAAGTCACTGTTGCAACGACAGTGTATTTCAAACTGGCTTCCAGATATGAGGCAAAAAAAGTTGTAAAATGGAAAGAATTGTAATGGGGTTGGTTTACAAGTCCTACTGCTGATTTACAGGAGCAGAAGTACAACTTAAAGAATGAAAATCTATTTGTATTGCTTATACTAATAATTTGCTGCAAGTCTACACTGCTGAGTGAAAACCCTAATTAGTCCATCTTTGAAACACAATATGTGCTGTCAGAGGAAACATTTCTCTTTACCAAAGCGACTCAGTGCACACACTCAAACAAAAGGGTCTGCAGAGTAAATACATTATTATACATATTGTTATAGCACTGCATCAAACCACAGATATAAACCTGTCTGTGCACTGTCCCTGACATTACAACACGGAATAAAGGATTTTTTCCCTGTTTGTTAATACGCAGAATTTTCTTTGAAGGACATATAATCCCTTCCTATTATTTTCTGAGATGCAATTACACACAGCCTTAAAGCAGTTCTATGTTCTGATGGAACCTGAAATGCAACTTTGCATAAGAATATGATAACTCAGGGATCCTAAAGTTCCCACATACGAATGCACTGCAGACTTGTACTCGTGAATTGCCCAGAGCTGCTTTTCAGTGTGCAGGGAGAAGCCATAAGAAAAAGAAGATATTTAGACACCTCTGTCTGTGCTTTAAAAGAGCCAGGGTTTATTATTTCAAAAGTCATCAGTTCAGCACATTTCCCAGGAAGATTTCTGAGCTGGTTTTGGATAATAGCTGACTACTGGCATCTCAGTGTTGAACTGAAATCTTCAGGACAGCACTTGCTCCAGGGCTGTGATCTGCTGCATGGAATAGCTGTCAAAAGCCAAAAGTATCAGCTTTTCATTCTGCTCTGTCTTTTCTTCAGCCTAAGAGTCTACCATGGAATTTCCTGACTGTTGGGACATCCCATCCCAAGCCAGGTGACACGCCTGTGTTCCAGAGAGGATCCCACTGTAGCCTCTCACTCCCTCCTCTGACCCCCTCTTTTTTGGTCTCAGGTGACAACCCAATAAAAAGGACACTCTGCAAGTGTCATACCCTTGACTTTTCAGGATGTAGCAGATCCAGCAGCATCTTCACACCAGCCTTGGTGAGAGAGAAACCCCTGCACATGCTGTGATCCCCAGAGGATCTCCAGGCATCTCTTCTGATGTTCTCACCTATGGATACGGTGACAGCTCTTGCAGGGAGGGGTTTTTCCTCTTCAGAAAGATATTTGCAGCCTCTTGGGTTGCTTCCTCAGATAAAGTAAGAGATTTTGGAAGAGTCCCTTCTCCTTTAGCTTTGGAGGGTTCATTACCACCTGGTCCCTCACAGCAGCAGCAGCAGCAGCAGACCAGCTGGGTTACAGCTTATGCCAAAACCAGGTGGTAGCTTGCAATAATATATTGTCCCACGAGCCCCCAGAGGCTTCTGAACAGGTGCCTGAAGGCGACTAGAGCAGAAGCTACACCTTGGTTTCTTTTTTTTTTAATCTTGTTTGCTTTATTATACACAAGGAGAGAAATCCATCAGCCAGTGTCTAGAACTTGGAGCAACAGGGGCATTGAAACGACCTCATTTTACAAGAAAAGAAGTGGGGTCAGAAGCAGAAAATTAGTTCTTCAGAATGTGGCAGGTTTTTTAAATGGAAGCTCTGGGAATGCCAGCTCTAACTTCTCAATGGGATGGAAATTTGAGTGTTTTGTTGAGGAAAAACTGATTCGGGCTATTTTTTTTTTTTTCTGGAGCAAACTGGAGCAACTGAGTGTCCTGACAATGCCCATTTTGTCCCCAGCTCTGCAGCACCCTCCTTCACATTGGACCAATATAGACAATAGGCTTTAGAGAGAGCTCAGAAGCTCCAGGAAACTCCAAGAAAACCTGTGCAGATGGCTCTGAGAGGGAGTAATTTCATTTCGTTACTCCAGGTGAAGACAAAATTCTCCATTCCTCTGCGATGTGGGCCCTACAGTGACATTCCAGCAACCTGTCCCCAGCAATTCTTATCGCTTGAGATGTAGGAAACCACATTTGCACAGAACCGGAGACACGCGGTGAAACCAGAGCCTCCCTGTGCTGTAACAAATCTTCCTCTGGCAGCAGCGCCAGGAGAGGAACGAGAAGAGGAGATCACCCCACTGTTAGCAGTGTTTTCACACAGCCAGCAGCGTCCCCAGGTCGTGCAGAAGCAAATGCACACAACCAAGCCCCCAGCAGGAATGATTTATCTCCAGAAGGGAGTTTATTTCTATTCGTGTTTCTGTAAAGTGCCTTGTCCACTGGAAAAGCTTCTTTCCAGCAGCTCTTGCATGTCCAGGCCTCGAGGGCCTGCTGGAGACTGTCTCCACAGCACTTGCTGCTCCTGCCTATAAATAACGTTTCAGATGCCCAGGCCACACAGTCACACTGCAGGAAAGGTCAGGAGGAATCGTCATCGCCCAGAGAGATCACTCTGCACAACTGCCCCACGGCTGGGGCTGGCCTGGACTGCAGCCAAGGCTCTGGACCTTATCAGGGCTGGATCTCGCTGGGAATTTTCTGATGAAACATTTTTATTGGAAAATGCTGATTCATAGACATCAAAATGTTTCATGGAAATGCACCAGTTTTTATGAATTTACAAGGAAACCCAGACATTATTTGGATGCACTAGTGACTGGTCGGCTGCCAGGGCATCCCATGGCTTCCAGAGTGTGTCTGCTTGCAGGACAGCTGTGTCCTCTGGGCTGCTCCAGACACAGGAGCCCGAGCTCTGCCAGGGCCTCTGATGGCCTTGCTCTGATTGAGCTCTTGGCAGCCCTTAACCCCCAGCATGAGATGGTCTGGGGGTTTTTGTGCTCCTGAGGAGTTCCCAGGTACAGCAGGGGCTGTGGGCTGCCACTGCTTCTCCTCTTTGGAAAGGAAGGCAAAAGGTCTGGTCTCTTTCCAGAAATATAGATGGATGGGGTTTTTTTCTATAAATGACAGTAATCCAAGTGTCCTGGCACAGGCTTCCAGTTCTGTGGCAAATGACCTTCAGCTTCCCAGAGCTTTCCTGGAGTGGGACCGTGCTGCACCCCTCAGCCTGGCACAGCAGTCCTACCTGGAGCCTGCCTCCTATAGATGGATGGCTCATGACAGCTGAGAGCCACAGGCACAGCCCTCTGGCTCACTGCCCCACCTCGAGCTGAGCTGGGCATGGGCCATCCACCAGCAAAGGTTATCCAGCACGGCTCTGCCTCCAGCTTCCCAGGATCCTGGTGCTTGGCAGCCCTTCCCCACGTGCTGCAGGACCCCAACTGACCTCGGCAGTGCTGCACTGCCATGAGCAACAGGATCTGCACTGGGGTTTTGCCACAGCAGAGACCATCTCCGGTAAGTCTCTCTGTTGTGTGAAGATTTTAGGCTGCCCCCATTAATTCTGGGGCCTTGCTGCATGGAAAAGTGTCATCATCATCCTCACGGCCTTGAGCCTTTCCTTCAGACCACTCCCATGGCTGCTGCCCGGTCCAGTCTGTGATTTTCAAGGACTTGAAAATCTTACCAAATCTTACCCTTTCCTAGAAGGGAGTTTCACAAACTTCAGCTGAGATGTCTTTGGTGCAGAAAACCTCAGGTCTCCGAAGAAAAAAACTGATAGGACGGAAAAACCCCTGATGCACTGTTCACTGTGCACAGCATCTTTGCAGACACAGCATCCTCTGACTCTCAGTCCTTCAGTGCCTCTCTTAGTGACACCAAGCACTGCACGGTCTCCTCTGGGGCCAGAGGATAAAACCTTTATTTCTATCACCCTAGGACTACTCCCCGCTCCTCAGGAATTCCCCATGTCTGTTCCAGCACGTGTCCCACCTCTTTTCTCCCATCCCCACACCTCTCCTTCTCTCCTCATACTCCCCAGGGCTCCCCCTGCCCCAAGGACAGGAGCCAGGACGTGGCAAACAGCAGCCATTCCCCTGCTGCTCAGGCAGGGATGTTTTTCTGAAGCAGGACATCCAGCATGACACCATGTAGAAATCAGGTGTTCCTGTTCCCCTTCGCTGTCCCTCTGGAAGGCTGAAATCCCCCTGGCACCTGGGGCTTCTCAGTCACAAGGGGTAGATGATAAGACTGTGGGCAGAAAGGGAACTGATGATGCCAAGTGCAAGCAGTTGGGGATGGAAAATGAGTAAAAAGTAACATGAAATTAATAAAATCTTTACTTACTTCAGCCCTACTGTGGAGCAGGACAGTTCAGTGTGTCTCTGGCAAGGCTGGTTGAGGCTTCCCCTCTGCTCTCTAAGAGAGGTGCCATGGAGATATTCCACTTTTGAACCAAGGAATCCCCCTCTCATGCCTGCTCTGAGCACAGGAAGACCCTTCTCCCTGAAGAGCAGTGTGAACCTTTGCCACTGTGTGCCACTTGTCAGTCAAAAAGGAGGAAGAGGAAACATGAAAAATATGCAGATTTTCATCCCTGTTCTTCCAGCCAATGCTATGCCAGCAGCTGAGGATGAATGACCCCTGATCCCTTCCCTCTCCTGCTGGAGGACCTGCAGGGAAGAAGCTCCTCTACGAGTCATTACAAATGCAGCTGCATTTCTCTGGTGATCATTTAATGCTGCTGCTTTTCTTGCAGAGCAGAAACAGAGAATTTTATTCAGGAAATAAACCAGCACAGTCACAGCAGCTCAGAGAAAGTGAAAGTCAAAGTGTCTGGAGAAGGTGAAAGGTACAGGAAAGGGGTTCTCTAATGAAAAGCAAAGCAGACCAGACCTCCCAGATCACTCTGACAGCCAGGAAAAGTGAAGCTGGACAGTTTTACCTGATCTGCAGCTTGGGTGGCTTTTTTGTGGACAAAAGGAAAGGGAAAAATTTTGTGGAACTGAGCTCTTCACAGGTAGTTTGGGGACCAAACTGGGGGAAGTGTCTAAACAGCATCTGTGATAAGGAGATGCAGGACAGATTATTGCCAAGACACCATTCCTGAACTGATGGGAGAGGGAAGCTTTCTAAAACAAAACAAACAAAGAAAGAAACTCAGACGTGAAAACAAGACGTCCTCTGAGCAAGGTAACATTCGTTTTGCACACATTGCAAACGATGAACAGTGAAGGACTGGAGAGGCATAAAGAAGCAAGCTTATATATTTTTTTTTTCTGAGAGAATTAAAGATTAAACTACAGATTTCTTCTATTTTTACAGAAACAAACCCAAAGTAATTAAAATGCTCTCAGTCAGCTGTAGCAGGTTATGCTATATATGGTTAACAAACTGACCCACATCCACAACTTGGGGAAATCTCTGTTGTTGTATTGGCTCTGGCTTGGGGATGCAGTCGGTGTGGGATTACACCTTGTGCTGGGAGTGCAGTCTGTGCAGGTGTAAGCTTTCAATCCGATACTGAGTGTGCTGTCTCCAGGCTCTTCCCTTTTGTCTCTGCAGCAGGATGGGTGCTGGCAGGCTGGGTGCAGGGAACCAGAGGCAGTGGAAGGGCACTCGGTGCTGGTGGTGTTTCTGCTCACAGCCTGAAAGGAGCCCAGGCTGGGTCTGGCATTGTCAGGGGTCTTGGCAGCCAGCAAGGAGCTGTGCTAGCCTCTATTTTCCACTGCCTTGATCTTTCCCAAAAACTGTAGTATAGCCAAGACAGGGTCTGAAACATCGCTTTTGATGCTTCCCAAGATGTAACTCAGCATGAGAGAGAGAGAGAGCAGAAAAGCTGGGAAGAAAAAGAAACCAGGACCATGTTCCTGGGTCAGAAGGAGAAAGAGACGATTCTCATATTTCCTTGAGTCATTAGAGATACTCATGCTCTTCTCAGAGGTGCTTTATGTACCTGCTCCTTCTCTTCCCCTGATACCCAGCCGTGCTCTTTGCCCTGGAGCTCCTCACTTGCTTGTTCCTGGGAGGGGGCAGTGGGACCTTGTGGAGTGTGGGTATGTGAAATCCATATCCTTGCTTCCTCAGTGGGGACCTTCTCACTCTCCACAACTCCCTGACAGGAGGGCGCAGCCCGGTGGGAGTCGGGCTCTGCCCTCAGGGAATGCGGGACAGGATGAGAGGAATTGTCCCAGGTGGCATCAGGGGAGGTTTAAATTGGATATTAGGGGATATTTCTTCACTGACAGGGTTGTAAAACACTGGAGCAGGCTGCCCAGGGCAGTGGCAGAGTTGCCATCCTTGGAGGGATTTAAAAGATGTTCGGATGTGATACCTGGGGATGTGGTTTAATGGTGGGCACAGCAACCCCCAGAGCTGTCCCCTGTCTCCCATCAGTGTGTTTCATTTCAGGATGACACCCCTTTGTGCAGAACGTGCCCCTGAGCAGCTGGCATGTGCCCACCAGGCCAGCCAGCCAGGAAGGAGTAAGCCAAGGTACAAATGAACATAATTCTGCCTTTTATGCAATAACTGGCAGATATGCATCTGTTGTAAAGTTCTAGGAGGTACTGGCAGCTTCAACAGATTTTTAAAGACACAAGGCAGGCATAGAAATGTAACACTCCTTATGGCTTTCAAAAATGGTAAACAGAATATCTAGTTTTGAAAAAGGGAAATTGTGGAGCATCTACTTTAACTTCCATTTCCAGAAAAGTACTGGGACAACTGATCGAGCCAACAAACAAATACTGAAACAAATCAGGGAAAAGAAATAAAACCCAGCCATTATGCATGCGTCAAATCTAATCCTTCTGTGACACTTGTGGGTAGGGAATAAGCTGTACATGTCATCTATCTTGTGTTTAATGAGGCTGTTGACACTGTCTGACATGACATTGTCTAAAGATTTTTGGGAAAGCGTGGTGTGTATTGCCCAAGGTGGTGCAAAACACTTAGAAAAGCACACTCAAGAGAGAAGCTCTCAGTGGGTCACTGTGTCCCTTTGTCTTCTTTGTTTCCTCTGCAAAGTGTAGTAGAAAATAATTTTATTTACTAGGAGGTGAAGTTGGAAGAGGGCACATGCATGCAGCAGAGCAGGGTTAGAGCTAGCTAATAGTCTTAGAAACAAGTGATGATGTGAGGACAGTTACAGAAACAAACCCAGTGGGAATCAGACAGGGATTGCACATACACAGCGTGCAGAGCAGAATGTTCTGCAGCTGTTCCGTGACAACACAGCAGGACCATGAGCCAGCTCAGGACCATCGATGATGGTGAGAAGGGGGAGCAGGGGCTGTGCAGTGCAGGCTGCAAACCACATCCCTTCACCTGCCTGCTCAGTGCAGCACGGGCTCTGCTCTGCTCTGCTCTGCTCTGCTCTGCTCGAGCATTGCTGTCTGCTCTGGGCCACCCTAAGGAAGGTGAGAGGCAACAGAAGAGAGCCTAGAGCACAGGAAGAGACACCAGAAGTCTAGAAAATAAGACACTCAAGGGAAGGCACAAAGACTGGGGGACAGTCTAATGAAAAATTGTCTGAGGGGAACCCTGATCAGATTTTAAATATAAGGAAGACTACCATGGAAAGAAACACAGTGTTTTGTTCTCTCTATCCACACGGAGTAGGACTAGGAGTTATGGATGTACACTTCAGGAAAGAGCTGGAGTGAAAATGGTCTGGGCAAGAGTTAGAATCTTCTCCAACCAAAGAAGGTTTTTAAGAACAAGGTGGACAAACTTCTGTCAGGATTGAGGGAGGGAAAGGTGATCTTGGCTTTGGGCAGCAGAGGTTTCCTCCAGATGCACTCAGCATGCCGCGTGGTTGTGCGGATGGAGGGATGTGTAATGCTTAGTTCCAGGCTCATGACACACTGTGGTGGTTCGTGTCATTTGCTCCCGGAGACATGCTCAGTTTCAGCAGCTGAACACTGTTCCTTGACTAAGAGGAGCCTTTCCCCTCTGCTCAGCTGTGCTTCTGCTGCATGAGCCATTCCTCACCCTGCGTAGATGCTTAAAGGCAAGTGACTGTGCAACCAGGAGGCACCTCTGAAACTCAGGCACTGTAAGAACCCCATTTCCAGCCTCAGATCACTGACCATCACTGGAGCCTCTGTAAACAACAGAAAAGGAGAGGGGTTTCTGCTTGCCAAAGGCAGCAGCGGTGCTGTGGGGGGAATGCTGTGTGTTTTCTCTGGTTCTTGAAGCAGAGCTGTGATTTACACCCCTCGGGAGGCCGCTGAGGAAGCAGCAAATCACCTCTTGAGCATGAGTTCGAAAGGCAATTAGGCAAATCCATGTAAGAAATACCCACTGAGGCCATTAAATCTAAAGCCTTTCTCTTGTTGAAGGAAAAGACCAGTAGCTGGGTGGGAGAATTGCTACTATATGATTACCCTGGTTTTCTGCATTATTTTGGCTCCCAGTGCTGGAGATCAGGGGATGAGATGGAGTAACCTCAGCCCTGACCCAGCCAGGACCATCCCTGGGTTCTTTGGCTGCACATTCATCCCGGATGGCCACAGCCCCGGGGGGCTGTTAACAAACAATTGCAGCTGGAAATGGGACAGAATCCCGGTCAGGCCACATCTCGGGCTTGCTGCTTTCTGGATGCTGTTCAGGAAAAGCCAGGAGCCCTGTCCTGCTCTGACTCTTCCCTAAGCAAGCCATGGGTTTCTGCTGTGAGGGTCAGTACAAGATTTAGCTCCAAGCCTTTCTCTGCCAAACAGATTCTCCCCCGTTGTGGACAAACAGCAATAAAACAACCAGGAAAGCAAATGCCATCCCATGCATAGAACATGCTTTTATTTAGCTAGCACTAAAGTTTTCAGATGCAAATAGCTTATTGAGTTGGACAAAAGTCATGGCAAGAAATGTTTCTTTCTAACTTCACCCTACAAAAATATCTCAGAATAATAGGATTGTGTTTTTCCAAAAATATTCTTTATTGATTAACAGCAGTATCACATTCAAGCCCAGCATTAGAGTTCCTTCATTAATGAAATAAGACACAAAAGTCTTGTTATATTAACGATTTTCACAGAGTAACTCAGTAAGCTATTTTTAATATTCTCATGGAGGCATGCCAGAAGGATAATATTTTCATGTTCTATAGCAGAGAAATATACTTTAAGACAGTTTTGATTGACTTCAAAGTGTGCTTGAAGGCCCAGGCATGTTTTCCATTCCTACAAAGTGACCAAGGAAAGAGGAGCCTTATCTGCAGCACAGAGCAAAACCCCGACAGAATGAAATCCCAGTGCCAGCAGCATTTCCCACGCACGGTACCAGAGGAGGTTGAAAATAAAATATAGCCCCTCCTCCATCTTTGAGGGCAGGGGAAGGAATCGTGTTCATGCCAGGAACACAGCACTTCACCCAGCTGCAGGTAAGTGGACAAAACCCTCTGGCCTTTCCCTGCAGCTGCATGAGGTGGGAATCCAGCTTCCTTAGGCACTGTCCAGACAGCACCACTGCACCTTTCCCAGTGCAGCTGTCCCTCCAATGTCTCTCTACTCTTTCTATATTTTCCCCTGGTGTTCCATCTCGGGAAGAGGGAGCACCAGAACACTGTGGGTGCTGCGGGTGACGCACAGCACGAGCACAGCAACACCTCCGAGCAGCCAGTGCACCTGTGGCTGGACCCAAGTGCAGGCATGATCTCAGCCTCCTTTCTGCTGTGCTGTGACTGTTGCTCTTCATCTGATACCTACTCCAGCCAGTCCCACATTGCAAAGGGCTATTTCAGGCCTAACCAGGGGCTCTTATCAACTTTCAGGCTCGTTTTCAGTGGAGCAAATCTCTTCTGAGTGAACAGGTTCACACCACACATGTCAGGGAATGCCTGGGGCTTTTAAGGCAGGTTGACATTTAAACCCAGCTCCGAGCCCCGGTGCAGTGCTAAGGAAGACAGCCTCCCTCAGGGGATTTTTGGGTGTACAGCACCACTGCTGATCATCCCCTCTGAGTGCCGAGGCTGCACAACCCGTGGGATGCAGCCCATGCTTGGGCAAACCACACCATGGACAGACTCTGTGCCATGCCCTCTGTGGCTTCAATGGAAGCATCCAAAGCATGGCAAAATTTCCCACCTTCTCAGCATTGCTGCTCCTTTCTGATCGCCTTCCCTGCTGGAAAGAGTCTGGGTTTCCCTCCCTTCCTCGGAGTGCAGAGCTCACCAGGGTGGCAGAGCACTTCCAAGGCGATTCCCAACCCTTATCCCTACACAACACACGGCCGGGGCTGTAGGAAGCTGAGCTGACCTGCCTGGCTCTCTTCAACCATGCCCACAGACCATCGTGCCCAGCTCCATGCAAAGTAAGAATTAAAATAAGCTGCCAAGGCTTCAATTAGCTGGGCTGCAGCTGCAACTTCTGTTAGCCAGCTTTATGCTCACTCTTGGAAGCTCTTATTTTGAGCAGTGACTGTGCCAGGACAGCAGACAGGAGATGTTTGCAGGGCTGGGCTTGAATGTGAAAAATGTCCAGTCATCATCACATTCATATACCCACGTGCCAGTCTGGTGTCACACCCACCACGCACATTCTAATTGAGATTTATTGCCTCAGCTTGGGATGATGCAGAACTCCCTCCTGAGCGACACAAGTCCAGAGGAGGCCACGGAGATGCTCTGAGGGCTGGAGCCAGGTTGGGAGAGCTGGGGGTGCTCCCCTGGAGAAGAGAAGGATCCAGGGAGGTCACAGAGCCCCTTCCAGTGCCTAGAGGGGCTCCAAGAAAGCTGGAGAGGGACCTGGGACAAGGGCTGGAGGGACAGGACACAGGGAATGGCTTCCCACTGCCAGAGAGCAGGGTTAGATGGGATATTGGTAAGGAATTCTTCCCTGTGAGGGTGGGGAGGCCCCAGCACAGGGTGCCCAGAGAAGCTGTGGCTGCCCCTGGATCCCTGGGACTGTTCAGGGTCAGATTGCACGGGGCTTGGAACACCCTGGTCTAGTGGAAGGTGTCCCTGCCCGTGGCAGGGGGTTGGAATGAGATGAATTTAAGGTCTCTTCCAACCCAAACCTTTCTGTGATTCTGATACCTGCTGGAGGGAACTTGGCGAGACTGAAGGCACTCTTCGTTCAAAAAGTCTCTTGGCAGCTCTCTCTTCTGCTTCCAAATGGCCTCAATTGCAAACAGATGGTCATAATTCTGAAACCCCAAGAACACCAAGGATGAGACTTCAGCATGCTTGAAAGCATCTTCAGGAATCCCTGGCAAGATCTCCCGTGTGACAATGATGTTTACGGACTACACGCATCCATCAGGAAGGGACCTGTCATGTTTACCTTAATGTTACAATTCCTCTTCTGCCCCTAACATCTTTGCTAGCAACCACGTTCCTTCTGAGCTCTGCTCTGGTAGTTTGCAAATGCAGTCCCGAGTACAGAACGTGCAGTACTTCTGCTGGCTTCACATTAGGCTCTCCTGTAACCGATTTGGACACCAATACTGTGACAAATCCACCCCCACCTTGGTCTCCATGCCTGTCACTGTGCAGCAAACCATGGCTGCTCATAGCTGCAGGCGACAGGAGCGCTGGCAGCCCCGTGCTCCTGCTGCTGGGGCAGAGCTCCTCTGGTTGGTAACAGCCCAGAGCCTGTTCCAGCCTTGCTCCATGCTCCTCCTGCTCCTGGTCCCCTCCCAAAACACATGCTCAGTGTGCATGGTCCTTCTGATGCCACCTCATAACGAGCAGTGCCTTTATGTTCCAGCCTTTCCTTTTCTTCTCCTCTTTCCCTCCCCTGGGTAGCTGGGAGCTGTGCTTTGGTCTCAGCAGTGCTGCTCAGGGTTTGTGTCACATTTCTGCACAGTCTCTCACATCCTGACCGGTTCAGCCATCCTTGCCCAAACTGTGCACCACCAAGGACAATGTCTATTGTCCTGCATCCTGGCCAGAGCAGCGCTTCTAGGGCTGTGGTTTTGGGAGACGCACCCATAAAAGGAACAAACCAAAATTCAGTGCCCCGAGCTGATTAGTGTTTAACATTCACTGCTCACAGCAGTGTGTGCTATATCCCTGAAGTCATCTGCAATGGCAGCTCCAGCCCCTGCAGCTCTGTAGGTGCTGCCGACCTCCAGAAGGTTTAATGAGGGTTTGGGAGCTCCCCAGCCAGCCCTGCAGCATCAGAAAGATGGACACAGTGAACAGACCTGGCTTTGTGTTCAGAGATGCTGTGGCTGCCTGGTCCATGTGGAATTGCAGCCATGGCCATGATGGTGGTTAGTCACGAGAAGCAGTGTTTGGCTATTTTTCACATCAGACAGGAATCACCACCCTGTGCAAGGCTCAGCCAGGCTCCTGTGTCCTGCCCTGTCCGCTGGTGCTTAGGACACTCATTCGGGGGAGCAGTTCTGGTCTCGGTGAATTTTGTTATCCTCCCGCTTTCCATGAGCATCTTCCCAAGTGTGTGCCCACCTGGAAAGCCCAGGAGCTCTCCAGCTGGCATGATGGGTGAGGGGCACACAGCGCTGAGCCCCTCCCTGGAGCCCACAGCCTGGGCACAAGGGTTTGTAGGGCACAGGCCTCAGCAATATAGGAGGGAAAGTACAGGCTCTAGCCCAGCCCCAGGGGTCTGGAAAAGCCCAGTGAAGCTGTAACCACATGGATCTCTTGTGTCCCCACTTCTCAGCCTTCAGCACCGCCTGTCCCTGGGCAGCAGGACTTAATGGGATGGGGGAATGAGGATGAGGCAGCAGAGGTCTTCTGTATCTTCTGGGAGATGAAGTGCAGGGGAAATAAGGGGTGTGCAGACCCAGGGTTGCAGCAGTAGCTCTGGAGAGATTTTGCTGCTGCTCAGCAGCCTCTGAAGGAACAGCCCTCTCCCTGCAGAGTTCTCTATGGCCACGCCAGAAACAGGCCTGATTTGGCCCTAAATGCACAGATAATAAAGGCACAGCTGTGAGTTTCCTCTCTTCTCATTTTAAAATATATGAGCTGGTTTGCATAACCCCAGTATGAAGCAGCTTTTCTCATCCATGGAGCTCTTCTCCACACACCACCCCAGCAAACTACCGGGAAGCAGCCACAGCACTAAACATCTGTGCAAACACACTGTGCCAGATGTTAGCAGAAGGCAATGCAGCAGTTGGGTCTGGAAATGGATTCCTGGAAGTACCACCCCAATCAGCCTGCCCAGAACCAGCCCTGAGAAAGCAGGATCTACAACAAACATGGGAACAGAGCACAAGGGCTGTGATTGCAGCCTGTCTCTCCTTGGGGAGATTTACTTGTCCCACAAACAGAGCAACCGGGCACACAAGGGAGGGCAGACAGTGCTGCTGGGACAGGAATGTCAAAGGAAGAGAGGGACCAGCCCCAGACAGCTCCACATAAGCAGCAGGTCTCCCACAGAGGCGTTCCTGGATGCTGGTTAGCCCTGGGCACAGGCTCGTCTCTCCAGTGCTCCCTGTCTCTCCATGAGGTCAGTGGCTCCAGCTGCATTGTCAGCATACAAGTGAGGACCAAGCAGTGGTATGGATCATGGGGTCCTGCACTGTCTCCTCCCAGCCCCAGAGCAGTTAGGATCCTGCCCTGACTGCTGAAACTTCTCCTCTGGGCTTTACCAGTGAGGCAAACACCGCGGTGGGAGGGCACATAAGCCACTGGTCCATCCCCTCTGCAGCAAGGTGGAGGCCAGCCCCTGCTCCCCTCATTCCTGGCTCACCATGGAGGGTGGACATGGCTCCTGGAGGAGCCTGGAACCCTGTGGCAGTGCCCTCCCAGCTGCCTGAGGAAGCCCCACACCCAGGACCCGACCCTGGTCCACGTGGCGAGCCCTGGTCTGAGTCCACTCTCCCTTCCCACAGCAGAGGCGCTCCCCAGGCACTTCACCCCAGGCTGCCTCTACTGATGGCAATTTCCACGAACTTAGTTAAAAAAAGAGCTTGGAGAATGTCTTGAGGATTCGTGTGGTGCCCCGTGGTTTGTGTGCCGTTGCTCTGCCAGTGGTGCAGAGCTCAGGCAGCTCGGGGCTGTGCCTGCAGGGTCACACGTGCGTGTCCCCAGTCACAAACGTTTGCGCACGCAGACACGCAGATACATCTTACGTACTTGCTTTCCTTGTTTTCTCCTAATTTAAAAAGTCATTCAGAGTGAAAATATGTTTCCTCTTTGTGAATGGGCAGATCTAACACAGATGGTGCATTAACTGGAAACATCTTGTGTTCCAGTCTGTTCATAGATTCATTCTGTTCAAGAACAGAAGGCTCCATTTATGATCATCTCTTCAGCGTTCCCAATCTTTACAACTTGGAGATACCCAGCTAAATGCTGTGTCAAATCATCACCTCTTCCCCTCTTCTTAACGCTACCAAAGCAGAGGTTTCGATGCTATCAGTGTCAGCAGTGAGGCATTGGGTGTAACCTGCTGATGTGGAGCAAGGCTGCCTTGGCATTTGACTGCAATGAAACCTACAGTACTTTGTGTGCTCTGAGACAGCTTTCTGTGAGCCCCCTGGGCTTGCTGCTCCCCCCCTGAGAGCACTGAGGCAGCTGAGCATGAACCACGGGCCAGGGAAACTTTCCTAAGTGTTTCTGCATAAAGATGTAATTTTCTTTTATATAACGAAGCGTCTTTTGAAGGAACAAGTTCATCTCTCCTGAAAGACTTGAACTGCTGGAGATTGCAAAAAGTCCCCAGATAAGCTGGCCTAAGAGACAAATTACCCTGAAGAACTATTTGAGCTTCATTTCTTAATCCATTTTTCAATTAGGTTATCTTACCTAGGGAGTCGCAACAGGTGTCTTTCCCTGTTAGAATCTCTGCTTGGATACATGCATGCTTCCTCATTGTGATGTGGTGGATATTCCCATTAGCCTCTAGAAATAACTTCTTTCCAGAATCCTCCTGATTTTTCGGTGCCAACGAGCCTAACGTGCTACCAAATCCTGCAGGTTAAATGCTCATGGAGATAACATGGTATTATTCTTGCAAGAGGATGTTTTCTTTTCATCATTTCAGGGCTATCAGGTTTCATACCACAGATCACAGTTTCAGCCCCAAGTTTCACGTGTCCAGGTATCACTCACATGCCGTTCATCAGGCTCAATCATGAATTAAGAACTGTGTCCTGGATTGAACTTTACCCTTCACTAGCTGCCTCTCAAAATCAGCTGGAAAAGAGAGGGAGATGCTGAACACAACCTGACCACAGGTGCTCTGAGCAAGGGCCTCAAGGATGTGCAAATCATTAAAGCAACGCAGAAATAACCACAAATATAAACAAGATGAAACAAAACCTCAAACTGTGCATGGAGCTATGAGCGCTCTTTCCCCAGTGCAGCAGGGAGAGGAAATCCTATAATCACTGACACACTCTGTTTATTTAATCACAGACATGGTTACAAGGGAAGGACAACAGGCAGAGCCTGGCTATGGAGTGCTAAGGCTGGATGAACAGTCCTGCTGGGTGCTGAGCAGTGGTCTGGAGCAATGGGACTCAGTCCCAGCCCAGGAACAAACTCACAGCAGACAATGGTACCTCTGTGCTGCTCTTTTTGCCGTGCCCAGGCTGCAGCAGGCAGCAGGATGGGGTCACTCATGGAAGTGTTGTAGGACCTGCTTGAAAGCACATGGAGATGGAACAACAAGAAGGATCATGACAAACAACTATGCCTGTCTCTATTTGATTTCTGAGAGAGGACTCTAAACAGCAGCTTAGACTCGTAATGGGATGGAAATTGGTTTTAGAAGCATCTCAAAACACACCTGAAAAAGAAATGCGAGTGACAGACACATGTCCCTCCATGGGAGGTGATTACACAGAGTTGGGCACAGCCTTGGTTTCGAGTAGAGAACTGGCAGGGACACCACGGGACTGAGAGCAGAACTAGTCAAGGGATGGGGAGAGAGGACCTGCTCCAGTCTCCCAGCCACCATCTTCACCCTGCAGATGATGTCTCAGTAGAGAATGTAACCCTGCCTGGGCAGCGTGGTCAGGGCCCACACAGCCAGTGGGCCTCTGTGCTGGAAGTTGAACTTGGGACTTGACATATGAGAAAATTCCTCCCTGCGAGGGTGGGGAGGCCCTGGCACAGGTTGCCCAGAGAAGCTGTGGCTGCCCCTGAATCCCTGGAAGTGTCCAAGGTCGGGTTGGAGAGGGCTTGGAGCAACCTGGGACAGTGGAAGGTGTCCCTGCCTATGGCAGGGGGTGGAAGTGGAGGAGCTTTAAGGTCTCTTCCAGCCGAAAGCATTCTGTGATTCCATGAAAATGAGATTCAAGGTGTCTCTCAGGCCACCCAGGGAGTGGCTGCAGAAGGCAAAGACCAATCTGCCCACGAGAGGAACTCTCTGCAGGTTCTCTGCCATTTCTGTCTGAATGCATCCTGGTGTGTAAGAAACTGGGAAAAAACAGTTCTGCACTGTAGCCCCCTCTTGACAAGCCAGTTACTTTATCCTGCAAACTGCAGCTATCAAGGGCCAGGAGCCAAGAGCAACGCTGATCATGAGGTGTCAGGAAATGTTTGCCATTACTTCATCCTTAAAATAACCCCTGTAGACATTTTGCTCAGCAAAGAAAGGTCCTACCCAACCTCTTGGTGCACAAAGGAGCACAGAGCCCCAAGGAGGAATGACGGGTCACACAATGAACTCCCATTAAATGATAACTGAACTCCAGATGGCCAACAGGGAGTGGAGTGGGGCCACAACTGGGCCCAAGGGAGGGTCTTTGTCCTCTGCCACCACTGCTTTGATTGCTCAGCCAGACTGAAAGCTTGGGAGAGCTTTGAGACATGCAGGCAAGTGGGGCTCTTCCCTCTAGCTGGCTTAAAGAAAAAAATAGGTTCTAGGAAACAAATGGACCACTTGGTGTCTTAGTAGGAAAGTGATGTGTGTGGTGCTCGTGCAAGTGAGACACAACTCAGAGCTCTGTTATGGAAATTTTCCTCTGTGACAAATATGTTATGAATGACTTGTCTTGAAAACATGCCAACATGTAGGTGCTGCTATCACAACATTTGGTGACTTTAACTTACTGTGAGCGTTCCTGTGATAAATCATGGAAAACCTTGCTTGGGCTATCTTTAGTCACTGCACTGTTTCACTCTCACAAGTCACTCACAGCTCTAAAAATACAGTTTATATCATTGGATTCCTGGAATTCCTTTAGTTCTTACATTCTGATTTAAGTGGCATTAAAGCTGGGCTGCGTAGTCCAAGGCTGCAGGCTGATATTTCACTGTGGATTAGATATCACCTGGGTTCAATACAGGGTTTGCAATATTTATTTGATTTGGATCCAAAGGTAATTTGAAAAATCTTCCTGTGGATACACCTCTTACCTGGCTATGTGGAACAAGGGTTAGATTTTTCCTGGGACTAGATAGTAATTTAATAACCATTGCAATATAGAATTAAACTAAAACACATGCTCACCACAAGAACTGAGTTGAGACTGTGGGATTTTCTCCTCAAAACCTGGAGGTATCTGGTCTCTTCTGGGCTCTGCACTGTGATCTTGTGTTGACTTCTAGGTCAGACATGTCTCTTTCTCTTCTTTTGGTTTCACTTACATGTCTTTCATAGTAGTTATTGATTCAGAAACACCAAGAACAAGAAAGTCTTGACCTCCCACCAGCCTCTCTGGATTTGATTACCAGCTCACCAGTGATGGATACTCTGAGCAGAATTTAATGCTTTCTAATTTTCCTTGATAGGGTCTACGAAGCACGTTACTTTTTTTTTATCCCAACTGGCAGCTCAACAAAGCCCAGCAATATAAAGCTCCATTTGTGTAATAAACTGTTGTACAATCTACTACTTATGAACACAGGCCCTGAAAATGTGCAACCTTTCTGCACATTACATTAAACACAAACCAGATGGGCACTGGAAAATCCTCCCCTTTGTTGCAGTGGGCTAAAGGGGCTGGTGGTCAGAAGGTCTGTTTCACTACACAAATAAACAGAAGAGTTTAACTACATGATTTTCCAAAATCAGCAATGGGGAGCCTGTGTGGAAACATTATGAGCAGTTTGCAAACCCGCTACTGGAGTGGGGTAGGCACAGGGGAGCCCTTCATCTCTCCTGCCTGCAGTAGCCACTCAGTGCCTGGGAACCTGAGCCTCTACCTGCAGCCAGAGCTGGCACCCAGACTTGGAGGCACGTGGGTGGAGGCAAATGGGTAAAATCAATCTCTTCTTTAAAGGTTGGGTCAGAGCTGGGCATTTAAACTCTGATAATCACTGTAGAGAAGTGGGGCCCTCCAGAGTGGGCTGAGCTCATGCTGAGCAGCTTCTGAAGCAGAGAAACCTCATCAGGTCAGACAGGATGTCTCACACTTTGATAGTTCCATGAGTGAAATTCATCTCAGTCTCAGAGTCCCAGGACAGGGAAGAAGGGACTTTTCTGTCTCTGGGCTGTACCAAAGGACGCCTCACTCTTCACTTTGAGCACACCTACAGAGACACTTCTGGAGAAGTTGCTTTATAGAGCCCCTGCGTGTCCTCTGGCCCCTTTCCTTGTGATTGCAAATGTTATCATAAAATTATTTCTGAAATCCACCTGGCTAAATTGGCACAGGGAGGGACACATGGCCAAAGTCAGGCACAGAGCCTGCACCCTCACTGCCTTCCCACTGCTGGGAGGCGTGCAGGGAAATCATCATCAGTCACAGAGGGAACGGCCCAGGTAAAGACAGTGTTGATGCAAGACAAGGGAAATGTTCTACTGCTGTTCCCATGGCACAGCTTACACAGGTAAAGTACAGGTGTGCAGCACAATGGCATGGCATGGCATGGGATGGGATGGGATGGGATGGGATGGGATGGGATGGGATGGGATGGGATGGGATGGAGTGGGATGGAGTGGGATTAGTTTGGATGAGCTGGGATGGGATGACAGCTGCTCTCAGCTGAAGAAACTGATCCTGGAAGCATTGATGCTGCTTCGGAGTGTAAGCATTGGCCCTGGTGTCAACATCTGGGAGGGTTTCAGATGGACCTGGAAGGGAAAAGCAGCTCATGGACCTGAGACACCTAAGCTCAGAGAGCACTGAGCCTGTCGATGGGTGAACCTGTGAGGGATGCATGTCCTAAACACCCCTGGATTGTGGTTTGAGACCTTTGGTACCTGCACAACAGGACTCTGGTTCACGATGTGCAGTGCAGACACTGTCCCTCGTGGTTGCCAGACTGAAGGCTCCAGAATCCCAGGGAGGTGGCAGCTGGGGACCCCAGTGCCCTGCAGGGGCTCATGTGCCCACTGCATCAAGAATTATCCTATTGCTTTTGCGTCTGCCTTCATGTGCAACCAAACCAGCCCAGGGAGTAACAGAGGCGTGGGCAGGGCATGGTGTGTCCTCACTCTGAGGGGTGCCACTTGCCTCAGCAGCGTCCCTGCACGGCGAGATGGAGCGAGATGGGCAGAGCATTGGTTCAGAGATGGAGTCACCAGGCTGAGGTCAAAGTGCCTGTCGCTGGCAAGGCAGGATGCAAGAGCCCACGGATCCAGTGCCCAGCCAAGATCAGGCACAATGGGCAGCATGGGGGGTCTAGACCTCACCCCCGAACCCAGCACCACTAGTGACCTTAGGAAGACTCAGAGCCATGTTTGCCTCTCCTGAGGCTCTCCTGAGACAGCAGGTCACAGCTCTGCCTGGCTCAGGCCAGCGTAGAGCAGAGTTAGGAGGAGATGATGCCATTGGGCATATAAATGCTGTGGGGTTGGGCACAGTCATGGTAAAAGGGCAGCGTGACAGTGTTCCATCCCAGGGCAGGACAGGGCTGGGGCTGGGGGTATAGCTGGGCAGGCAGAGGTCAGGATTCCTGCTTGTTGTAGAGGTAACAGTCCCCATTTTCCAGGACTTATGCATGCAGTCTCGGGGTTTTGTAGGCCCTGCCAAATGGGCTTTCTGCTTGCTCAGAGGTGATTTATTTTTACAAATTTAAATGAAATCCCCTCAGCCATTTTTGAATAATACTAGAGTTAAAAAGACTATTTTCCTATTTAAAAATATTCGAGCTAGACTGTTTTTATTAAATCAAAGTTAAGTCAAATAAAGACCGCGGTTTGAAAGTTCAGGCTTGGGCAGGAGCTGGTCCTCACTGAGGAGCTGTGCCCTCGACAGAGGGGTGTCTGTCTAATGCCCACTGAACCAGCACAGATCACCAGCCCGCGGGCGGGGAGAGCACAGAACAAAGGGAAGATCCTGCCTGGCTGAGGTGTGCACACCTGTACCCTCGGGACGTGGGATGCAACAGGGCAGGAGGAGGAGTGGGAGGTGACACACCTTGCACTTGCATCTCCTTCCATGCCCTGGAAGATCCCTAAAGACGACAGATGGAATCTTCTTCCATTTCACCCAGCTCACGCCCAGGCATTGTCTCCTCCAGTGGCATCATCTCGGATGAGGGGTCCTGCTGTCCCCTCTGTGTGGGATGAAGGTGGGAGTGCTGAATACACCCGTGGGGGTGCCCTTCAGGAGGGTGGGCTATGAGGAGACACTGATGCCTTGTTTTCTTCTCCAAGTCACTCCCAACTACTGACCCCCCCCACTGAGGGATGGGGTGGAAGGTCCTTGTTGTGACACCCCAGCAACTGGCACTGAGGGGGACTGGAAAGCTCTGTCCTTGGCAGGGATAAATCTGCTTTAGGGCTCTGTGGAGGGCAGCCTGGGGGGCTGAGGGATGTCCCCTTCCCCCTTCATTCCCAGCTCATCAGGCTGCTCCAGCGGCCCTGCGGGAGCTGTCACACCACAGAACGTGACATCAAAGGCAGGCCCAGGTGCCACACGACGTGTGTGACACTTGGCAGGCCTGCCAGCTCCCGAGATGATGTGAGATGAAGGGAGCCGGCTGTTCCCAAGTGGGGACGGCAGGAAGAGCTGAGCCCCTGTGCTGTCTAAATGTGCTAAAGAAAGGGAAACGGAGCGGAGCAAAGGGCTGGAGGGGTGCCCAGACTGTGGGGGGCTCTTCTCACTTTGAGAGGGCAAACAGCCCAGTGTGGAGAGGCTGCAGGGGTGGAGCCATGTCCTGGTGGGCCACCAACCCCGAGGGACATGAACCCCTGACACGGGGCCAGCTGCCAGGCAGGTGCTGGCACTGCTGCAGGGCTTAGGGCAGTCGGTACCTGCATGTCTGCAGGTTGTGTTGGGAGCCTGTGGGCACCTGGAGATGTTCCTTTCTTTTCCTTCCCATAACAAAAAACATGTGGAAAATAGATACAAAAAATCAGGATGTGAAAGCTACAGAGAAAAGATGATTTTCTTTTCCGTCACTGAACATTTTGTCCCTTTACAAGTCCCTGTTGTCACTGTATTATCTTAGGTACACTTTGATATCTGGGACTGTAGGAAAGAAGAGTCCTCTGGTGTGACTTAGCCTGACTATAGGTCTGACTCTCTGCTGTGTTACTCCAGCCTGACACCAGTACATTGCCATGATGACATCATTTGGATTATTTCTGATTTATAGTGATTGAGAAAAATTGGGTCCTGTACAATAATGCAAACAATCAAAGACACAAAGCAAAAATAGTGCCTTTGGGCTGCACTTTCACATTGCATGATGTTTTGAGGACTTAATGTTGAAAGCCTTAGAGTGCACAAAAGGAATTTTCTTCATTTCATATATTATACAGTTGCCTGAAAGAAATGGCAAACAACTCCTCAGCCTAAGCATGCTTTGCACAGGCTCAATTGCCTTGGCAAACCAAGTACCCTTCCCATTTCTTCTCCACTGATCAACTTCACATCACTGAACTTCACATCACCCTGATTCCCCAGAAATTCCATTGGTGTGACTAGAACACCGGTCTCTTCCTAAGACCTTGAAATTCCACTTTTCAGCCAAAATCATACCAAACACTTGGATCACAAAGAACATGCATCAAAGGTCGCAACAGCATTTAAGTCTGTCCCAGAAACGTTGAGATCAGGTCCCACTTCCACTAAATCTTAAAATCTTGCCATCTGATGGCAAGATGTTCGATGGCAAACATCCTCAAAAGCACCACACGTAAAAATAGCAATGAACCAAAAACCCAGCACATGCGAGAGATGCTGAACCAGCACGGATCCCATCTCCATTCCCATCTCAACACCGCCAGGTGAGGAACTCACCGTTCTTCCTCTCCGCGAAGGGCGGGGGCTGGAGCTTGGTGCCATCTCTCATTTCACTGGCAGACTTTTCCTTGGGTGCCTTTTCCTCTTCATTCCCAGCAGTTTTGTGGTCCGAGCGATCCTGTTTGATCACACCATTCATCACCGTGCCTGGAGTGACCAGTCCAGATTCCGGCTGCTCCACTTTGGATGGTCAGGGAGAGGAGCAGGCACCAAAGTGACCTCTGGAAGAGAAGAGGAACAGGTAAGGACAAAGTCCCCAATCAATCTGGGAAACAGCAAATGAAGACTGGCATTTGTGATGTGATCAGACCACAAACAAGTAATTAGTGACAGTTTGCATGGGAAGACCATAGGATTCCCTATTGCCTGCTTGATTCTCCTTGTCTGCTGGACACTTGACTACTTGGCTACTTTGTTGGAGGAATTTCCACCCAGGGGCACAGAATATTTGCAGAAAGTCTGTCTTCAAAACACACAGCCCTGGGGAACCCACATGAGAGAGCTCTTGAACTGTTAGAGATCCACGAATGAGAACAGTCTTCCTTTACATGACTCTGGTTTGCTGAGAAAACTGGAATAAATGACAGGAATAATTCCACACAACCCAGAGGAGGCTGCTAATTATGTGATACAGCCAACAAATGAAAAGAGCAAACATCACTCAGTTTTTACACCAGGAAGTGTACAAACACCCTGCAAAGTAAAATACATGTGCAAAACCTATCCTCTGACATCAAAGCTGTGATTAGCACCCACCAGAGCTAAAGGCTTTATGAAGAATTCAACCACATCAGGTGCAAAACGTTGAGAGTTCTTGAAGGAGAGAGGAGTTGTTTGTTTACCACATTGTTCTACTCCAAGGTTTATGTGGGGTTTGTGGTCAAAATACATCCCACAAACTCTTAAGAGGTTCTGCAAATCCAGGTTGTGCTTCTACAGATCTTTGGGCACTGATGACACTCCCATTTCACCAGAAACACGGATGGAAAGGATTCAGCTTACACCAAACATGTTTGTGGGATGCAGGCCCATGGCCCAGGAGGGGCTGTGATACTGAGCACATCAGAGGAAAGCTGCAGGGACCATTTCAACAGAGCATTGTCTGAAAAATCTCCAGATGCTGAGTGAAAGTGAATGCCTATAAGAATCAGCACCAGCTCCTAATGAGTCCCATCAGGAAAGAGCTGAGGAGAGCTAAAAAAGGTCATTTGTAGAGAACAAGAATAGAAAAGTGTAAGATTGATTCAGTGATAAAATCTGATTTAATACAAAAAAAGTTACCAATTTACTGTATAAGGAAGTAGGAACAGTGCATTGCACATGATACCATCTCCTCCACACTGTGTGAGCCAGGACCCTCACACCCCTCTCCCTACCCTGCACCAGCAGGGATTTTGCCATCTGCTTTCTCATCCACCTCACTGTCAGCCCCACCTGCTCCAGCTTTTCCTGTCCCACCAGCTGCAGCTCAGCCCCTGTGTCTGTCTGTCCTGCCTTACACCGAGTTTCACTGCTGGCACATTTCACGCAGGCTGCCCATGGGGTGGCTGTGCTGGCCGAGAAGGAGGTCCCAGAGGTACCCATGCCACTTTATCCCTTTGCAGGGACCACAAAGCTGTGCCCACGTGCATCGCCTGGGACAGGCTGTGTCTGTACCCAGGGCTCAGAAACACAATGCAGGCTCAGCCCTTGCCACCAGAGCTTCCCTTCTGCTGCGTGCTCCCCATCACCCTCCTCACTCGCCGCTGTGGCCCTTTCCTCATCTCCTGTGCCCATCTATTCCTGCCAAAGCCTGGCATGCTGCCACTGCCCATGAAATCAGCCCTGCAGGCACCCAGACAGGCCAGGGCTCTGCTGTGCTGCATCTTTGAACAGACAGTTTCATCTGCCACGTCTGCTTTAGCATTTTAGCTGCCTTGACCATCTCGAGGGCTCCTTTTCAGTGGTGTGACTGCTGTGCAATGCCCCATCCCCACTGTGATGATCCACCCACTGCTGGCTATAGGGCTGCAGACCCACTTTGACACAAGCAGCATTAGCCCCAAAACTCTTTATTTAATTCATGACTAGCGTGGAACATTCAATAAGTGTTTACACTGCTGTTTTAAAATGTACACTTTTTTTAACTTGAAGTTGCTGATACGATGCATCTTTCCAGTGGGAACAGAGGGTGATGACAGGACAATCCAGCAAACTGCATCTGCTTACAAAAATGAGACTTTGTTCAACCGAACACTAAATCTTTGATAAATTAGTCAGGGCTTTGGTGACGTACATGTTGAGCCAATATGACAGTTTTATATGGATTATGATTATTAATGTTTTTCAAAAATAGAGAGCCTGAGCCAGACATCCAGTGTCGAAGCTGCAAGACCACCAGCCGAGGCGAAAGTCTTTCAGGAAGGCTTCTTGCAGGCTCTGTGTACAATCTCTTTTTACACTCAGAGCATATGCAACGTTTTAATTTGCAGTGAGTGTGCCGGGGTCCTTATGTCTGAGCCAGGAGGTCACGCTGCGACCCCACAGACACAGGCTTCGCAACACACTCGAGCATCACTGGCTCAACGGTGTTTTGTTCTGGAGTGAAATTTGGCCTCAAAACATGCCGCATTGTTCTCTCGTTTAGGCTGAACTGATTGTATTTACAAAGCTCAGACGCTTCTGAGCCTCAGAGCACATCTCCCATCAACCACTGCTGCCAACACATCAATCGCAAGGCTATACACAGCACAGGCCATGTTCCATCTCTCCCTGCCTGTAAATTTTAAATGCATCAAGCTGGACTAGCATGGTACATCGTGGGCTCTTCCTTGCAAGACACTGGAGATGCTCTGGAGGAGATGCCTGGTTTGGAAGGAGCAGCCTCCTTGCTTTCTGCCCGGGAAGCAGTGCAGCATGGACGAGGCTCAGACTCGCTTCCCCCTGCTCATGCTTGTTTACCAAGGCCCGGGTGGGACTTGGTTGATTCTACCAAACATGTGAGGTTAAACAAAGACAAATGCCAAGTTGCACTGGGATGTATGGACAGACTGGGGAAGGAGAGGCTGGAGAGCAGCTGCAGGAGGGGCCTGGGGGTGCAGGTCCATGGCCACTTGGATCTGAGCCAGGAGGGACATCCCTGTCCTGGGGGGCATCAGGCCCAGCATGGCCAGCCAGGGGAGGGAGGGGATTGTCCCACTCTGCCCTGCACTGGGGTGGCCTCACCTGGAGCCCTGGCGCAGTTCTGGGTTCCACGATCCAAGAAGGACCTAAAGCTTTAAGAGAGCATCTGAATGAGGGACACAGAGATGGTGAGGGGCCACACGAGGAGGGCCTGGGGGCACTTGGGTTGTTCAGCTGGAGCCGAGCAGACTGAGGCCAGACCACTGGGGTGGCCTCACCTGGAGCCCTGGCGCAGTTCTGGGTTCCACGATCCAAGAAGGACCTAAAGCTTTAAGAGAGCATCTGAATGAGGGACACAGAGATGGTGAGGGGCCACACGAGGAGGGCCTGGGGGCACTTGGGTTGTTCAGCTGGAGCCGAGCAGACTGAGGCCAGACCTCCCTGGGGGCTGCAGCTCCTCCCGAGGGGCAGCTCTGATCCCTGCTCCCTGTGACAGGGACAGGACACAAGGGAATGGCACCCTTGGATGCTGCCTACCTCCCACTACTCCCTCCTGAGGAGGTAATGGAGCAGCACAGCTGGACAGGCTGCCCCTCACCCCTCACCATGCCCCCCCATCTCCCCTTACCCTGCTCCTCATCTCCCCTTACCCTGCTCTCCATGTCCCCTTACCCTGCTCCCCCTGTCCCCTTACCCTGTTCCCCCTGTCCCCTTACCCTGCTCCCTATGTCCCCTTACCCTGCTCCCCATGTCCCCTTACCCTGCTCCCCTGTCCCCCAGGCAGCCAGTGCAGTGCCCACAGACACCACAGACTGTTTGGAGCCTGCCCTGCTAGGGAAAATAATTGGATAATTCTAAAATATTTTTATTTTTTAATGTTTTTAACTTATTCTTAGGAAAAATGAACCGAACCATTGAAATTAAAAATTATTTTTAGAACTGGGGAAAAACTGTATCTCCCTGAGAAACAATTTTGGCTTCAGCAGCTCAATTTCCAGAAAACTAATTGTTTGGCTGGAAAACTCCTAAACTGAAAAATTCACTGTCCAGGTCTTAGCAATCCCCTTCACACCTCAGGTCTCCACGTGTCAAGCAAGTTGCTGGATCACTTTTTTTCCTAAGTTTCCAGGAGTGAGCTTCCTGCCACGGTGTTTACCAGAAATACCAGAGCTAGGATCTGCCGCTCACTGGAGCTAAACAAACACCTCTTGAGCCCTCCTCTGGGACCTAACACAGGGACAGACACTGCTCCCTCTGCTCAGTGCCACTGCTGTCCCACAAATGCACCTCAGCAACCCCAAAAGGAGAGGGAAGTAGGAGATGGAGTGTCACATAAAGCAGAGCTCCAGGGCTGAGCCTGCGGGCTGAGCAAAGGCCTCCAGCAGCAGCTGAGATATCCCTGCTCAGATGCAGAGCCTACAGCAGCAGGACTGAGAGCCCTGGCTCCTGCCTGTAGCCTGTGTAGGATTGGACACAACACCTCAAGGTGTACTCGGTTTCTAACATCTCGAAATGTCTTCAGGAATGACACTTTCATGGGGCTGGGTCCTGCTTGGGTTACTGTGATGCGACTTCCATGGTCTGCACAGTTCTTCCATGCCCAGCATGGGCATGCATCTCACCTTCCTCCTTCCACCTTCTCACCTTTCCCCTGTGCCACTCCTGCATGCACCGAGGTGGGAATGAGCACAGCTTGCACTTCCTCAAATACTGGATCCACCAAATCTGCCCCTGTTTTGCTGTTTGCTCTGTTGGAGGTTGAGGTGGAAGTAAATACATTTAGCTCTAATGCATGTGCAGCGTCTCTTAAGCAATCGTGACCCACCATAAAACTTTAAATACACAAAGAGAAAAACCAGGAGAGAGATGTTCAGAGATGCAGTTCAGCCTTATCAAATTCTTCACGTGTTTGTTGTGGTGTGTTTGTATTCCTGGGCTTCTGCTTGCAGGAATGTTGCTGATAAAACCACCTCACTAAACATGGACTTGGTGTGTTTTAGCTGGTGTTTACAGTGCTCAGGCAGTAAGAGGAGCTCTGGATTCCTGGGGGCAAATACCCCGTGAACATTTGCACTGGCTTGTTGCAAAGGCTGATCAAGTCCTGCTGCGCACAGGCGCTGCAGGAATCCTGTCTGGTCCTCCTTAGAGCCGTGTCAGGTTTGGCAAGGCAGAAGGCAACTCTGACCACTTGCCCCTGCACCCAGAACAAGAGGCCTTTTCTCCTCTGAGACCTCCCTGGGCTGCCAGGGCACGCACCACTGCTATTATCTCACGCTTTGCCTTGCAGACCGTGTCCCTGTTGGACGATTCCCCTCAATGAACTCCCTCCTGCCTCCTCAGGGATGCAGAAAGCCCCATCCTGTGACGGTGCCGAGGGCAGTGAAGCCCGCAGGCTGTTTCCCACAGTTCTGCACATTCCTCCCATGCCCTGGAGAAGTGACCTGCTCACCACTTCAGCTCCAAGAGAGGAGCTGCAGGGCAGGGGGAGCGCCTGGATCCACCGGGCTTTCCCAGCGAACAGGAAACAAACCAAGGAAACCTGCCACAAGCCTGCCCCCCCCCCCCCCTTCTCCAACAAGTTATCCTGTGCAGCTTCTTGTGCAACCCCTCCGTGGGGTCAGAGCCAAGACCCAGCGAACAGAGCTGTGTGAACCATAAAATCTCCACTGGAGGCAAACCCGCCCAGCGTTTGGTCACAGTGTGATCCCCACGCTCAGCGAGGCCTGCCAGCTGTTTGCACCCCCAGGCGTTCTAGGACAGAATCTCCTTCCCAGCCTCCAAACCCTCGGCGCTGATATCTGCTCCAAGCTGCCCGCAGGCCCCGTGGCCTCAGACAGCGATGAGGAGCCCGGTGATGGGAAGTGGCAGCTGTCTTCATCCAGGACAGCTCCTGGCCTCCAGCCTGGGCTGGATGAGGAGGGACAGGGGCTGTTCTCAGGGGAAAAGCTCAGCTCTGGCCTCAGCCCCTTCCCATTGAGCTGTTTTGAAAAGGAGCGATTTCCCCTTAATTTTTTTTTTTACAGAAAGAAGATTTAAGTGGTGGAAAATAGTAGAGGAATAGTGATCAGGGACTGGGTTATTACCCCAGATCCTCCCAAGGCCTACCTCTCTGTCAGTACTCAAATGGGCTGAAAACACCCAGGACAAAATTAGACTGACAAATTGCGTGGTTCTAAAATAACTGATCTTCAGGTGAACTCCTCAGGAACTGATTCCTTGCTTGTGCATCCATGTCCACAGCACATCTGCTGGCACCCAAAGGCCCTTCCCAGCACAAGGACTCCCTCATGCTGCACCGTGAGCACGGGCAGGCTGGTGTGAGCTCTGCAAGGGGATTTATTATATTCTGGTAGCACCCACAAGATAATGTGGGAAGTTCCTGCCATGTACAGCACTGCAGGTGTGGTGCATGTGATAGAGAGAGAAGAGAAACAGAGAAAATTCTTGGAGAAGAGAAAGTTCTGGGGACACCTTAGAGCCCCTTCCAGTGCCTAAAGGGGCTCCAGGAGAGCTGGAGAGGGATTTGGGACAAGGGCCTGGAGGGACAGGACAAGAGGAAATGGGTTTAAGCTGAAGGAGAGTAAATTTACATTAGATATAGGGACAAATATGTGAGGGTGGTGAAGACCTGGCACAGGGTGCCCAGAGAAGCTATGGCTGCCCCTGGATCCCTGGAAGTGTCCAAACTGACAGAGAGTAGGATTAGATCAGATAAAAGGAAAAAATTATTCCCTATGGGGGTGGTGAGGCCCTGGCACAGATTTTCCAGAGAAGCTGTGGTTGCCCCATCCTTGGAAGTGTCCAAGGCCAGGCTGGACAGGGCTTGGAGCAACCTGGGATAGTGGAAGGTGTCCCTGCCCATGGCAGGGGATGGGACTGGATGAGCTTTAAGGTCTCTTCCAATCCAAATAGTCTGTGATTCTGTGAAAATATCAGAATTGAGCAGAACAAGTGAGCCTGAATGACTCTGTTTTGAGGTAGTGGCACATGGTGACAGGAACATGAGGCTGCCAGGGCACAGTGATGTAGCTGGAGTCTAACCCTGTGGCAGGAGATGTCTCATGGAGGGTAACCCACCTGATGGGCTCTGACTACCACCAGGACATTCCCAGGAGGGGCGACACCCCTCTTTATCCTCCTGCCTGCAGTGCTAACACGAGCAGAATTAACACGACTGCCACCTGCTTCCTTTCCAGGAGATTCCCATGAGCACGGGATGTATGGCCATGGCTGGCAGATCCAGGATGGGATCTAGGGTGAACCCAGGGGGACACTTCTGGGAGATGGACTGTAGGGAAAAGGCAAAGCACTCCTCCTGCTCTGTGGTCGCTGCTGCTTCTGCAAGACCTCACGATTTTCGGCATTAACCTTCCCAAAGGTGGCAGGTTGAAACCTTTGCTAAACAATGAGCTTTCTCGGGGAACTGGGAGGGGGCCTGTGCCATACCAAATCCCTTTGCTGACATCTCTGCAAAATCCAGAGGTGTGCCCACTGCCAGCTGCCTGGTGGGACCCAGAGCACCAGCAGTCTCCAGTAAACGTCCAGGGCCTCAGAACAGCCTGGCTTGGGTGGGAGGCCCAGTGCAGCTCTTGGAGCTCTCTCTGTGGCTGGCATCCCTCCGACCATGTCCAAGGACAAGAGCAGGCACTAGAGTCTGACACTCGGCTCCCTGTGCATTCACCAGGGTGAAACAGGGGCTTCTGGAGCCTGTCTGTGAGCAGAGGAGCAGGTGAGATGATCTGTTTCCTAAAGCACACCTTCCTTGCCTTGACTGTAAAACGTGATGGACTCGTACGTGTAGAATTAGCTGAGACACTACCACTTCCAGGAATTATTCTGGGGTGATCAACCCTGTTGAGCTCCAGCTTTGTTTGAAGTCTCTTCATTCACAGAAACTTGGAAAAAGATTATTTATTTGCCCCAAAAAGTATTTAACACAGCCCTGACCACCCTACAGCCAGCAAAGCCCTCCCCACATCACGCACCGCAACAGAAGGGGCACATCATTGTCACTGGCATGGCTGGGAGTAAAAATCTGAGCTCTTGTACACCATGTTGTCCAAGAGAGACAGGAATTTTGGAAGATATCTGTGCAAATGCAGTACTTGCTCTGTGACTGATCAGCACCATACTCAGAGGTCTCACCAGGCTCTGTGGAGAGAGAGTGGAGAGGAGACCCTCTTTTACACCCACTGCCCTCAAATGTTGGTGCCTTCTCCTGTGGCACCACTGGTCCTCGGCACAGGCTCTGTGCTGGCACAGAGGCAGCCCCAGCTCCTGGCACCGCCCAGGAGGAGCAGGGCCCATGCACGGTGTGAGTGACGGATGGTGGTGCCAGGGATGGATGGCCACGATAACGCTGGGACACTGCTCCGTGCTCCAGACACACAGCAAACGCTCCGGAGGGAAAGGGGGAAAAACAGACTCATCCACAGAGGGTGAAAATGAAAGCTTTGAGACAAGGAGCAGAGCCTGACTGGGCAGAGAGACTGCACGAGCCATGGGAGTAAAATTTTGCTTCTGTATATCAAGGACAGAGGAGAAGCCATCATGCTGACCTGAGGGAGCCTGAGCACTCCAGCTGTCTAAACTCCTGTGTTTGTACAGCACTTATCCAGGGCTGGTCATGGCAACAACATTAAAGGCATGAGTGGCAGACCCAGGGCAGGGACTTCAGCCTTCCTACAGGCTTCGTGCTGCCTAAAGCCCCATGACATAACTCTGTGAGGACTGCAGCACTTTTCCCTAGTGCCCTGTGCTTAGCCCTGACTCCTGTGCCAGTCCCTTGCCTCTACAGGCAGCCTGCTCTCCCATTCACAGCCTCTTTCCATGCTGAGACAGAGGTGGAACACTCAGAAGGCCAAAGCTACAGCCCTACTCCCTACAGCCCCAGGAATGCAGTGCAGTGGATGGAGAATGTGGGTTGGGGGCTGAGCCGTGGGACAAATCTCTACTCCCCCTCGGATTTGTCCTGCCCATGGTCCAGTCCTGGGCTACCAGCACATCAAGTTCTGTCAGCTGGGGCTGTGGCTTCCGAATTTGGCTCATGATTAAGGGAGACTTCAAGAAAGGTGGAGAGAGACTGTTTACAAGAGCCTGGAGTGACAGGACAAGGGAGAATGGCTTCAAACTGACAGAGAGTAGGATTAGATCAGATAATAGGAAAAAATTCTTCCCTGTGGGGGTGGTGAGGCCCTGGCACAGGTTGTCCAGGCTGCCCCATCCTTGGAAGTGTCCAAAGCCAGCCTGGACAGGGCTTGGAGCACCCTAGGATACTGGAAGGTGTCCTTGCCCATGGCAGGGGGTGGGAATGGATGGCCTTTAAGGTGCCTTCCAACACAAACCATTCTGTGATTATATTATTCTATGATTAGAAGCATTTAAGGATTGCAGTTCATGGGCTACCTGGCATTTGCCACCAGTCCTTAGCCCTGCTCTTGTGCCCAGCGTTATTTCCGTGGTGAAACAGTCTGCTAAAAATACTGCTAGAACTTTACTGCATAACATATGCAGATAGTTCTGAGTTACATAAAACATTTCCTTATGAATCTGGGCCATATTTGTAGTTTTTAAAGTAATCTTAAAATAAACTTAAAAATCTTAAAATAAGCAGTAATGTTCTAAGTATGCTGAAAAGGCTCAAAAAGCAGTTATCAGCCTCAGATTTGTTCTTGCTGCTTGTTCTGTTTGCAGAAATGCTTTCAGGCTAATCTTGTGAATTTTCCAGGTCTGACTCATGAGTGCTGTATGCTGGGGCTGGTGGGGCTTGGATCACACCAGGTACAGGGCCCTGCACACCTGGGGACAGCCCTGCTCCAGCAGCCTTGGCAGAATGAAGCTTCTGAGAGAAATTGCACTTTTTTCTAAACGACAATTTGATTTGATTCTGTTTAATTTATAAACGCTTAACAAAGAGCTGTTTCTGTTGGTGGCAGTGCAACCTGGGCTGGTTACAAAGGACAAACCATGCTGCTAATTCAAAGGACCTGCATTGTTTTCAGAATTTGGTTTAAATCCAACCCCAACCGAAAACTTGTGGTTTGCAACTTTTCCAGTGGAATGGGAATCCCTGGAAGTGACCCTGGTACTTCACATTGTCAGCATCACTGTTGCCATTAACACTGCCACTGCTCTTATCACCGAGTCATGGCTCTGACAGCTACATAATAAGAAGGTTTCTCACCCCAATGAAGTGTGGGGCATTCTTGAGGCCAGGCCCTATCACAGGCTTGCCCATTCTACTGTGAGATACCTGAGCTCATGGGCACAAGTATCCAAAAAATCCAGGCTGAGTTTTCTCATAGCACTGCATTGGACTCAGAAAAAAACTTACGAATATGGAGAGCTTTCTGGACTCATCAACCTGGTCCTCCACCAGAAAGGTGGTCGTGCCTCTTGCAAGGCTGTTTTGCTTATGAGGCGCCTGAAAAGAGGCACCAGCGGAGGTCCCTCAGCCCATGAAGCTCCACAGCTCCGTGTTGGGCAGGCCAGCTTCTGTCCCAGCCCCAGGTCTGCTTGCCCTGCTCACATGGAAGTACACAGCTCTGGGTTTGTGCATCCTGAGGGAATCCTACATTTCTGCAGGAAAACATTGGCTTCTCTTGCAGGTCATGTTGATGTCCTTGGTTATGGCTGCAGCATTAAAATGTGTCCTAATTTTGCAGCATTTTTGGTTATGTCTGATCTTTGTCTCCCTTATTTTCTTACATTCTAGAAATGCAATAAACAAAATCTTTCTGAGAGGGCGAAAACAAGGCAGAGATTTGAAATGGAAAATGAGCACAAACTGGACCCATGCCTCTTCATTAGATGCCAGAGGAGGGGAGGGAACAGACGGCACAGGGACAAACACTACTAATGAAGTGATGAGGGCGGGTCTCAAACGGGAGAGGAGCTGGAGGCAGAACCAGCTCTCCGGCCTCGGACGGTCCCGCTGCCCAGTGCAGTGGCCTCGCCAGCTTGAGTTGGCCGAGGGAGCATTCAGTGGGTGGGAAAGGCCACAGACTGACCCAGCAGGGCTTTGGGAAAGGTCCCAGAGTGCTGGCAGAGGACTCGTGCCCATGGGGTGTGCTCCTGCTGCAGCAGGGACTAACCTGAGCCAGACTACGGAGCAGTCCTAAGCGCTGGGTGTGTGGTGCCATGTCACCTCTCCAGCCCAGTGCCTGTGGGTCTGAACCCTGAATAAAAATATATCTGGTGGCAGGTGTCATGTCCAACTCTGCATTTCAGGCTGGTGACCTAAAGCCTCTCTTCCTTTGGCTACTCCAGAAAGCAAGTGGCCAGGAAAGGAAGAGCAGCTGCTGATCTTTGTAGAACCTGCCACTCCCTTGTTCAGAGTCTGGTGCAACTGTTCGTGGCTGGACCTCTGCCTCTTGCCCTTGACTGTTGAAACAGGAAGCAGCTGGACAAGGCAAAAAATCCCAGGGGATAAGTGGGAGAGACCAAGGCAGAGGTTTGACATGCATCCTGTGCCACCCACTGCCACAGCACACATTAAGAGAGCTGCCAGGTAAGAATTTCTAGTAGGAAACCCCCTGAGAGAAAGCAGCCCACAGCCTGCCTGCTTGTGTCCATTGATGACGTCAAAATACACTTTAATATGGAGAAGGCTCAATAGAAAGTGCTGACAGCTGCATGGCAGGTCCAAAGGGAAGGAGAAGGGACAATGTACAGTTCAGCCTTCAGGTCTGCTCCACAGCTCTTTGCTCCAGAGCCATTCATTCTCCACTAAGCCCAAAGAGGTCAGCAGTGCTGGGAGCAGGACTTTGACTGCAGGGCACACCTGGACGGGACCTGTGCTGTGAGGGGATTCCCTCTCCAGTGTCTGTGCTTCCCAGCTGCTACCATGGATCAGCACTGAGCCCTACACAGGTCTCCAGAGCAGCCCATTTTCTGAAAAATGCATTGCTGCAACCACCCTCAGCATCCTCACAGGGAAGAATTTCCTCCTAATAGCCAATCTAAACCTACTGTCTGTCAGTTTAAGGCCATTTCTCCCTGTCCTGTCACTCCAGGCCCTTGTAAATAGCTTCTCTCCAACTCTCTTGCAGCTCCCTTCAGGCACTGAAAGGCCACAATTAGATCACCCCAAAGCTTCTCTTCTCCAGGCTGGACAACCCCAATTGTCTCTGCCTTTTCTCTCAGAGACCAAAGTAGTTAAACATCCAGCTGTTCTCCCCATACCCACGGGACTTTTAAAAGTGAAACTCCTGGGTGAACCCAGGTGAACGCCCACTTCATCCCATAAAAGAAGGAAAAAATGCAGGTGGTCCTGATGGTCCTGCCAAGAGCAAAAGGCTCCAAGCCCGAGAAACACCTTACTGTGGGCGAGGTGCCTCACACAGGCACACAGGAGTGCTCTGACAGGACAGCAGCAGTGCAGCAGATCCAGATCCCATGTCTAGCCAAAATGCTATGAAAGAGGGCAAGCTCCTCTCTCCATCCCAAAAGCCAGGGCTGCATCAGGAGGAAAGAAAATGTGTGGTTCCTATAGGCAACTCAGAGCTTGGGAGGATAAACCATGGTGCAATAAAGCATATCAAGAACTGAAGAACCGCTCTTTTTTAAAGCATGCTTCCAGAGATACAAACAAATGAAACATTCAAGGCCCATTATGCCATGCTTTAATTTTTCACTCTAGGATCATTTCTGTCATGTCATGAAATCCCTTCCATTAACTTATCAAGTTCCATCTACAAACAACCTAGGCTCCTTGCCCCTACTTTCTGGTTTGGAAGGCGGTTCAAGAACGTCACTCTCCTACCGACTAGAAATTTTAATATATCCTGCAGTCTAAATTTATCTGCAAAGTCACCCAGACCCGAAGCTCCAGGCCTGTGACCAAAAAGGGCCATGTTTAGGTAAGTACAGGTGGGGTTATTGCAAGAAACAAGGCTTGGCATTAACTGGGACTCCAGGTCCAGTTGCAAATCTCACGACTGGTCCCCCTTATTTCACTGACCGTGAGCCACAACTTTCTGAAACACCCAAGAAATCATTTCCCTGGCTGTGTGGGCAACAATCAGGGGACAGAGTAAAGCTGCACGAGAGTTACAGAACTCTTTCTCCCTGAGTAACATTGATGACAGAAAGAGAAAATAGTGGTTATCCTACAAGGACAGATACCCAGTATCCAGATTTCTGGTGGAATGTCCTTTCTGGAGGGGCTGAGCCTGGCTTGGAAAGCACACACAGGACAGGATGTGATGAAGTGTGTCCATTGCTGGTTTTGCCTGTATCCTGGCAAGAATGATGCAGTGTTTAGGAGTGAGAGAGGAAATCTCCCCAGTCTCCTCAAATTCCCCAGAAGTTCACCAGCTGTGGCTTTCTCTGAGGCAACAGCATTCTTCCAATGGATCCCCATCCCCATCCCCAAACTACAACTCACATCAACATATTTCACTTGGACTTGCTGAGGGAACTGGAATGAAAAGATAGAAGGTGTGTGGTCCAAATAGCTTTTACAGTGCCTCATGCCTCAGAACTATTTTAAGGCACCTGGATAAAGGTGACTTGAGTGGTCTTGGATTTTCAGAACATTTCTAAGAACTTTCCTCACCAAAAGCTGCTAAAAGGTTGTTATTGAATAAGAGTGTTTAGAAAAAGGGAGTATAAGTTAGGTTTGCTTCAATGAAGACAAAAGGCAGGAAAATGTGCTAGGGCTTGTGTTGATCAACATGATTGAGATAGAGAGACAGTGAAATTTTCCTCCTAATGTCCAGTTACTCAGTGCCAGGTTGGACTGGGCTTGGAGCAACTTGGTGTAATGGAAGGAGGTGGAATGAAATGATCTTTAAGGTTCCTTCCAACCCAAACCGTTCTGTGATTCAATGATTCCATGGAAAAAAAATGCCTCAGATGGAAAGCTAGAGAAGGATATTCTGATACTGAGTGGCTGAGTGATAAAAATGCAAATTAAAAGTAATGTCTGTGGGAAAAAACAGTCCACAGAGAAGACGAACAATGATGACCGAAAGAGAGGTGAAGTGGGCTGGGACCTTTAGTTTGGAAGGAGAAGGCTGGGGCAGGAAACCTCAGTCTGAAGGACTGCCCACTCAGGAGTGTTCCAAACAGCATCGATGAGAAATGACTGCACACTACAGGAACTAAGGAGAACCAAGGAAGTGCTTAAGTATGAGATTTAAAAAAGGCAAAAGGATGCAAAAGGATCCACCTCCTTCATAGCTCTACTGTGGAGCTCTCTGCTGCGGGATGCTGCACATGTCAAAGGTCTGGGTGGTTCCAAAGGCATTCAGACACATTCAGGGAAGAATCATAAGGCATTAAACACCGAGATGATCGGCCTGCTTCAAGGAGGCTCTGAGGCACAGAGGGCTAGGGACAGACTGACAGCGAGAAGGGTCCCTGAGCATTGCATGCTCTCCTCCAGCCATGACCCTGTGGCTGGGACCAGGTGCTCAAACAGGCTGAGCTGTTTTTTGACCCCAGTGAAGCCACTGTTGTAGTCCCTGTCTCTCACAAATCAACGTGCTGCAGTGTCAGCCCCTCCAGTCTGGTGTGTGGCACGGTGGAGAGCAGGCAGGGAGGAGGAACACGGAGCAGGAAAGGATGGAGATTTGTGGCAAGGGCTCTTGAGGCCTGGCTGGGACTCAACGTGCCCACCAAATGCTCCAAGGCTGCGAGGAGCTCTGTGGCCCCACTGCAGGTCCCTGCTGCCAAAGGACATTCCTCAGAGCTACTTGCTAAATAATGGAATCTAGATTTCCGCCTTCTTGTGGCAAAGTTAAAAAAAACAATAACATTAACCAAATTATACCCTGGTCTAAACAAAGGAGGGTCAGGGCTGCCAATTTCACAATTATCCCAAATGGGTCTTAATATGACACAGATAAATACTTTCCAATTATTCAGTGGAACAAGGTTGCCCTGGGGGAAATGGAGAACAATATATTAGAGGGGCCAGAGACCCAGGGGATTAAAAATTCACACTCCACTGGTCCTGCTGCGGTCCACACACGGCAGGGGAGGGAGGCAGCAGGCTGAGAGCCCATCCTCACCCATCCCCAGGTGCTGCTGGTGGGACTGTTCTTCTGGCAATGGGACAAGAGAGTCAGTGAGGGTGCTCAAGCTTCTGCTGGCAAGGAGGCTGAGGGTGGGCTGAGGGTCAGTGGCTGGCTGCAGGGTACCAGGACTGGCACTGCTGTCCTCCCCAGCACAGCTGCAGGGAGAGGGTGATCTCTGTCCTGGAGCACACAGACCTGAGCAAGCTGCCTGGGGCCATGGCAGGTGCTGGTTCTGGTGCTCCAGGTGTGACGCTCAGCTCGCTGCCCACAGCAGCCAGACTGTCTGAAAGCAAGCTTTGGATTCGGGGTGGGGTTCCTGCAGCAGGAGGGGGACACCGGTGCTGTTTGTGCCCTGGCTGCTCTGTGTGGAGCAGCATCCTTGGATGGCTCCCAGCAAGGTGCGCTCACCTGCACTTCAGCCCTCACTAATGCAGCATTACGTGCAGCATTTTGTCTTCAAAGATGGTAGCTCAGTCCTTCACTGCCCCAGGCTAGCTGAGCTACAAAATCTGAACTGTCCTGCGAGGGAACTGTGGTTTCTGTGCTCTGCCCAGCCAGGATGCACATGCATGCACCCCCTGGGAGCGCAAGGCTGAGCTGTTTCTTAGGAAGTTGTGTCCCTGCCGTGGGCAGCAGCACAGGGCAGGCTGAGCCCTGGGGAGGGGATCAAAGCCCACACTGAGCTGAGAGGACAGCTCGCTGCCCTGTGCTGCTCCAGGGGTGCTGCTCCAGGGGTGCTGAGACCTTCCTCTCCCTCATGGCTTATGCCATGAGCCATCCCTTTGCCCATCCAAAAGGGCTTAAGGACCTACCTGCAGCCTCAGGCTCAGGTTTGGCTGCCCCCAAACCTCCCATCTCACCTTCCAGGGAGCCGAGGTGCTAAGTGCTGTAACCATTGGTAGTTTGGCATAGGGGAGGATGTGGACATTGGTTACCTCAGAAACTCACAGAGGGGCGATTTTCTGATTCGTACCAGACCCAGAACCAATGCTCTAAAATTACACACAGGCTTGGTTTTTTGGCAGAGTAAGCAAAAGCAGATGCTGGATGGAGCAGCCAGCGAGAAGCATCAGGACTCCCCGTGGGTGCTCACAGCCCAGCCACACAAACAACTGGCCTGAGGAGGGATTTCCTTCCTCCTTAAAGCACCCTACCGCGTTCAGAGCCAGCCAGCCTGGGTCATCATGAGCCCTGCTGCCTCCTGCAGCCTGGCCCTCTCCTGTCCCCTCTTTCAGAGTCCCTTGGTCCCTTTGGACTGACGTGGTGACAGCACACCCTGCATCCTCCCTGATGCTCTGCAGGCCTTTCCTCCCTGGCTGTGGTAGGCTTGGTGCAGATGAAGCTTTTTGGGAAACAGTGGTTCTCCACAGGCAGAGGCTCCCAAGGACAAGCTCAGAGGGGGACACAGAGGCCACAAGGGTGTGCTTGGGTGTTATTCCCTGCCAAGCCACCCATTTTCTCCCCCAGGCCCACATCTCTTCCCTGGCAGCAATTACCTGCCTTTCGCAGGTGAGCTGAGCCCAGCACTGTCCCATGATCATTTTGCCAACCCCGCTGTCTGTCTGCAAGGGGAAGCCCTTCAAAGCAGCTCCATGTACTCTTTTTCTGCCATCAGCTCCAGGGCTGTGCACATGGCTTGTCCCACTCCCTGTGCAGCTGAAGCCCCGTAACCAGCTGAAAACCTCTACAGGAAAATCCTCCATCTCAAACCCCTCCGTGCCAGTTCTGCACTAGCTCAGAGCTCCCACGGCCTTTTCCAAGCACATGGAGCGCTGGTGAGTTGGGGACAGGGAGGCACAACCCTCCCAAATATCCCTGTCACCTTCCTGTACAGCCTTTTCTTTCTCTGGGACAATCTGCATGTCGCTGCAGTGCAAAGCCAGGCTGGTACAGATGGGCTTTTCCCGTGTCCTAACCTCACCTCACCTCACCTCCTGCCTGCAGAGACTTTGGCAGCTGTTCTGAGGCCCAGGGTCTTGGGAGAAGTACAAGAAGAGCTGAGGACAAGCTGGGACTGGTGGGCACTGTCCTGGGGGTCTCTCTTGAATTCCTTAGTGCCTCCCAAGAATCGTGCATGTCCTGCTCAGGGCAAGTCTCTCCCCTGCCAGAAATGGAGCTAGGGTTGGGCACAGAGAACTGAAGTGTGGGGTACACAGGGGTGAGCAGGGCTGAGAGGACCACATGGTCCTCTGCAACAACCCAAATCCTTCTGAGCCACAACCTGGGATGGGCCTTCGAAGTCCCCAGGCTCTAGTTCCTGTTGTCAAGGATTTCTGTGATTCCTGATCTTAGGTAAGATCCACACATGGATCCTGACCCCAAGGAGCTCAGCAACATGCTGCAGAGTGAAGCAGAGAAGGGTGTGCACTGGGAGAGGCAGTGGGAGACTGAAAAGGCAAGTGAAGGACGAAGGCAATAAAGAAAAGAGATTAATTCATGCCTCTGGTCACCATCTCACACAGTCCCTCAGCTGGAGAAGAGGCCAGAGACCTTTTCCTGACGCAGGCAGGAACCTCTGCTTCCAAAGATGCTGCTCTGTGCTGCTGCCACCTGCACCTGGCCCCAGGTGTGTCAGAGCTATCTGTGCTGGAGCAGGAGCTCCTGAGCTTCTCTCCCCAGCACAAGCAGCCTTTGTGCCACCTCGAGCTGGTTTTCAACCAGAACTAGGGACAGATAGTGAGGGACGAGCTTGGGGCTGCTCAGTGGAAACTCCATTGATTACTCTGTGCGGTACCTTCCCGACATCATGAACACCTCAGCCCCTGGGGAAAATCTGGGTTCTATCAGCTCTTATAAGCAAGTGTTTCGAAAGGTTTACAGAAAAGTAAAGTAAACAGAGCTCTGAGTAACAAAAGAGCCCCGTTTATGCATTCTTTGATTCACTGTAAAGGATGGTGTAAACTGACTTTTTAACCAAGCATTAGGCAAGATTTGGGCCCCCGCCATTATATAATAAACAGTGACATGGCTATATTAAAATATTTACTTAATGCACTGAAGTGACTTATAGTATGAGTGGCTACTCAATAGGATGGCCTAAGTGTTAAGGCGTCAGGTGCCATCGCCTGTATAAATATTCTGTGTGCACTTGTTTATAGGAAAACCCCATCTGGATTTGGCTAAAACAGCAGACACCCTGCTGACCCCAGTTTTTGCTATTGGAAAATATAACACAAGTGTTCACTCATCTAGAATAACAGCGGCGGTTAAGTGCCATCTGACAGACAGAAGGGTATTGGCTTTTCTCAATAGACAGCAGGCTTGGTGCTGTGAAGGGCTTCACAGCAGCAGCTCCCCAAGATTTACAGCATCCTGTGGACCAGCAGCAAAAGGCTCTGCCTGCCCGCCCGCAGCCCTCGGCAGACAGGGGACATCAGGATGCCTGGGCATGCACAAAAAGGCTCAGACACCCCCAAATCCTGCTGAAACACAGAGGTGGGCTGTGCCACTTTGTGAGCTGACAAAGGGTCACGGCCCTTTCTCCATCCACCTGGCTGCTCGGAAATGTAAAGCAGCTTCTGCCCAGCTGTGGTGTCCCCCTGGCTGTGTGTCCCCAGTGCAGGAATTGTTTGGTGCCCCAAAGCCCCATGCTGGAGCAGCTGTGTGTCCATAGCGTGGTGCCACCTCCTCAGCTGGCACTGGGCAGCCTGGGACTCTGCCAGGAATTTTGTTAGGTCCTTGCTGGCAGGCAAGGAGTAAAGAGACATGGGAATCCCCTCACAGGATGGGATGGAGAGATGCCTACTCCTAGCTCCTGTCTCTCCCAGATTCTCTCCCCACACAAGGCCCTGAACCAAGGAAGAGTTGCTGTTCCTTCCACGCTCCACTACACATATACACAGGCATAGCTGAAACTGCTCATCCTATGAGCCAGTTTCTACATCTAATTCCTTCTGAGTTCAGCTTTTATCGAAGTGAATGACATGAATTACATTGGCTTTCCAGGTAAGGCCTCTTTAGGACCTGCCACAACAGCACCAGCATTGTTCTCTTTCCCAGACAAGATCATCCCTGACAAAGGCAAGAACTGCATCTGTTTCTCAGATACATCTTTTTCTCCCAGCCAACCTACAATGAAATACCTACAAATCAGCTTGGCACCTTTCTCCTACTTGTTTTCAAAGGGGGGCTTAGCTTAAAGGACAAAGGTTCTTCCCCCATAGGGTCGTGGAGCACTGAAAGGCTCCCCAGCACAGTGGTCACAGCACAAAACCCGCCAGAGCTGAAGGAGTGTCTGGACAACGCTCTCAGGCTCATGGAGGGGTTGTTGGGGTGTCCTGTGCAGGGCTGGGAGCTGGTGTGGATGATCCCTGTGGGTCCCTCCCAGCTCAGGACATTATCTGACTGCAGGGCTCTGTGAGATGCAGGAAGGAATGGCCTGTCCCAAGTCATCCCACTTGAACGAGAGGCTGTGAAAATCGGATCTTCCCATCACAGCATGGGCCAGGGCAGAGAGGAAAACACCTTCACTGCTGGTTATCTTGGCCCCTGACTGCCAGTGCTGACACCCCTGTGTCCACATTGGCTCCAGGAGGTCCAAACACTGCTGTGACAGAGGGGAAGAGGGTGCAGGTGCAATTGTCAGACACAGCACTGGGGAGCCCTTGCAGGCAGCAGGAGAATTCCTGCCTGGGAGGATTACACATGGTAGGGGGAATCCCAGTGAGGGTTTCCACTGTCTCTTGTGCAGTTACAGGTGAGTTGGTGGAAGGGATATCTGGAAAGGACCAAACTCCTGCCCGAAGTAGGACTAATGACAATGTGAAAACAGGTCACAGCTTTGTACAGGGGAGTCTTGAACACCTCTGATGATGAGACATCACACAGGAAGTCAGTTGAGACTGGCTCCTTCTGTCGACTCCCTCTGTTCCTAAGGGCAGGTGAGAGGAGGAAAAGTGAGAAGGTCACTGGGAGCCTGATCCCTGCCCTCAGCCAAAGACCCTGCCACTTCAGTTTCCTTCAGAAGGCTGCTGGCTCCAAAGCCCTCAGGTCTTCAGTTCCTTACTTGTCCTTCCACAAGTGTTCCTGAGTGGAACTTGGGTGGCTGAGGCGCTCGGTGCCTCCTGGTTCTTGTCTGAAAGGCTCTTGCCTCCTGGGCTTTCTTCCTGCGGGCAGAGGTGAAGCTGCCAGACAGATGGCATTTCGTATTGCCCAACAAAAATCTACTGACTCGGTGAAATAAGGATACTTTTCCACTGGAAAATGATTTGGAAGGAGAATTTATGACTGCCCGCAGAGCAGTGTGTGCCCTGGAGGCTTGGCTGACTGCGGGCAGTGATCTGGGAGCTCTGCAGGGACAGTCCCCGGAGCTCTCCTCCCCTTGGCCGGTCTGCAGGAGGCAGCAGCTGGCTGGAGAAAGCAATCCCCTCCCGCAGGGCTTGGCACACTGCAGGAATCCCCATCCTGTGGCTCCCCGAGGCAAGGACAGGTGTGTCCCACCTGTCCCCGGGGAGCCACCGCCAGCACAGGACTGGATCCCGCTTGGCTCGTGCTTCCCCAGTTGCTCTGAACCAGTCTGAGTACTAATCCTGTCCTGCTGAGAACTCCCTCTTTTCCCAGCCTGTGGTCAGTCCCTGCAGCAGTGAACACCCCCTGCTAGTTCATGGAAATCTCTGGGGTACCCAGGCAGAGCTTGGCTGTCTCCTCCTTCCCCACCACTGTCCAGACGGACACTGAGTGGGAATGTCCACTCCACGTTCTTGTTCCCTCCCCTTGTACCAGCCTTTAGCAATTCCACCCAGGCCTTCTCCTGTCAGCATGCCCACAAGGATGTCAACACTGCTGCACATCCAGTTATTTGAGAGCTATTGCTTTTCCTTGCCTCTGATACACACGTTAGCACAAAGGAAAGGAGACGCTTCAACATGGCATTTTTCTTGACAAATCCATGTCAGCTGGCTGCTACACCCCATCATGGCCTACTCTAGATGCCTGCAAATATCATGTTTGGTTACTTGTTCCAGTATTTCACAGTGTTATTGCTGTGATGGGGATTATCCCTTATATCTGGATCCTTTCATCTCCCGATCTGAGGACAGGCACAATCTTGTCCCTGCCTTTGTTCTCAGGGAGAGCTGCCAGGAGTTGTGAGATGGCACCAGTTCCCTAAATGATCTAGACAAATTCAGCAGAATTTCAGCAGACCCAGCTGAGGTGAAAATAAGTGGATTTCACTTATGTAAGCACTCTCAAACTGATTCTTTTCTTATTCAATCCACATTTCTCCCCCTTTGTAGTTAGTTAATTGCATTAATCATTTCATTAAAGTTAATCGCTCTAGGAGCAGTTGAAGCAGAGAAAGCACTGAATTCTTCAGCCCCACCATTCCCTCTGTTGTTGGCTTTCCTTCTGTACTGAGCAGCACTTGCTTTTGTTGACCTGCCCAGCATCTTTTTTAACTAGGAGGAAACTGCAGCTGGGCAACCTTGCACCTGGCCTGAAGAAAGCAGAGAAAAGCCCTGGCCAAGTGCAGTGGGTGCACAAGGTGAGGGAGGGACGGTGGTGATGGGCAGGATCCCCTCACCCACCTCTCCTCACAGTGGTCCCACACTGCCCCAAGGTCTGGGTGCTGCTCCTGTGGCTCTGCTCACCCTCGCTGGATTGCAGAGGGCTGGAAGTTGTAAAAGGTTCCCAGAATCTGAGCCTGCAGCTCTTCCAGGTTTGTTTTTCCCCTCCATATCCCTGTCACTACCTCGTTTTCCCTGACTCCCAGCCTGTAACTCTCTAACAACCTGGGCAGTGTGATCACAGTCCCACCCTCACATCCTATCCCGAGGCTTTCCTGAGCCAGCCTGCCCGTGGGGCAGCTGCACACACACACTGTGCCCTGCACTGTCTTTACCAGTGGCACAGTTTAGTCTCATGCCTTTTCTGTTCAGTAACACCACCCAAAACAAGGCCAGCAGGAGTGGGGAAGATGGTGCTCCCTTTTCTTCAGATGTAGCTTCCCTACATCTGAGGTAGATGTGAAACTACTTCTCAGGAGGCTCCTCACAACTCCTGACCTTCCTGCCTTCTCCCAGGACCACCTGCTGTCCAAAGCATTGGGGTGGGAGTTTCCCCTGCTGGCTCCCTCACTGTGAAATGCTCTTGGGTCCTGCAGCTGGTGATGCTTTACAAAGGCAAGATGCTCCCAGCCTCTCTCACTGTGTGGCTGTGTGGTCTGGCACAGCCAGGCTGTCACCCCAGGAAGGCTGTGACATCCTGATGTGCAGGGGGCTCTCCCATCCCTTGGGGATAGCAGGAATCAAGAGCATCTGCTCCCTGCTTGGACCTAAAGGCACCCACTGAAGATGGGCCCTGAAGCTGGAGGTGGAATTCTCCCAGCACACAGATTAGATGAGTGTCAGGAGGGTGGGAAACAGAGACATTGTGTAATATTTTGGTCCAGAACTCCAGCATTTCCATCACTACAAGCATCACACAGGACTATCCAAGCTGAGTGCCGTGGCCTTGAGGCAAAGACTGAAGACCATGGAAGTGGTGGGAAAGGTTGAGCCACTGGGAAGACTGACATATAAGGGAAGATTCAGCATGACTGCTGTGGGCAGTGAAGCACAGCAAGCCCCTCATTAGTGCTGCCCTGCGCCTCCCGTGAGAGCCCTCCCTGGGAAGGGAGCACTGGAGCAGTGATAGCACTGGCTGAAATGCTAAGAAAATATCCTAACAAGATTTTCTGCAAATATTTTGCTGAAAATAAAAAACAGAAGCAGAAAACAAACATCTGCTAATAGTGCAGTTTCAGTGTTTAGAAGCAAATAAGATTTTTTTATTAGTGTTACTTTTTTTTAGCAGGCTATCAGCTTAGCCAGGAATCAAATGTCAGGGTTAAGTTTTCCTAGAATTGCTAATATCTCAGCAAAATCAGGTCAGCTACTTCTAAATAGAAGAAGAGAACAGCTGGCACCTGTCACCTGTTCACCTCCAGAAGCTGGAAGAGGAAGCTGGTATTTGTCTGTGAGCCTGGGGAACAAAGGGCCTCTTGCAGGTCGCCTAAATGCCACCCACATCTGGGTGAGCTGCAAGCTGAAAATTGCCAACCATGTGAAAACCTTTGTGCTGAAGCTGCTTTGGTAGGAGTTGGGAACATGCTGCTGTTTGCTGGTCTGAGCAAAGTGCAACCTGTGCTGCCCTTTCCTGACAGTGTTACTGAGAGTGTCCCAGACACAAGCCGTGGGGACAGAGCAGGTCCCTCTCCTCTCTGCCAGTGCCATGGGCCATCAGAGCTTTCCTTGTGCACAGCTGACGGCACAAGAGAGCCCTGTCTGTGCCAGGGAGCTCAAGAGGTGCCAAGGGGCAGCACCTTCTCTTCCCAGCAAGATCCCTTACTCTTCCCACCCTCACCTGAGGGGACAGCCACCCTCACGCAGCCATAGCCCAGCCCTTCATGTCTTTGTGCTCTGTTTGACCTGCCTGCTATGGCTGTGTGGAGGTAGAGCCCTGACAGATCCAGGGAAGGCCCTGGAGGTCATATAGCCATGTGCTGGCTGAGAACTCATCCCTTTTCCTGCTGTGGGGGCAGACAGGCTGCCAGCTTCTGATGACAGACCTTTGCAGGCAGCTCATCCCCACGGAAGGGAAGGGACACACTCTCCTGCCCTGTCCCTTATCCCACCTATTCACACAATGCTGTAACCGAGCACCACTCTGCGCTCGGGGTGTGGGTGAGACCAGGTGGAACAGACTCTTCCAGCCTCCAGGGCATTCATTGTGTTCCTGCTTTCCAGACCTAATGCTTCCCTTCTTCCTCTGGTCTGTCCTGAGAGCGGTGAGTGTCACACACCCCTGCCCGAGCCCTCCTGCCATGGCAGGGGCCCCTGTGCCTGCAGCAGGTCCCTCTGCATCACACAGAGTTTGTTCTGAGTCCCAGCAGCTGTGCCAGGAGCTGTCCCCAGGCTGAGCCCTTGCAGAGCCTGCAGGGTGTGCAGGGCTGCAGTGCAGCACGGCCAGGGATGTTCCCAAGGCAATCTGCTGCTCAGCACAGGGTCGGTGCTGGCTTTCCTAGAAATGACAACGCCACGCAGCAGTCAGGAGGCTGCTGGGTTTTTTCACTCCCTCTGTGCCTGCAGAGAGGTGTTCCAGGACTGCAAGCACGGAGCAGTTGCTGCCTGCCTGTGTTTGAAGAGCATCGTCCTGGCAGGGTTCCTGGCTCGTGCACGGGGGAGGCAGTGGCTCGGAAGCAACAGCCCTGTGACTTGACTACAGCCATTGCACAAAGCCTTCCTCCTGGTTCCCATGGTGGGAGTGAGAGTGGTTATGCAGCTGCTAAAGGACTGGTGGCTTTTGAGGAATGAAAATATGGACGAGTGGGGGTTTTGTTTCTCAAAGATAAAAAAGCCAGTGAGGTACAGCCTCTCCGTTGGAAACCTGCTGTCTGTGCACAGACAGGAGTGCTTCCCCGTGGATGGCAGCCCTTCCTTCACAGCATTCCAGGAGTCAAAACTGTTCTCTCAGGCTTGACCCAGTGAAGCTGCCATGGCAGAGGGGCAAAGCCCCAGCTGGAGGCCTCCTTGGCTGCTGCCTGGGCTGTTCTGGGAGATGGTGGGGGTCTCGGTGGACAGGGCGGGAGGGAGGCTCCAGGTTTCAAGTGCAACCTCCTTCTGTGTGTGCTGGGGCACAGAGGTGCAAGGGAGATTGTGGATGATGGCCCACAAAAAGTGAGCTCCAGTACCTATCTGTGGCCTTTTGGTGTTTTTGTTCCTCTGATATTCTGCACTGCTGGTGAAACACAAGATCCCAGGGTCCCTGTCACTGCTGTGAAGCTGTCAGGTTTTTTTGTGGATTTTCAGCTTTTGGAGCCGCTTACACCTCATGGGGTACAGAGAAGATTATGTCAGTGAATAGAGAGAGCCCGATGCTCTTAAGCCTGCTGATTCTCCCATAATTTTGGGAACAAGTCTGCAGTTAGCCAAGCAGTAGCCAAAGCACTGGCTACATCCAAGGGCCCCAGCAGGGGATTTGTCCCATGACAGAGAACTAGGCAGTGGTGCCTGGCGTGCCTTCAGCACAGAGCCAGAGCATCAGGCATGACCAGAGACACTGGACATCATCCCCTAGACTGCCCATCCACAGTGACCCCCAACATTATGTTAGTTATTGACCTATTGCCCTTTTTCTGGGCAGTTTTTCACCCATCCTTCAGGTCCTCCAGGTCTGAGGTCCCAGCTGGCCTCTTGTCACCTTGTTTCCCTTTCTACCTCTCCACCAGCATCCCTTGTTCTCAGACCAATCCTACCTGTCCCCCCACCTGGATCCCCACATTGTTTTACTGTTGTCCCCACCTGGGGTCCTGAGTCCATTTCCACCCTAGGATCCTTCTCGTGCGTTCTTCCTCTGCCCTCCACAGTCTGTGTTGTTTTCCAGGACTGCCACGTCCAGAGCCTGGTCCTCCCCCAAGCCTGTCCTCAGCAGGGCTCACGGAGAGCAACCCACAGATCAGGGCTGCAGCATGACCTGTGCAGGCAAATGCTTCCAAGATTTTAGGTGCTAAACTCCAGCGAGTTCCCATTGAGTCTGTGTGAACCAGGGCTTTTCAAACACTTTTAATGTTCCCAAATTTGGGCATCTTTTCTCTAGGATAGCAGGAGGCACATCTTGACATACACACCACCACCTCTGCCAAATGTCATGTGCTGCTCCACAGCCTGCATGTGCTGGGGCTTCTCAAAATGAAAGTCATAAGAATTTTGGAAAAAATGGGAAAAATCAACTGGTTTTCCCTGATCTCCTTCTCTGATGCAACTTCACTGATTTCATTGTGATGTTATAAACAAACCCAAGACAAGACAGATACATGGCATGAGGACTCCTGGTCCTGGGCATTCATCAAAGTTATTGACAAATGAAAAGAGGCCCTTGAGATGAGAAGTGTTGAGTGACCTGAATCACAAAGATTATTGCTCACTTGCTTGTCATTAACAGCAAGCCACGCTTCAATCCTGAATGTTAAATTTAAGCTATAACTGCCCTAGACTCACATTTGGTTTACTTCAGTGGTACCAGTCATTTTGAAAAGGGTGATGCTGATGCCAAAATCCAGGACATTTTGTGTAAGATGAGATCAGAGGAATTAAAGCTGTCAAAACACAGTTCTCCAAAGTGCCATTGAGAGCACACTTGGTCTGCCCAGATCAGCCCAGAGAGGCCTGCACCCAGAACTGTGCTTGCCAGCCCTTTGCCCATCCTGTGATGATCCCTCTTTCCTGGAAGGCTCTTCCATCTTCCAGCTGGAGTTTGTCCTGATAGTCAGAATAACAAACACATGTGATTTTGACCAGGAACATCACAGTACTTGGACTGTTCTTGGCACATGAAGGCTCTCCTAAGCACTCCCTGATGCCCACTGAGATGTTTGAGCAGATCCACACCTACCCCAGTCCCTCACTCCTACCCGTTCCTCACTTGGTTTCCATAAATGAGCCAGAACAGGGACACCACTAACAGGAATAATTAAGAAAGGTGATCTCTGAGCTTAAACATCCACACTGCAGCTGGTGGACTGAACTATAATATTTAAAATTCACTCTGGGAGGGTATATCACACACATCCTGTCTGAGACCTGAAATCCTCCGCTTCCCTCCCAGCCTGTGAGACCAGACGGAGTGCACGGACCTACCTGGAGCACTGTCAAAGGGCACAGGCTTGGATTTCTCATACATTTACAGCATGCAAACGTTTCAAGGGTCAAGAATTATTCAGTGACAGACACTGACTGCAGATCACAGACAGATTCAAGACAGTCACCACCTGGTCACAGTCAAATTGTAGGAAGATGCAGGCAAAACTGTCCCATCTGTTCAATAATTAATTATTGACCTTTCCCGCGCCTGCAGCCCCGGAGCAATCCCTCTGCCTGCACCACATAAACACCCTGATGGTCTGTGTAGACTGGGAGTGCCGCACCTTTCATTGCTGTTTAGCTCAGCCCGACATGCCATGTTTCAAAACGCTCCAGGGTTTGCGTTTCTGCACCAATCTAAACTTGTTTGAGTACAACTCAGCTTTTCCTGCTGCGCTCAGGGAGCCACAGTGCTTTCTTCCCCTCAGACCCAGGCACTGCTGAGCCCTGCTCCAGAGCCTGCTTTCCCCAGCCACTCTGCTGTTCAGCTCAATAATTCCCAGCAGCAGGAATTGCCCCTTTGGAGCCACCTCACTCACATCTAGGACAGGAGGATAATTTTTCAGCCAAGGACAGTACATACAGCATCGCCAAGATCCGTATCACACAATCAAGGAAACTTAAGATGTATTTTGTACTTACTGAAGTTTGTTGCTTCCCTCCTCCTTTCTCCTGTTTTCTTTCCTACCTTAGGTACTTTCACAGAGATCTGACATTTCCCTGTCTAAATTTCATTTCTCCAGCCCTTCCAGTTCTCTCACCTTCCAGTGCCTCTGCTGCTAGTACCAGGCTGCTCCAGCTGGTTCTTGCACCATGTCCACTCGGCAGGACCTCCGAGCACTCTGGTTGGCGTTGCAGGAGTGGGGAAAGAGCAGCCTGGTGATGGGCTCCCCCAACAAGCAGAGCTGGCCCCTGGGCCAGTGCAAGTGCCTGCACCAGATCACCTCCAGCCTCCTGCCTGCAGGGTCAAAATGTGTTCTTCACCCTGAGGGGAAGGCTCGGAGCTGGGCAGGAGTAGCACCGCAGCTTCCCCAGCGAACAGGGAAGAGCTGTGAAGGGGTCAGAGGGTGAAGATCACCCCCAAATCTGGTCCTACTGAGATAGAGGATTCCCTTAATCTGTTAATCCCTTCTCCAGTTCTGTGGTACCGTGGGGTCAATGCACACTCAACATGATAAAAGTACTGCAGGAACGAAACGCTAATAAATAACTTTTATATTCTTCATTTCTTCAGTTGTGACATATATAAAAGAGATAAAACGGGTCCTCTGAGAATCCAGCCTTAGCTCTTATCTTCTGTTTGAACCGTTAAGTGCCAGCTTGGTTATTACTCATGCTCTTGACATTGAAGTTTTTCCTTCAGCAGTAACTCTTGTGCTGAGGTTGCTGTGAGTAATCTCTGGGATTTAGGCAGCTGCATGCTCAGGCAGACACTCACCAACACAGCTGAGCCCCGACGCCTGCTCCCTTCTCCCTCTGCTAAGCCCCAGCAGAGCTGACTTTGACCATTCCCTCTTCCTGCACTTGGGGATGGGGAGCACCAATGAAGGCAAGACCCTTCAGCAGCATTGTATCCTCAGAGTAACTCAGTCCATTGGGATTCATCTTTACTACACATTTTCCAAAGCAGTTTCCCACAAAAATTCTCTCTCTCAGCTTTTAAAATATACTCCTTGCTAACCAGAAAAGCAGTTCATAAGACACCTGGCTAATGCTAAAAACCTTTCTGAGGATGTGGCTGTGTAAATCAGTGCTTGTCCCTGGTCAGTCATCACAGCCTGCTCAGCCTCTCGTCACAGGAAACCTGTGGATCTGCTGCCACTGTCAGGTACGGATCTGCTACAGCCCGTCCTGGGAAAGCAAGCCCACAGTGCCTCCTGAAGGGACACCACTCGGCTGTAATGATCCTCCAGGATGTGAAACCTGCTGGCCAGGACGTGGGGCCAGTGTGTCCCAATCGCCCAGGTGTCCAGCTGAAGGCCTCACCTCACCAGAGAGGAAGACTTTGGCCAGAAGTTTAATGGACCTCAGTGATGGTTTGGCCAGCTCAGCTGAAGGTGTGGGCAGCTATATCTCACCCTGGTCGAAGAGATTATGTGCTCAGCTTGAGGTGGGACCCTGCCCTTGTGCACAGGTCCAGTGCTCCTGCTTGGGGTACAGAGCACCTCAGTGCATTGAGTGGTGCCTGTGAGGTCTGATAATTGCTGTAACAACAGAGATATCCATGAATGTTTGGGAATGTCCATGATAGCTATGCCTGAGGTCTCTGCCTGCAGTTACCAGCTAAGCTTATGAACACCCAGAGCCAGTCTGACCCAAAAGCCAGGGCCTTCCTCAGAAAAACAATTCACCTGTCCCTTACAGTCTGAAATCCACCTGAGCACACAGCTCTCTTCCAGCCCCAGCCATTGTCCAACCTGATCAGAGCAAACCAATAAATCAGATCAATGATCGCTTCCACCTCTAGACTATGCCTTGTTTTCTCTGTAAACTCCCTGTGTCTCCTGTCCCACCCAGTACTGCTGCAATCACAAAAGGAGCTGCTAGGGAGAGGGCTTCAGTGCCCTCCAAACTGAGACTCTTCATTGCGTGAGCATCTCTGTCTGGTGAGGAGAGGACAGCAAACGAGGCAGGACACAGCATTCCAGCAGAGCAGGAACATACTCAGTACCTGCTGTGATGGGAACCAGAGCAGAACAGAGACCTGCCCGTCCTGGCAGCTGTACTTGCCTCTAGAGTAAAATCTCATTCAGGAATGCATGCGAGTTTAATACAGAGTATTAGAAATCAATATTCTTAGCTGCTTCCTCCCCTCCAGGGAGTGAGGCCAGGTGTTCCTTTCTGAAAATGGTTCTGAATCAGACACGTGTTTTTCCAGCCAGAAAATTCCAGCACGAAAAGATCTTATGCTAAAGAGCTGCAATAAAATTGATCTTTTATCCAGAATAGACAAAGCCTGTCTTACTCTGTTGCCTTCCCCCTCTTATCACCCCTGGCAGAGGCGGTGGGTCCTGCTGACCTCATGTTTCATGGACAGAACAAATGGCTTCTCCAGCAGCTCTCTGCTGGCAGGTCTCCTTGTGGCACTTCAACGGGCCCCTGCTGCGCTGTGAGACTGGTCCTTGCAGACCCTGCAAGTACTGTCCACAGCAAAACGAACTGCCTTCCCTCTAGACTTTTCACCCAGCCATTGTAAATCCTGCTGGCCCGGTGCCAAGCGCTACGCTAGACACAACCATAATACAGTCATTTTTCTTCTGCATGTTGGAGAAGGAAACAGCAGAGATGCTGTTCTTTCAAATAATTTAACAAAATACAGATCCCAGCTCAAGGTAACTCTTTTAACCTCTTCAGTGAGAGTCTTCACTGCTGCCAGGGCTGTGCTGTCCTGCAGTCTGTCTGACCGCAGCCGCGTGCAGGGGATTTTCAGGGGCAGGAGCTCTGTGCTGGTCTTGGAAAGCAGATCCACTCACAAATGTGCTGGTAGGGAGCAGACTGGATAAATGGAGCGATAGCAGCTGACCCTCCAGGGGATTTTATGCAGTGATAGCTTAGATGAAGGATTTGCTTCTGGGAAGAGTCATCCTTGGTGACTGGAGGAAATCAATAAGAGGAAATGCTGTTTCAGAAAATGTACGTGTCTCTCAGACCTTCTGCCCTGCAGCGGCACCCGCAGCGTCCCAGGCAGGCCCTGCTCCCTGTGCGTGCTCTGACGTGCTCCAAAACTTTGAATTGCTGACCCCTCCTGCTCCTCCCGTGGATGCTGAGCCCAGAGGACACAGCAATGCCACAGAGCTGAGCCAGTGGAGCTCCAGATACACAGTCAGATCAGGGGGACCATGGAAACATCTCTTGCTTCCAGATAAGAAGGCGAGTCATGTGCTTCCTGCTATTTGCATTAGAAAATAAATTCTCTAGAAGATGAGCTTAAACATTAGGCCTAAAGCCACTGTATGACGGCCAAATTCTGAATTTCCAGGCTATCCCTCTGCAGCATGCCAGGAGTCCATTCCCAGCTATATTTCGATGTACACGAGGTGTGGGGGCATCCCATGATGAGCAGTGTCCAGCTCAACCACCAAGCCAAGCAGCTTTAGGCACTGGGCTCCTGGAGGAGGGGAGCTGTGGAGGGCACACACCTGCACAGCTCTGCGGGAGCCAAGGGCCACCTCCTGGGCTCAAAGAGGAGCTCAGGGGGTGGGTGACAGCCTCCCTGGGCTTCCCTGGGTGTTTGTCCCACACCTGCAGCCCAGGTGCTGCTCTGTGGTCACTCAGGGCGAGCTGCCCTCCTGGGCAGGTCACACACCACAGGCAGGTGGCTTTGCCAGCAGCTGCAGCCACTGGAGCTCCTCTGCAGAGCCGAGGTGCTCGTCCCCTCTGCCGCCACAGACATCCAGGCAGCAGGGAAGGGCCCTGCCTGTGCCGTGTGGTGCGGAGCTTTACACAGCCCAGAGATCCTGCCTGGGCCCTGCAGACAGAAAGGGCTTTTCCAAGGAAAAACAGGACAGGAAAGACCTAGTAATCCCCCGAAAGAAACACCAGCACATTCCTCCAGGCAAGCAGTTACGTGACGGGCGGCAGAGACGCTCCCCAAGGCCGACAAGTACCATGTGTGGAAATTTCAGCTGCAGCTCTGCAGCGGGGCTATGATCATGGAGGAGGTGGAAGCCAGCCCTGCCAAGAATTTGGGGCTCTGCTCCACGGCGCTGTCTGCATGTGCTGTGCCCTCTGCCAGACCTGCCCCACACAGGTCTCAGCTCAGGGGTGCACCCCGAGGGTGCCCAGGAGCCAGGGGTGCTCCTGGCTCCGTTGTGGAGCTCTGATGTGCTCAGTGCATGTCCTGCTCTGGTCCAGAGCACTGGGGAGATGCAACTGGAGGGGGACATGGGGGTGACCGCTGGGGTTGCACCTCTCCGTCCTGCTGGAATTGAGGAAGAGTTGCCACCCAGCACCCCTGTCCCTCCTGCTGCCTCCATGCCGCAGGACAGTGGAGAAATACAGATTATTGTGGGGTCTAGCACCATGTCAGGGGGTGGTGGGGGTCTCTGGGGTACACTGGTTCCCTCCAATGCCTGCAAGAGCCAGTGGGGCCACACAGCCTGGGACCAGCCTGGTGGCACGTTGGGACAGGCAGCATGTTGGCATTGGGGCTGGCACAGGAAGGGTTTAAAGCTTGGAGATGTCCCAGCCCAGGTCCTGCACGTGTAGCCAAGTTTTGCAGGGAGCTCCAAAACACACACCCCAGCCTGGGGCAGCTCTGACAGCACAGACAGCAGGACAGAAGGTGACCAGAGCCCGTGAAATGTTCTCCTTAGAGTATAATTGAGTCAGAGAAGGCCTGGAGAGCTGTGATGGAAATGGAGAAGGGATGCAGCTGCTGCTGTGTGAGCAGGTATCTGCCCTGGGGAGGTACAGGCAGAGGCAGGAGCCAGCAGGGTTAACAGACTCTCGGGGGTGATGGGAACACCAAATGCTGCAGCTCTCCCCAGCCCTGCTGTGCTAGAAGCATGGCACAGGATGAACGTGTCAGGGGACCAATTAGCAGCATATGAAATCACTTCTTTATACAACCACTAACGAATATCTGAGCATGAGCTGCCGTGAGAGGTTGTAGAAAGAGGTGCTATCAGCAGTTCAAAACAAAATTAGACAAATATATTGATTAATCAGATAAAGTAACTAGACCCTTGTTAAGATGTCAGTGTAGCAACAGAGGGGTTTCAGTGTCAGAGGGGTTTCAGCACGTGTCAGAGCCCTGAGCAGGGCTGAGGCTTCCCTGCAGGAGGGACAGAATCTAACTCAGGAAAGGGCCAAGTTGGAGCTCATCCCCACCTACACTCCCAAGGCTGCTGTCAGTGCTGCTGCTGAGCCTTGCTGGCCAACCTGCCCTATGAAGGGCCCTTTTAATGAGCTGGGAAAATAAATCTGTGTACAGCAAGGAGAGGTGCCAAGTGTGACAGGACTGACAGGCATGAAAATGGTTCACAATAAAAGTCTGGACCAGCGTTTTGGGGATCCTATACACACCCCACACGTGTGTGTCACAGCCTCTCTTCCCAAACTCCAGGAAGTACCAGCCCTACTCTCCCAAAATACTGAAGGGGCGTTTCCAAATCAAAAAGCTGTTAATCTAACCAGGAGAAGTATCAACATCAGATGCAGCAGGGAGAGGGGAGATGTACATAACATGAGGAATGGGGCTGGCACAAGAATGTGGCTGTCAGTGTGTCCTCACACCTTCTGAAGAGGGTGATGGATCTCTGGTCTGCTCCAGAGAGCAAGGACTGGACTGCACCACAGGTGTTCATGAAAGCCATTCCTGGTCTGTAAAATATCTTAGGCTGCTCCCAGAAAGGTGCTGTGAGATGCCTTCAACACCACGTGAAGGTCTCTAGTTCTTTGAAAATGTGAATCCAGCATCTCGAGTACCCTGAACTGCTTCTCAGCACCAGCATCCTGGTGCTCCATCTCCAGTGGCAGAGATGTAAACATGACCAGGAGTTGGGGTTGGAGCAGAACATCCTAAAGAAAGGAGCCACTGCTTTATTTTTTTATTTTCGGGAGATAATCTGACACCAGTTTTCTCCCACTCCCCTTACCCCCACATCCCCCACTTCCCTGCCAGCCACCCTGGTACTTTCTGGGGAAAAATGTGGAAATCCAAAGAAACCTCCCACTCAGATATGTTCTCTGCCGCAGTAGATGGAAAAGCTGTGGAAAGATATCAGTGTCACAGCAGCTGAGTTCAGCTTCTACAAAAATGCCACCAGCTGTACTGCTTTCCTCTGTGCATTCACTACAACTTTCTGTGTCTCACAACTTGCCTTCTGGAGAGGTATCACCAGGAAATTGTCACCACTTGATGTCTGAGAAAGCAAAAGACCGGGGAAGGAGGTCCCTGGGACTGGCTGCCATGGGACAGTGACAGGGCTGAGTGTCACGGGCTGGGCCCAGCTGCTGGAAGAAAATTTCTGTGCTGCTGGAAGAACATTTCTGTGCTGCTGGAAGCGCCTTTCTGTNGTGCATTCACTACAACTTTCTGTGTCTCACAACTTGCCTTCTGGAGAGGTATCACCAGGAAATTGTCACCACTTGATGTCTGAGAAAGCAAAAGGCCGGGGAAGGAGGTCCCTGGGACTGGCTGCCATGGGACAGTGACAGGGCTGAGTGTCACGGGCTGGGCCCAGCTGCTGGAAGAGCCTTTCTGTGCTGCTGGAAGAACATTTCTGTGATGTTGGAAGAGCGTTTCTGTGCTGCTGCTGCCGCTGCACATCTCGTGGGAGTCCCGGGGGAACGGCACTGACGGGAAGCAGCACCAAAGGCAGGCAAGCAGACAGACAATAAAGAGGCTCCTCTTCCTTTCATGAGCTCTCATCCCCTGTGGCAGGTTTATGACAGTTGACTCCAGCAGTGCTGGGCCTGTGGAGCTGGGAAGTCGTTACCCATCTGGGAGCTGGCAGGGAATGGGAACATTCACCTGGGACGGGGCCCAAAGCGTCACCTTTCCAGAGCCTTGAACTTTCTGGGTGAATGACTTAGTTTAGATTAAAGGAATCAACAAAACCAAGTGCAAGGCATTCTCTGCTGGTAAAACGGGATCAGCACTGCCTGCACTGCCAGAAGGCTCCTGGGAGTTTAAAGGAGAAGCAGACAGAAAGCAAATACTTGGAAAGGCAGAAATCTCAGTTACTGGGTGATGTGCTGGGGCCAGGAGGATGCACGGTCAGAGAGGAGCTTTTTTTGGTTTCAAAGACACACTCATGTTTTGATAGCTCAGTTACTTTTTTCCCCCAATAACTTCCAAGGAAAAAGAAACTGTCTGCTCAGAGATTATCTCTGCAGTGATATGTGGAAAGCAAAGCAGAGCTGTAAAATATCTCCAGTTAGGGATCACAATCTGGAAGAAGAAAACAGGAAACATGAACCCAGTGGAAACCCAAAGATAAATGATCACCCAGCTAAGGAGATTTTGAGACAGGGAGATATTTCCTGCTAAAGAAAGGAGGGTTCGTGGAAGTTACACCTCATCTTATACATCAGGAGAAGACTTTCCAGTCAGGAATGAGGCAAAAAATTATTGCCTACCTCAGGGAAAAGAAGAGAGAGGACAGGGGGAGCATTTCAGCTCTGCAGACAGCACTGTAATGCATGTGACATGAAGAGCTGTGACACGGGGAGCAGACCCGTGACAGAGCTGGCAGGGAGTGCTCGGGTCCTGTGGCAGAGTTATTTTCCTCTGGAGTGAGCTGAGGTCAGTGAGGGGACGCTGCTGCCCATCCCCTGCTGGGAGCTGAGCTGTGCTCTGTGGTGGGACAGGGCTGTGCTGGGGTCAGCGCCTGCAGGGAGCCATGGAGGGGCCAGCAGGCACAGCACAGGCACAGCACAGCCACCCGACACTGCCACGGCCACAACAGCCCCGGCACCAGGAGCAGATGGACGTGTCTGGGGGAATAAGCACCACAGGGAATCGCAGCCACTGCCCAGCCTGAGAGGCAGTGATTTCTCATCCTGCCCCCCCGCCCCAGTCCTTCTGGGCTGGCTTCTCCAGTGGCCATGGGAACTTTCCCACCATCAGTGCCTTTCTGCACTGGAAGATGCACCCTGGCACTTCCTAGCTCTGCAGCTTGTGCCATTGCAACCCTCTCGGCTCTGGAAGGGAGCATTTGGAGAATGGCTGCTTGCAGTTTTGCCATCCAGTCTCGTCTCTGTGGGGCCTGCATACACCCCAAATTACTGTGTACCCGAAGGGTTGGCACCACTCTGTGCCCACTGACACCACAGCCAAGGGGGGAGTGGGGGAGGCTGGGAGAAATCCTCACCCCATGACACTGGGAGGCAGAAATCCCATTGGCTTCAAGGGAATGAGGGTTTCACTTGCTCATTTAGGCTGCACTTTGTCATAGATCCACTTGGGAGCTTTTTCGAAACAGCATCCAAGGGAGCTGCCGTGACCCAGGAGACTGGAATGTGTCCCTGGGAAAGCCTCCCTGGCACTGCCAGGAGCAGAGCACAGCACGGCCATCCCCGCTGAGGGGTGAACCTGCCACTGTGTCCTGCCTGACAGAACGTGACCGCAGTCCCCACGCGGGCCGGCCACAACAACTGCAACCATGCCCAGCGTGGTTGTTCCCCTGCTCTCCCATCTGCCTCTTGCTGGAAATGTGCTGGCCCTGGGTGTGGATCACACACAGCAAGGACTGGATCCAGCTGTACCGGGCTGGGGAGACAGCCCAGATTTATGGCACAAGCTGCGTGGCCCATGCCTTGCAGTGCCAAGGGTGGGGGGCTGTTGATGCCTCAGACATCCCATAAATCCTCCCCAGAAGGAGCTGGCTCTCCCAGCAGCACTGTCCCCACGGCAGTGGGTCTCTGGCTCACAGCATCTGAGCACTCTCAAAGAGCAGCCTGTGTAGGGAGCCTTGTCTTGGGATGTCTCAGAGCCCTGACAAGACCCAACGAGTGGGATGACTGTCACCGAAAATCAGCTCTCCCTGAAAAGTCTCCTTCCTCAGTGTCTGGGTCTGTGCTTGGTCCCCTCCTCTCCTCCAAGCCCAGCTGCCTGCCTGCCTTCCTGCCCACACCTGGAAAACTTGCATGGTTTTATGCCTGCATCTGGCTTTGCACGTGTTTAAGCCAGAGCAGGACTGCATGAAACCCCTGGGGAGATGCAGCTGAGGAGGGTTCCCCCATCAAGCCTCCTTTCGATGATTTAGAGCCAAAGATGCTTTTTCTCTCTATGTGTTTTGCTTTGGTATCTCGTAGGTCATTTTTTTCTTTACTTGAGTGTGTTATTTTAACCTCATGCCACTATATAATACCAGAAACATAATGAATAATAGTGCCAGGCTCTTCAGCTGTTTGCTCAGTGTTTCCCTGGGGTTTGACGCATGCCTGCCTTCCTATCCTCATTCCCTGTCAGTCTTTTCCAGCCAGGCAGAGCCTGAGCTCTGTGCCTGTGCTGGGAATGCTGTCGGCACCTCTGTGCCTGGGGAGGAGGGACATCCCCAGCTGCAGCACAGTGCTCCCATTCACCCCGCGTGGCCCTGCCAAGGTCAGAGGTGTCACACACACAGATGAGGCCAGAAGACACAGTGGTGGCTCTGTAGGGTTTGCTGTGCAGTGAAAGCCAAGAAAGAACTCAGAGGAACCTCCCATATCCAAGCCAGCCCTTGGCTCATGGGTCTGTCTCTGCAAGGTGTCCACGCTCCCCCAGGCTCCCTGTTCTCCTGTGGCCAGGGTTTGTCCCTTACAAGGGGTGGCCAGTGAGCACCTTGACCCAAAAGCTGCACTAGGCCCTCTGCAGGGAAGCACTGACCTCCTGGACCATCCCTCACCCTCCTCAGCTGGGATTGCTGTCCTGGTGGCCATGGCAGAGGAGGAGTCCTCTTACAGAACAGAGCATTCCGCTTTCCCTTTTGCATCCTTGGGTTGTTCCAATAGATTTGGAACAAGCTTGACTATTTGGGGAGATTACAGTGTCCATAGACAAGCAGTGGGCAAGAAAGGGATATGAATTCCCACATTCTTCTGGCTAGTCTGGCAAATTCAGCACTCAGTCTCGAGGAAGGCACCGTATACCAGACAGAGGGAATGCCTCCTTAGCTTCTCAGGCTTGCTCAGCCTCTGTGCAGAACTGCAGTTCTGAATTTTGGCATGAAATCCTAACCATTAATGACAAAGTTGGGAAAAGCTCAGCCCTGAATTCTGACAGCTTTGGAGGCCAAGCTTTCCTCCTGCCCACATATTTGACACCCCAGAGCTCTCACATCCTTGACCCCATCCCTGATGGTGTTCCTCCTATCCTGTCTATGTTCTGGCCAACCTTCCAGGGGTTCCCACCTATCCTCTCCCTTGTCTGATGCTGACCCAGGCTGCAGCTCTCAGCTCTTGGCAGTCTCTTTGTGGAAGCTGAGGCTTGAAAAGTAACCTGAGAGTGTGAAGAGGCCTCTTGGGTCAGGATTTTCAGCTGCAGCAGGGATTCATGTGCTGGATCCTTACTGCTGCCCACACCCTGAGGTGGCATCTTCGTGCTGGAAACAGCAGCCACTCATGCAACTACTGTCCCATGTCACAGGCTGGGAAGCTGAGATGTGGAAGGCAGAGTCTCCCTTACAAATGGCTGGAACCTGAAAATCAGCACACAAGAGTTTATGAAGAATTGGTCCTTGAGCTCCGCCCCGTTCATGTTTATTTTTAACAAAAGTTGGAATATTGTTCCAAAGGACTGGAAAAGGCCAACAGTGTACAAATATTTACAGAGCATAGAATAAACTGTCAGCCTCTTAACTTGACATCAGTCCCAGCTGAAACTGTGGCAAGCTGATACAAGACTACTCAGAGACAATCAAAAGCTGTTTCTGCTCTTAAAGCATGAATTCAATAGATAATTTTATGGAGTTTGGTCTGTAAACACCCTGGCCTTCCCTAAAGGCTGAAACTTGGTGATACTTTGTTCTTGAAAATCTCATTGACCAAAAATGACATTTGCACTGCTAAGTGGATCTAAGTCTGCCCAACAGTCAGACCCTGAAGTGTGTCTGCTAAAAGTCATCCTCTGATGGTGCTGCAGGACTTTCTGGGGAGAGGTGCATTGCTGTCCTGCTCTAAGCCCCACAAAACACGAGGTCTATAATGCTGATCGGGGGAAAATTATTCTTGTTGGGGAGAAATATTTGCTGCCGTGCTTTTCAAAGCTGAAGGAATGTGTTATAGTAGAAAAACATCAGTGTTTAGTGCTCGCAGCATTTGAAAGGTTGAGGTAATTGAGGGTTTGGTTAGCTGGGCATTACAGAGAGTGCATTTTGATGTAGAATCACAGAATCATTGAGGTTGGGAAAGCCCTCCAAGACCATGGAGTCCAACCTGCGACCCATCCCCACCTTGTCACACAGCTCAGAGCACTGAGTGCCACCTCCAGGCCTTCCTGGGACACTTCCAGGGATGGGGACTCCAAACCTCCCCGGGCAGCTCCTTCCAATGTTTAAACACTACTCCAGTGAAGAAATTCCTGCTGCTGTCCAACCTGACCCTCTCCTGGCCCATCCTGGGGCCGTTCCCTCTCCTCCTGTCCCTGTTCCCTGTTCCCAGCCCGACCCCCCCGGCTGCCCCCTCCTGTCAGGGAGTTGTGCAGAGCCAGAAGGTCCCCCTGAGCCTCCTTTTCTCCAGGCTGAGCCCCTTTCCAGCTCCCTCAGCTGCTCCTCCTATGACGGACTCTCCAGACCCTTCCCCAGCTCCGTTCCCTTCCCTGGACTGAAGCCAGATAAATTTTATATTTTCAAGAAGGAAAATGAAGATGTTGTGGGCAGGACAATGCATTGTACCCTGGAAAGCCATGACCTTAAAAGTGACTTTGGGGTCACTGCTGACAACATCAGCAAATATTGCCCGAGTGATGCTCTGTCTCCATGTGGGAATGCAATCTTGCCTGCAGAGACTGGGTAACACTGGCTCTGAGAATAGTGTCAAAGTTATCTGTTTATGACATTGATAAGAATGCACTGGAAGAGCCTTCCCATTTTTAGCCTTATGAGTTTCTTTTAAGATACTGAAAAATGAAAAAATGAAAGGGTTCTGAAACGAGCTACAGAAAAACATCGTGTCTAAAGGGCATGTTTTAGTGAGAGATTAAAGTAGGTCAATTAATTTAACTTATCCAAGAAAATATGACGAAGTGACTGAACAGTGTTTATAAGGCCACATTTCTATGAGAAGAATCTTTGATTTAGTGGAAAAATAAGGAACAGGGCTTACAGCTGCTGGTGGAAGTGAGACAATGCCAGCTGTAACAGAGGTGTCCAGCTCACAAAACCAGCACCTCAGCTCAGGGAGATGGTGGCTGCTCCTTTTCCCAGGGGAGTGTGGCTGGACCCCATTTTCCACCTAGAGTGGCACAAGGACATCCCTGGGCATGACCCCTGCCCCGGCTGCCCCTGCCTTGCAGCCAGGGATCGGTGAATCCGGCTTTGTTGTGCTGCCTGTTCCCTGGAATTGTGCTGTGATGCTGGAAAGCATCCGGGGGAGTCAAAACCCTGGTGCATTAGACCCCAGCAGTGATGGCTGGATTTGCAGGCTGTGGGAAGCACTGGCTGCTCCGAGTCCAGGTATGTGACAGCATCTTAAATTAAGACTGTGAATTCATCTTTTGCTGCAATATAAGGCAGCAACTGACTTCATTGGCAAAAGGATTTCATCTCAGCTAACAATAAATAAGCGTTTCTTCCATGCCAACAGCTGCTTACAGGTTGTACTTAAGCATGGAAACCAACACAGATTGTCAAAAATAATAGGGATCCACCCTTACTGCTGCAGCTTGACAGCTTTTGAGCGATGTGGAAATACACAGGGTAGGAAAGCAGCTGGATTTTCCTGGCTGGGCATTCCTAGGGAATGACAGCTGCTGGCACTGCACAGAGGAGCGAACACAGTGCCCCTGGCAGACCAGGATGCTTCTGAGCTCTGGCTGGACAGACGCAGAGAGCTGGGCATGATCTTGGAGGCCCTTCCTTTGCATGTCAGTGGCTGCTCTGAGTAAATGTGCTGGGTGATTTGTTATCTTGACCTCAAACAGCAGAATGATTGCTGGCACGTTTTCAGCCCCGAGCGTGCAGGATAAACGCTTTCAAACTGCAAGGTCTCTCCTTGAGGTGGGAACACAGGATCTGCCTGCCGGGTTTCTGTGGGGTGAGGCACAGGTGCTTTTCAGACACTGCAGTGCATGGGGGCAGCTCTCCCTGGGGGTGTGCAGTGCTCCCAGGTCCTTGGGCCAAACTTGTGACAGACAGATCCCTCCATGGCCCTTCCAGCTCCTTATGCACAACAGCACGACATGACAGGATGCAAAATGGGCTCAGTCCCTTTGCTTGGTGGCCAGAGCAGATGGTAGGAATCTTCTAGAGGCCGACACATGAGGCATTTGGACTCTGAATCCTATTTTCTTCTCACTCTCTTGAGCACCAGGGATTATAGGCTTAGGCAAGTCAGCTGGGGATAACAGAGCTGTGTCCAAGGGCACGAGCAGAAAATGGGGAGGAAAATCTCTCCAAAACCTATTCCTCAACTCCAAAGAAAACATGAAGCAGCAGCGTATAGCATCAGTTAATTCTCCTGCCACTGTTTTGGAGCCTGCTGTTTACATTCATGTGCTGGCTCACATAACACAATGTATAGCTCTTGACTCCAGCCCTGAGGACAGGGCCCGAGCTCAGCTGGGCCATGTTTACCCTGGGGAAGAGTTCAACAAAAAAGGGGTGCTTGGGTTGCCCTGTGGCTGCAGCTCCACCTGGCAGAGCACTTTCTCAGGTGTTTGGTAAGAGAGGATGTGCCCACACTGGCCCTGTTTGAGGGGGGCTGGACAGAGCAGGACCTCCTGTTCCGTGGCACTGACCTTCCCCCAGCTCTTCACCTCCACCTCCTGACTGGGATGAGGCCCCGAGACAAGGGCTGGGCCAGCTCTGTGCCAGCCTGCCGTGCATCCCACCACTGCCTGGAGGGCAAGGATGTGATCACCATGACTGAGGGGATGGGGGTCCATGTACAACACAAGCAATCCTCTCTGAAGGCTCTGTTATCACCACAGTGGAATCATCTGTACGTGACCCGAAGCAGGTACCAGTTATTACAGCCTGTGAATCCAAGAAAACACCTCCCAGCCAAAGCTAACACCCCTCTGTGTCCCGTGGCCCCCAGAACTGCAGCCCGTGGCACAGGACACCAAGGCTGCCTGGCCCAGCACCACCCTGCTCGTCACACCAGGGAAGGAGCACCAAGCATCACCAGCCAAAACAGGTGTCTCTTCAGCTGGATTTACAACTGTAATACCCTACTCACAAGTACCCCTGCTGCCTCCAAAACCTCTTATCTAGGCTCAATGGCACAAAGCATCCACTGTTTTGAAAACAAATAGTGGTCCTCTGAGGGATCCTAGTGCCTTCATTGTGATAAGAGAGGAAAAGTTGCTCAGAAAGTGATGTCAGCCACCTGTTTGAAACACACAAATGCAACCCTGGTGCCCCTCTCACCACTGGAAATCGATTATTCTGAAATTGCAGCATTACACAAATCTGAGAGTGGCCCCTAAGCACATGTGGCATGGCAAATAGTGGGGGATCCTGTTCCTGGCTTTTCACATTGGCAAGGCAATAGATGGAAACATCTGTGAGAGCTGTGGAGTGCTGTGAGAGAAAAACTTCCAGAGAACATGAAAGTCCTGTCTTCCCAAAGGCTGATAGGAGGTGGGTGTGCTCAGCTGTCCAGGGCCAAAGCTATTGTCTGGTTCTCATTCAATCCAAAGTCTGTCATGCCAGACAGGAGCACTGCCCCAGGAGGCCTCAGTGGATACAGATGATAAATTTCCCCACACACCCTGGCTGTGGCAACTGTGTGGTTCTGACCCTAGACCCTTCTGGGAGCAGCAGGCAACCTGTGTAGAGGACATCCAAGCCCAGGGGATCCCTGAAACTAAATCCAGACCTTTGGCAGGTTAATCCTGATCTCAGTGGAACTGGTATAAGGCATGAACAAATCTGTGGGGATGAGGATACATCCAGACTGATCCATGGAGGGGTGAATCACGGATCCTTTCTGGGTGCACTGAGCTGGGGTTTGGTGAGTTCAGGCACAGAAATGGGCCACACCTCACCTTGGCACCACATCAGCTCCCCCGGCCCACACCTGCCCTGCAGTGGATTTGGAAGCAGCTGTGAGCTGTACCTATTGCACCCACACTGGTTTCTGTACTGTCCAGCTTCCCCTGAGGCAAAATCCACCATGAGACACCCTCAGGCTGTGCAATCACCCCAATTCTGGGCCTTCAACACACCCAGAACCACACCCTAATCCCAGCAGATGTTCCTAGAAAAAATGCACTTTAATAAATGGAGGCTCTGCTCCCTGTCTCCTTTCCAGCCCATGGTCCTGCAGAATCACTGTCACCATCCTATCACAGAGGGGACACTGGGAGTGGGATGTGCAGGGCAGGAATGAAAGCAGATGTGCAGAGTACACAGAGGCTGAAATTTGCTTGTGCTCACACTCATTTAACGTGGGAGAGCAGTGTCTGTATAAGGCGGCTTTAGTTTCAATGAAGATCAGGATCCAGGAATTCTTAGAACGCTTAAGTTTTGGATTTGGGATCCTGTGGGCATCACAGCACATTAGGTATGGACAGTGCAAGGAATGAGGATCTGAGAGCACATCCACCAGCCTTCCCACCAGAGCTATGGACTCTGTCTTGATGTGAAGTTCAAGTTCTGCCCATTTTCCCTGAATGCTGTCCTTCTCTGCTTGTTTTCCTGACACACAACAATTCTGGGGGAGCAGTTTGGTTTCCCCCTCCAAAATCCACATTAACTGCTGTCCCTCCTCTGCTGCCCATGGCCATGATGTCTCCAGAATGGATCTTCCCAATTCCCTGGCCCTGAGATCCCTTTCATGCTCCCACGTCCTTTTCCAAGATGAAAAAAAGGCCAAGAGTTTTCTGTCAAGATGGAATCAAATATTACAAAAAGTTTCTTAAAATACCATCTCTCACTGGAAAAGGGTGAATTTTCTAATTAGAAAAGACACATCAGGGCCTCATGTTTGTTTGAGATAGGCTGGGCTGCAGCCAAGGGCTTTCACCATGCATCAGCCCAGCTCCAGCTCCAAGGGAAGACCTCATGGAGCATCCTGGGTGATGCAGTCCAAGCACGGAAGGCTGTCATCCAGGCAGGATGAGTGACAGGAGTTTCCAATACTGCAAGTTCAGTGAGTCACCTCAGTGGCATCCCCGGGTCCAACTGCCTGGATTTTAGCCAGCGTTCCCTGGAATAATGTGGGCTGTGGGTTTTCACTGGAAAGTAAACATTTTTCCAGAGGAATGAGAAGCCTTCTCTGAGCACTGCAATAACCCCAGTGCTGCTCCTGGGGCTGCCCATCCCTGGGTGTGACTCCGGGTACCCTGGGCTGTGCACCTCTGCTCCCAGCAGCTTCCAGACGGAGGGCTGGGTGTTTGCTGGGGTGCAGCTCTGTCTCTGCTCTCCCACAGCCCCTGTTTTACACACCTGCAGCTATGAGCAGCTTTTCACCATGGAAAGCAGGCTTGGGGATTTCCCTTTGCCCTCCTGGGGAGGTGTGTAAAATCCAGGCTCTTAAAGATCACCATTGCTAATAATTGCTATTACCACCACCACTGCTAATTGCTGTCACCATTCCTCATTCATAAATGTGCAGCTTTGCAGAAAACCAGGAAAGCTCTTACCCACAGTGCTAATTCCTTTGATGATAAAGTTCTGGATGTGCCATATCAGCCCTTAACCTGCCTGTGCCAGGGAGCCTTTATTTAGCATCAGCATTTATCACTGCTAAATGTATAAATAATGCCATTAGCCACTCTGAGCAGTGATAAAATTAGCAGCGTAAACAGAGAAAGTGAGTGACCTTAGTGGAGAACCATTGTTGATTTTGACCCAACACCTACCAGTATGATTAGTCACAGCAGAACAGCTCAGGAAAAGGGGCCGTTGGGGCTTGTTTGGAAATTAGAGACTCGCACTGTTTATTTTATGGAACAGATCTAATTCCTGCCGCGTTTCTCCATAAGCACCGGGTCACGGCCCCACCTCCGTCCCTCCGGACGCTGCTGTTCCCCAGGGGCTCATCAGGCTCGTGTGAGTAACTCCTGGAAGCTGGACTGTCTTCCAGAGCAGCTCCCCGGCCCTGCTGCCTGCTGGGGATGGGCTGGGGCAGGAGGTGTCAGGCAAACATTGCCACGTGAAACCAAGGCTCTTCTAGTGACTTCTTTCTCTTCAAACCCTGGCGATTTTCCACACTGGCGAGATGGGGGGTGCCCCTTCTCTTTTCTATCCACCCAGCCAGAGCACACCCTGCGGAGCAGCAGGATTTCCAGTCCTTCTCTGGCTCAAGTCTCAGTGGACACCTGGCTCAGGGGTGAGGAGTACAGGAGCCAGCACAACCCCTGGCCGCTCAGGCAGCCACTCCATGAGGGGAAGGTGAGGGTGCTTGGGGAAGATGTGTCTGCTGAGGGGCAGGAAAACCTCTCAAACTTGCAGCAGGGGCAGCTACTCCAGCTGAACAGGCTGCCATGAGAGCTGTTGGAGGTGGAGATGGAAGCCATCAGGACACGGTGGATGCTAGCTGTGGGTTCACACACTGCTTGTGCACGTGCTGAGCTGCCAAAGCACAGAACAAACAGGGAACTCTCAGGACCTGGGATACAGCAAGTGTGTTGCTTTGAAAAAGTTTCCCAAGTGTGGCTGTGAAAAGTTGAGATGAAGTCAGAAAGTGATGCAAAATTTGCATGTCTTAGTTGTTTTTTGAAAGGGGCTTGTAAAGGTAGCTGAGAGCCCCATTTCCTGCAAGGTCTCACTAGGGGGAAGGAGTTCTTCCCTGTGAGGCTGGTGAGGCCCTGGCACAGGTTGCCCAGAGAAGCTGTGGCTGCCCCACCCCTTGAAGTGTCCAAGGCCAGGTTGGACAGGGCTTGGAGCAGCCTGGGATAGTGGAAATTGTCCCTGCCCATGGCAGGGGGTTGGAACAAGATGGGCTTTAAGGTCCCTTCCAACCCAAACCCTTCTGTCATTGTGTGATTCTATGAATCACAGTCCCGTGCACTGGGAATATTTTTGGATCCAAGGACCTTAGCATCCTGGAAAGATACGTACCTAACTTCAGAAATGAGACTGAATTAGATCCACTGGCTCGTGCCCACGGCCTCAGTGCAGTGGTGTCCCATTGTAGCCACTGAGGGACATGTGACAGAGGGATGTCTCTGGACAACACCTCAGAAATGGGCAAAGGAAGAGTCTTTGAAAGCAGCAGGTAGGTCATGGCTGGATGTTGGTTGCATCATGCTGGATGTTGGTTGCTTTGTGATGCCAGCTCAGCTGACAGAGAATTCTGTGCTTATGTTCTCGTACCACTAACTGGCCATCAGGCTAAAGGCATCTCTCACCTGTCACAACCTGACTCACCATCCTGGCACAAGGAATCTCCAGATGGTCAGGGATCATGCTGACACAAGCAGGGGCCTCAAGACAACCTGCTAGTCTTCTCAACATCCATGCTCCAGTGGCTGAACCAAATCAGAATTCAACCTTCAGGATCATACTGCTTTTCCTACTCCCTACCATCCAACAGCATTGCCTCAAATCTATCCCTGGGTCCTGATCTCTGCAGTAGCCTGGCCAGCTGGGTCTAAGCTGGAACACGTGAGCTTTGCCCTCTGAAACACATCCTCATTCTCTGCTTTTCTGTCTCCCTCACACAGACAGTTAGTAGCTAACAAATTATATGTTTAATGCATATAAGAAACCAATTTTTCATGCAGCTCTGTTGCTGGACTATGAAGTGTGACATCCTCTGCTCTTTGGGGCTGGGTGGGGTTGGTGTGCACAACGCTGGGTTTAAGGTAAGAGCTGGACTGTCCCATCCTGGGTGCTGCTCTGGCAGCAGAGCTGAACAGAGGGGTCCCCAGAAAAGCTGAAGCCCATGCAAAGGGTTGACTCTCCTAGGACAAGCTATTAATAGAAGAAAAGAAATGTTGGTTGGAGGGACTTCAGCAGGGTGTCTAGTCCCAAATCCCCATTGGATTGGAAGAGACAGAGCTAGTCAAATGAGAGCTGATTTGGGAGGTTCAGAGCTGAACGAGACTGAAGTCTTTCCAGAAAGATGACATGGATATGTTACTTGATTTACCATAATTTAATCAAGCTGATCATTAGGTTAATTTGAAGATCTAACGTAGAATGAAACGCACTGGAACAACTCAACCAAGGCTGTGGGAGGAGTTCCTCCTATTGCCAACTCAAAAATCAATACAAAACAACCACCAAACTACGTGCTCTGCAAGTACTCACTGGGGGAAAGACTCTGGCCTACTCTGTGCAGGAAGACAAGCCAGATGACATCCCTTCTTGGACTATCCAGCAGTGAATCTCTGAGCCCCCTCCCCAGCCAATCCTCTGGCTTTACTTAATCACCTATTTCAGTCATTAATTTGCATTATATGGGCACTGGTGAGGTTTGATGGTTCCCTGCCTCACTGTTAGGGTTTAGATATATCCCACAGTAATAAACGAGAAACCAATCTTGAAAACTTTGGCTGTGGTCCTACTATTGTCCTACCTTGGGAGGGGGAGGATGATTGGTTTTGGAGGTGAACTGAGTTCTGCACAGAAATTCTCTTCCCATGAGCAAGGTGAGTACCCAGACCTCAGGGAGAGAGGGCACAGCTTTTGCCCAGATCTCGAAGAAGAACAGAATCGCACTAATCGTGAGACACTCAGGAGAAACAAGAAGGAAAATGCCTTGAGACATCTCAGAGTACCCAGAGAAATTGTTCTGCTGTGGTATCTTCATCTCACTCCTCTGAAACCCTCCTGTCCTTCACCCCACCAGTGCTTGTCCATGCCAGGTGCCCCTTATCCTCAGCCTGCTTGTTCTCCTTCCAGGAGAAAGTGCTTATCTGCTCCTCTCACCATTCCCAGGCAGACCCCAACCAGACCCCTCTGTTCATCCCAGATTTTTCTAAAGTGCTGGTCTTTCTCCTGCTCCTGTGGCTGACTGCAGACAGGCACTGGGGAGAACGTGTGCCCTAATGAAAAGCAGGTGCTGGCCAGCCCTGCTGGGCAGAGCTGTGTCAGGAAACGTGAGCGAGCTCTGACACGTGTGTGTGTCACATTCGCTTTCCTGTTGTGCTGCTGATGGGCATGTGTGACCCAAAGCAAACAGTACCTGTGCCATGCACTCCACAGCACTTCCCACTGGCAGCTGCCAGGGGCTGGCCAGGGCAGCAGGGGAGGTGCCAGAGCTGCCCACAACTCGTGGGTCTTGGCTTGCAGTGAGCGGCAGCATCCTCAGGAGGGAGAGCAAACCACTTTCCCACCCTGCTTCCCTATTTCTCATTCGCTCCCTGCCTGAGTTCCCATCACAGCTCTGGCCCCAGTCCGCATGGTATCCATTTCTCAAGGGCCTTCCCTGGGTTTGGATCTGCTCCTGACGCCTTGCAAGCTGGGATGAACATTCCTGCAATCCCACGCTGGCCGTGGACTCCCACACTCAGTGCCACCCGCGGTTTCCTTTCCTTCCATTCACTGGCTGCTCGTCACAACCGGGTGTTCTGTGTGTCACCTCCACCACGGGACAGGGAATGGGGCTCTCTGAGGCCATTGCATTTCCTGACAGGCCAGGCTGAGCCAAGTTAGCAACGGGTTAGCAGAAGCCCCTTTGGCTTGGAAATGAGCCTGGGTGAGCTCGGGCTCACAAAAGGGGAAATTTTGCAGGGAAAGCAGAAGCAGGAAAGAGAGATACACCCCTGTATGGATCCTCTACAGCTGAAGTGAGCAGGAAAAATTATACAGACACCCTTCTTCAGGGGGCAAGGATGGCATGAACACAGAACCCCTGTGCTGCAGGAGGGACCCAGCTGCAGAAGGTTTTGGTGGCACTCATTTACATGGCAGTGGGATGGAGGAGAGGCTCCCATCATGGAGCAAAGAGGATTGGCGAACCCAGAGCACGTAGGATGCAAGGATCAACATGAGTGAAGTCTACCTTCTAGACTTGTCCTCCTTCTGAATCTGATACTGGGTGACACTTCCCACCCATCAGCACCTTGCTGTGGTTCAGGACACTGTCCAGCACACTGTCCAGCACATCTACACCCCACCTGGGCTCACCCATCCAGCCAGGCTGTGGCCATGAGCTCGTGCCTGCCCAGAGACACAGCTCAGCTGTGAGTTAGCAAGCCTCGCCGTGCTGATGGGGATCTTGCAGAGCTGCCAGTTGCATTCCAGCTCGTTATGTTTTAATTTATTCAATCCATAGGCTGCCTATTGTGAGGATATCAGCACTGAGAAGCAAAATCCAAATCCAGAACATTGCAGAAGAACCAAACTGCCAAAATGCAGAGACAGAGAGACAAAGTAAATCTGTCATAAGGCGGTCCTGACAGACCTCCCACCCCGAGAGGAGCCAGCTCCCAATTAGCGCAAAAGAACTTGGGCAAAGAGGAGGAACAGATTCAAAAACAAATGAAAGGGACCAAAAATGGTCAAGAAAAGGCCAGTGGAAATACTCAGGTCAGCGCTGTGCCATGTAGCACAGGGGGTGTCCCTCCGTGCCTTGGAGCCCTCCCCTGGCACAGGCTGCCCCAAACAGTCCCTGCAAATTTTCCAATGATTTCAGGAGTGAGGGTCTGTCCAAGAGCAGCTCCTGTCCCTGCTTGGCATTCAGGACACTGATCTTAGCCATGATGGCAGCTCGAGATGAGGGGAGCAGATTGGTACAAGGGAGGCTGTGGGGGCCAAGGGGCATCAGGGGTGTCACAGGAGCCTCTGGGGCAATGAGCACAGCTCATGGGGAGACAGGTGGGGATTCTGGGAGGAATGCACAGGAAAGGCACTGACAGGAGCCAAAACTCCCTCCCAAGGACACTCTATGCCCAGCCAGAGCTGCATTTTGTCCCCAAGGGGCTCTGAAGACATGGCCAGCAAATGGCAGGTCATGAGCCAGCAGAGAAACTGCTGTGTTGGTGCTTGCAAGGGGGCAGCAGGGCCGTGGTGTCCCATGAGGTGCCACTCCCTGTGACATGGCTGGGCTGGGGCATCGCTGTGGCTGGGGCACTTGGATGCTCCTGCAGCCCTTCAGCTGCCTGCCCGTGCTGTTGGATAAGGAGGGACACGGGCGCACCGGGGGGGAAGAAGGGAAACAAAAAACTCTTCTAGTGGTATAAATCACTCAGGCTCCCTGGCTGTAAGACCATTGCAGTCGAGCAGCTGCCTGGGGAGCTGGAGGCCGGAGGGATGTCGGGTGTGACCTCCTGCATAGCTCAGCGCTCCTCAGGCCTCACTCCCCGTGCCAGGCTTGCGCCCAGACTGCACAGTGAGAGCCGCTTCCCGTAAGAGAGCTTCCCAGCCCCACTGGCTTCCAGCACCGCAGCCTGCGCTGATCTTGCTGTGATAAAATAGTTTCCGACTCGCTTTGAAGCTCTTGGGCTCCAAGTTCAGTCCATGTTTGCTGGCTATCTCCGAAGGGATGCTGCAGGGGAAGGAGCTGACATCCGTAAGCTGTGGCCCCTCCTGGTGAGGGGTAAAGGTCCCTGTGAGGATGTGGGACCCCCACATCAGTGCTGAGCCTGGCCCTGACTCCTGGCTCATTGTCAGATTGGTTTGTGCAAACACTAAACCAGTTCTCCAGTGTCTGGGCATCTTGGAGTGTCCAGAGGAGAAGGTCTGGGGGAAAAGGGGTCAGCAGCTGCTGCCAGATAAACCCATTAAACTTCCAAAACCAGCCAGACACCAAGCATCACCCCTGCCCAACATCCTTCCAGTCTGTCTCATCTGAGTCTTCCTCCTGGTGGGCTCCTTTCCCTGCTCCTGCCCTCCCACTGCCCACCCCTTTCCCTGGGCGCGCTTTGGCTTTCTGCACTCCCTGCAGTGCTCTCTGTTCCTGACTAACCTAAACAACTCCATGGGCTTTATGAATTTTTTCCCCTTGCTGCTCATCCTGGTTTCCAGAGCATTGCAGACTATGCAGATCATAACAGCTATATTTAAGGTTGCCTGACAGTTTCCATGATATGACCCATTGTTCGGTTGCTTGCAACACTGCCAAACTTTAACCCTTTGAACTGAATAACTTGGGACAGCTTCAGCAAGTCCAGTCCTTTCGAAAAGAAAAACAAAGGGGAAACCCTTCATTTCATATTGAGGCTTTGCTGGGAAGCCTCTCCTTCAGAGCTTTGCAGGACAACTTGGGGAGGGGTCTGTGGGGTCAGGTCTGTGTTTCTACTCTTGCGTGTCTCGTGACAAATCCACTCAGGTACAGAAGGGTCTCAAGAGCAGGTTTTCTCGGGCCTTGCAGAGCTGTGCCAGGGCTGTCCCCTGTGACTGCTGTGACTGCAGCCAGTGCCTGCCCCCCTCCCTCAGCCCAAACCAGCCCCAGCGGGGCCACCCTGCAGCCCCAGCCCCTGGCACTCCCCCACTGCCCCCACGGCAGGTGTCACCTTGCCCCTGAGCCCCTGTGCCAGGTTGTCACTTTGTCCCTGAGGTGGATAGCAGGGACACTGTCCCTCCTGGCTGCTGGTGCTGGGACACTGCAGTGCCTGGCTTACGGGTCTCCACATTCCTTGCTGCCAGCAAGTGGCCGAGGCAGCAGCTGGAGATGCCCTTGCCCACATCATGTTTGGGACACTGACTCTGTAGTGACCTTTTGTGCACCACTCTAAAGACAGATCTGCTGGTTTTACAGTCTTTTTTGGAAAAAAAAAAAATCGCATTTGATTACTGATTTTTCCCCCATCACTTCTAAACATATTGAACATGTGTTGCAGTGTCTACGTGATTGTGTGTGCAATGTCACCACAGCTTTGCCTTATCTAACCACAGGATCTCAGCGAACAAAGTAAGATTGTGCAATTAGTAAAGCTGGTTCCTATAGAAAAAATAAATAAATTGTGTCTCCATATGCCCAAAGCTCTCTCACGGAGCATACACATGTCAGACTAAGCAAAAGCACACAGGCATGTTCAAATGGCATTTTTACACTGCACCTTCATAGCACCTCCCTCATTTTTGTACAAAATCCGTGAAGAGAGCTGACAGCACAGAACTCGGCAGGAAACCTGGCAGCCCTGTTGCACCAGGACAAAGAGGTCTGATTTTCCATCCTGCCTCCAGGTTTTGAACCCTGGCTGTGCCGTGGATGATCCAGCTACTCCAGCCACCTCTGACGAGGGAATTCTGAAAGCCTTTGCAAGCTCTGACAGTGATCCCTCTTTGCCCACTGTTTTGGAATGCTCAGAGAACATCAACACAACCTTTGTGCAAGCAGTGCCAGGCACACGCTGTCCTACACTCTGTCCTCGATGGCCAGCACACGTGGAGTTCCTTGATCTCTATGGAATCTGTTACTCACAAACACCACACAAGCACCAAAGGCCCAATCCTGGATGGGGCCCTGAAGTTTCTGCCAATGCCAGTTATGCGCTGTTCATCTCACCATAGTTAAAAAAAAACAACAAATTCGTACCCTCGGGCACTAAAACGAGGACTAAAACACTGGCTGTAACTGATGGGCCCTGCACAAACTGCGTGCTTATCCCATGTGCTGCAGAAACTGTCTGGATTGCTGGGGGGAGGCTATGGCTAACAGAAACACTCAGAATTCAAGAAAGATTCCATGCAATTCCCTAGCCAAAAAGCTGACACCATTGATTTTTCCAAATTCCATTCAAGTTCCTTCCTCAACAACGAAACACCCTTGAAGAAGACAGGCAAAAGTGGAGGAAAGGGAAGAAAGTTCTTGTGTGCCTCCAAATTGTCCTTTTAATTGGTGGAGAGCTCTCCCACATCACCCACCCACCGCTGCAGATGACATTTTGTATGACCCCCCCTCCACATGTGCTACACTGGAGACCACCATGGACTCCTGCCCCCCAGGTGTCCCTTACAATTCCTTGGAGAACACAGAACCAGCACTGGCTCTTCCTGTCCTCTCAGGAATAATATTACACAACCCACTTCTAAAGAATGATGGGCTTTCTTGCAGTCGTTCTGAAAGTTGAATATTTTATAACGACTAAAATGATCACAGCAAATTCCAAGGACGGCCGAGGAGCTCAAAATGATCCGATCATGTTTCCAACCATGAGACCTTTGGAAAGAGCCCCAGAAAGAGGGGGAAACACATTAATTTTGTGTTTTAATATTCAACAAACAGAGCAGCCTCTGCAGAGCAGCAGCGTCCAGTTGAAAGTGTTGAGGAGTTTATTTTTCTTCAAACCTGCGATGGGGCCGAGTTTGGGACTCTCTGTTTAGCTTTTCAGCTCTAGTTACATTGTGTAAACAGTTTATTTAACATCATTTTTGGCACTTCTTCAGTAAACCCACCATAATAATCCTACTGGCAGACCAAACAGATCACAGATTAGCAGACGAAGCTGCTGTAAAACACCAAATTACCCATCCCCTGCTTTCCTGTTTTCAGGAGATGTGAAGTCCTGTACTTAGTTGTGTTTATGCCTCATCCCGTGGCTGCACCACCAGGTCATGGAGCTGCTCCAATTAATGCTCCACCTCAGCCTCCAGCGGCACTGAAACAGGGAAGCGCCGTGGGGGAAGGATTTTTCGGCTCTTTTAGAAGCTCATAAAACGTGCTGGGGTGCTGGCTGTTGCTTAACAGGGAAGGTATGCTGGCTTGATCCAGATTGGAAAGGACTCTAGACTAATGCTAAAGTCACCTATTGCTTACATTTCATTTTAATGTGCTTGAGTTCAATAAAAGTTTATCATCTCCATTAAAACGGTGCCTATTGAAACTGATTTAATCTCGTTAGCACAGAAAACCACATGAAAGGAATCAAATTCATGGACAAGATTGAGCACAGTTACTTTCGGAGCATAAATTACATAAAAGCAAGGGATAATCAGCCAGAGCCACAGAGCCTGTCACCTGCATTACTCACATATTTATGCCAATACACTTTGCTGGGGAAGGTGCTGGGCACGAGCCATATCTCAGCGGGACTGAGCGCCTGCCAAGCACAGGAGTGATCGGCTGCTTAATGTCACAGCACCAGCACGCTCCTAGAGAGCCCATGAATTGTGTTACACTTGAACAAACAAATGTCATGGGTAGGGGTGCTGGTCAAACGTCTACTGGCAACAACGCAGCTCAAAATCTCGCTTCAGTGCCGCCCCGCTTTGAGCAGAGAAGCTCTGCCTTTCCCCAGGGAACACCAGCTCCACCACTGGAGTGGCACCCAGGGATTGCCCTCTGTGCAGGTGATGGGGCAGGAACGGGCTCTTAGGGTGGGCATGGGTGCAGGGAGATGCAGGGATCGATTCCAGCTGGGCCCTTGTGGACCCTGCCAGGCTCTCCATGGGCACTGCTGGCACTGCTGGGTGCTGAGATACCCTCGAGTGAGGAGGGATGGCCTCACCTCATCTGGGCACTGTGGAGCCAGAGTTTGGCTCAGGGAGATGCCCTGGGGCTGCAGCCACAGCTTGTCTTGTCGGTGACAGGGACAAGGGAGAACGGCACTGCTGTGACCCTGCACTCTGGTTTCACTGGCTCCAGCCCCTGATGGAGTGTCCTATTTCCATGAGGTGTGCACAGACTGGGGACAAAAACAAGCTTTGAAACCCACTGCAGGTACAACCAATGGGGCTCAGGCCACCAGCTCTGAGGCTGCAGACACTCACACAAAGAACAGGGGATGAACCTTATCCCACTGGCCACCATGGCCAAGAGTATCAGTGGTCCTGACAACTGGCAAGGAAGGTGATGAATCAGTGTATGAGCATCTCCCCAGTCACCACTCATCTGCTGGTTCCATGTGCTGGAGTTCCTGATGTACACAAGCCTGCCCCTGCAGCTTGCTAGTGCCTGATATGGAGCAGACACTGGGCTGCTCCTGATGTCCCCAGAGCAGTATCATGTCACCAAGCCCACACGTGGCCCATCACAGGCACCCACGGGGCACCTCCTCAACGGGGATCCAGGTGCAGGTCACAGAGGCTTTGGTGCACAACAGTTAAAAATAACAGGAATACTGATGCTTTCTCCGGAGCTTTGATCTGATCACATTGAAGCTTCTGACAAGGGCCAGGCAAGCAGAGGACACCTGTGCATGGGTCTGATTCTGTTACTCAGCTACAGGAAACAACTGCAATTAATTTATATGCCTTCATCATTTTTGATACGTGCATGCAGCTGTGTCAGGAGAGGTTTAGGTTGGAGATCAGGGCAAGGTTCTTCCCCCAGAGGGTGCTGGGCACTGCCCAGGCTCCCCAGGGAATGGGCACAGCCCCGAGGCTGCCAGAGCTCCAGGAGCGTTTGGACAACACTCCCAGGGATGCACAGGGTGGGATTTTTGGGGTGTCTGGGCAGGGACAGGAGTTGGACTGGATGATCCCTGTGGGTCCCTTCCAGCTCAGGACATTGTGTGATTGTATGCAGGCAAAACAGGTTGGTGATCTCTCCTTGCACATCTCCTTCCAACTCACGATATTGGTTCTATGAAGACATTTCAGGTCATTTGGATGTAAGGACTGCCCCCAGAAACATTTATGAAAAGAACCTCTTTATCATCAACATCCCATGGTCAAAGGGATCTGAGCAGGATTTACCCACTATTAAAAATCTCACTGAATGTAGGAAAGTTCACAGAGGGTTTGAACAAGATTTCCCCCCTTTCAAGTGACTGCCTGTGTACACCACTTCAGAGGGAATGAACAAGCATGAAATTCAATTATAGAGGCACTCAAACACTTGAACCAGAACTTCTTCCCTTAATCTTTATGTTGAGGACAGGGTAAGACTGTGAAGCCATTCTCAGCGTGACAGCACTTTATTTCATCTTCAGTCCTGGTAAGATACACAATTCACTTAGCTGAAGAGCAGGGATTTTGAGCTGTGTGCTCTGTAAGCAGCACAGCCTAGATGTGCTGCCCATCACTGTCAGGCTGCCCCTTGGAGAGTCAGCTGGAGAGAGCAAATAGCCCTGAGCTGGTGAGACAGGGGTCTTTACAAGGCTCCTACAAACATCCAGGGATCCTGGAGCATCAGGGTGGTCTGGTGGAAAGGCAGAGCCCTGAGCAGCCTGTGTTCCTTTGGCTAGGCATGAGCCAGGCAGTGCAGTTTTGTGCAACACACGCCTCTATCCATAAGAAATTTTTGCTTCCATCCTATCCTGCAAACATCTTGGAGCTACAGAAAGTCATTGTTCACCTGACTTACATCTTGTTTTCTTCTGGACTAGAGTTTCATTTGTACAGCAAAAAGCAGGGCTGTGCCAGTCTGGATTTATCAGGGACACCAACTCACTGCCAAAGTTCCCAATTTTGCAGCATTCAAGAAAGCGATTGAGTGTCCCTGACAGCTCCAGCAAATGGGAGGTGTTCTGACATGCTGGATATTGAAACAGTGTTTTATAGAATCACAGAATCATGGAAGGGTTTGGGTTGGAAGGGACCTTAAAGATCACCTCGTTCCACCCCCTGCCATGGGCAGGGACACCTTCCACTGCCCCAGGCTGCTCCAAGCCCCATCCACCCTGGCCTTGGACACTGCCAGGGATCCAGGGGCAGCCACAGCTTCTCTGGGCACCCTGTGCCAGGGCCTCACACCCTCACAGGGAACAGTTTCTTCCCAGTGTCTAATTTACACCTACTTTCTCTCAGTTTGTCCTGTCACTCCATGCTCTTGTAAACACCCTTTCAGTTTCTCAGTTTCTGGAAGGATGCAAGGATCACTCTGCTGTGATCAGCTGGAAATTACAAACCCCTAAAGATGACAGATGTGTTTGAAGCTGCTCAGAATGGGTTTCCTGACATGATTTACCAGGTCACAGCACTCATGGCAGTGAAGCACCCTCAGAACAATGTGTTATCCTTCAGGCTGCTCTAAGCAGCAATGCACAGAGCTCTGATTTGATTAAAATAATGGTCTTTTCCTTTCACATCTGCTCAGGTTGCAAATCAGTGGGGCAGGTCCCAAGCTCTGTGCCAGCACATGGCAGGGTAAATGACACAGTGGCCAGGGTCCCCTTTGGCTGAGCTCTTGCCAGGGCAGGGGATGTCCCACAGTCCGTGTTGGCTGGATCACACCTGATCTGATCCTGATCTCATCTGAGCCTGTGAAGTCTAACTCCACATCGGTGAGTGGCATTAAATCAGAGTAAAATTGGTATAAGATTAGAGCTGAATCCACTTTGCTGGTGTTTAAAAACAAGAGAAGTCTTATTTTGGAAATTTTTTTCACTCTGGAAGAGCACCCACCCCTTAAGGGGCCTTAGAGCTCACCTTGTTTCACCCCCTGCCATGGGCAGGGACACCTTCCACTGCCCCAGGCTGCTCCAAGCCCCATCCAACCTGGCTTTGGACACTTCCAGGGATCCAGGGGCAGCCACAGCGGCGCTGGGCACCCTGTGCCAGGGCCTCCCCACCCTCACAGGCAGGAATTTCTTCCTAATATCCCATCTAACTCTCCTCTCTGACAGTNTCCTTCTCTTCTCCAGGTGAACCCCCCAGCTCTCTCAGCCTGGCTCCAGAGCAGAGGGGCTCCAGCCCTTGGAGAATCTCCGTGGCCTGCTCTGGCCTGGCTCCAGCAGCTCCAGGTCCTTGCTGTGCTGGGCCCCAGGGCTGGGGCAGCTCTGCAGGTGGGGTCTCACCTGAGCAGGGCAGAGGGACAGAATCCCCCCCTCCCATCCCTGCTGCCCACGCTGGGGGCTCAGCCCAGGGCTCGGGGGGTTTCTGGATCCCTGCTGTCACCCGCCAACACTCCCAAATCCTTCTCCCAAGGGCTACTCTCGGTCCATTTCCTGCCCAGTCTGTGCTCCTGCTTGAGATTGGCCCTACCCAGGTGCAGGACCTTGCACTGGGCCTTGTTGAGCTTCACAAGATTCCACGGGCCCACCTCAGCCTCTCAGGGTCTCTCAGGATGGGCTCCCTTCCCTCTGGAGTACCAACCACACCATTCAGCTTGGTGCCATCACAAACCTGCTGATTGTGGGCTCAGTCCCACCCAGTCCCAGATGTCTTCCTGACGCCTGCCCCAGCCCATGCCCACTGCACACCACAGCAGCTCAGCACCAGCCTGTCCCTGGGCCAGGTTTGGTACACACCTGAACTCTCTTCATTTGTGCTCTAATGATTATTTACTCTTTTAAAGGTGGTAAAGCACATTTTTGCTGGTGGGGTGGCTGATGATGGCCCCATGGCTCTGCAGGTTAGCTGAGACCCACACATCTGGCTAAGCCCATGAGAAAATCAAGATACTGTCAAATGTGGTTTCTGCAGGGGAGAATTACAGCAGAAACAGAGTTTCCTGCACAGAACTGGCTGTTCCTGTAAGCAGACAGTACAACTGACCTTAAATTGAGCCCTGCGGCCCCTCAGTGAAGGTCCAGTACGTGTAAAAGAAATATCTCCTAGGCAGAATTTTGTAAGATGTTTTCCTAAGCAGAGAGCACAAAGTATTCAGAGCTGGGTGTGCAGAGACAGAAGAATTTAGTCACTCCAGCTCTCTGACCATGGCTTTGAAACATCAGAATTTTTTAGAAAGGGCAATAAATGTGTTTCCTCTGTTTGCGTTAAACACTGTGCAGATTTCTGTCATGAGGAATGAAAACAGGAGTTGGGTCAGCAAATGATAATGAGCCTCCATGTGCCTTTTGGGGGGTCAATGCCAGATCACAGAGCCCAGGCCCGCGCCAAGAATCCGAGGGAGGTTTCCTGGAGCGGCTCAGAACACGAACAACCTCGACATGCTGGTCCCAGTGCCCTGAACAAGTCCCCAACCTGGGAATTGTTGCTCATTTGCAAATGCCTGCAGCTCCTCTGGGCACTGGAGAGATCTGTCACACAGCACTGATCCCCAGCTCTGAGCACTTATTTTGTTCCTTACTGGAGGGAGGTGTTTTTGCCAAAGTAGAAATTTTAATGAAAAAACAAACACCTCATCTTTCTTCCCTTGACCTCTTGGGAGGATTTTCATGGAAGAAAACCAGGAGAACACTTCAGAAGTAAACAGTTCTCAGTTATTAAAAGCAAATAAATAAACAACCCTTGCTGCATTCCCATGCAAACAGGAACAATTTATTATAAAGATGAAAACACTGTGTTTTTGTGAAAGAAAAAATTAATTCCACACAACTTCCCCATAGCCCCGGAGGTTTTGGCCTTGACTGGATGTGCCTTCCCGCTCCAGTGCTGGAAGCTGTGTTGCCACCACGTCCTGTGGAGACATGTGGGGCTCTGGGGTCCCCAGGAAGCACCCTGGGCACGGGATTCATGGAAACCAGGGGCTCTGTTTGCACAAGCAGTGCTTCACCTGCCTCGTGTGCCATGGCTGTGTGGTGACCTGCACCCCTCACTGCTGCCCACTGCACTGTGAGCTCTGCCTTTGCTTCAGAAGGACAACTGTCCTCCTGGGGACACGTCCCCAAGACATCAGATAGGACATCACTCTGGATCAGGCACTGCTTGTCCCCCACTGTGGAAAGGGAAGACCAGTGACTATGACTTGGGCAGCAGACACTGGCCATTTCTGAGTGACTTGTGGTGCTGTTGTGTCCCAAACTTTTTGGGATCCAGAATATGGAGTGCCCCTATCGAGCTTCTTGGATGCTGGGATAGGGATAGGAACCATCTGGCTGGGATGCCTAACCTCTGCTCCCATGGGAGAGGATGACTTTCTTTTTTTGAGAAGACATGTCCCAGAGAGGAGACCCTCCATCCACTAGATGTTCCTGCCACTCAGTCCTGGAGGCACATCTGGAGTGATCCTGCCCCTCTGCCCAGACCTGGAGACACATCTGGATTGATTCTGCCCCTCTGCCCCGCCCTGGAGACACATCTGGGGTGATCCTCCTCCTCTGCCCAGCCCTGGAGACACATCTGGGGTGATCCTGCCCCTGTGCCCAGCCCTGGAGACACATCTGGGGTGATCCTCCTCCTCTGCCCAGCCCTGG
>VZTG01008192.1:19264-89846 GCA_013397845.1 Melanocharis versteri | reverse complement strand
TGTCTGTCCCTGTGTGCAGGGAGGGCTCAGGGCAGGGCCCAGGCTCTGCTCCAGGCCCAGCAATGGCACCAGAGCCACGGGCAGGGACTGAGCCCAGCAATTCCCCTGCACAGGAGGCACAACTTCTGCCCTGGTCGGTGTCCGAGCTGGAACAGAGACCAGAGAGGGGTGGAGTGTCCTCTCTGGGGATATTCCAGAGCTGCCTGGACACAATCCTGTGCCCTGTGCTCTGGGATGGCTCTGCTGGAGCAGGGAGGTGGCACCAGATGGGACCCACTGAGGTCCCTTGCAGCCTGACCCATCCTGTGACTGTGATTCTGATTCTTCTCTCCTCCAGCTGAGGATCCCACTATCCTGGCACAGGGCCTGGCTGTCCCCTGGACAGACTGGTGCTACTGGGGACACAAAATTCTTTTCCAGAGCTGTGAGCTGCAGGGCAGCTTAGCAAGGTGAGCTCAGCAATCCTCACCCCTTGCAGAAGAACTGCTGCTCTGACGGGAAAGCAAGGTAGTGGCATGCACAGATGTGACTTTGCCTGTTTCCTCTCTCCCAGACTATTCAACTCCGAAAGTGTCCAAGGCACTTTCACTAAGGGTTGGGCCATTTGGGTGATTTGGGAACACTGACCTCTCCCTTGCTTACCCCTGGAGAGGAACACGAGATCATTGCTTGTCCTGCAGAGAAATTCCAGTCAAGCTTGTTACTCATTTTGGTGTTTAACATTCCCGTAGATTATCCAGCTCTGCCTGAGAAAAATGTGCTTGGAAGCAGTGGAGTATTGTGTCTGGGGGGAGCAGTGGCTGCCCCCGGGGAGCTCTCCTCCTGCAGACCTTTCCTGCCAAGTCTCAGCTCCGACTGTATTGCTCCTGCCAGCTCCCAAAGCCCTGGCGGCCCCATCTCTGCAGGAGGCTGAGATGGGCATGTCCCCAAACCCCGCTGTCCCCACAGCGCACGGGACGAGGGGACCATCCCACCCCACAGCCCCCACTGCAGGGGCACAGGAAGGCTGGCCTGTCACCCTGACCTGCCAGTGTGGGGATTCGGAGGGCGTTACTGGGGCTTTGGCTGCGTTTTGGCTGTAAATTTTTGTCATCTTACAGCTGCGGTTCAGGAGTCAGATCACCACCGAGGCCTGCCAAAGCTCCGGGCTCTGCTCCAGCCCACGGGCACGGGCCCAGCCTGAGGAGGACACACGAGTCAGCCTCCCCTGGTACAACCAAGGCTCTGATCCTGCTGCTATCAACAAACGTGGTGTTTGCAAGGGTGAGTTATCCCGTGGTAAGGCGTGGGCTCGATCAGCAGGAGCCCCCCAGCAGCAGCAGCAGCAGGCCCATACTGCTGCTCTGTATCTCCCCCACCACATTCCCTGTCCTGGTGATGCCCAGCCTGGCCTTGACTCCTGCAAAACATCTGGAAATCAGGCACGATTTGGAATGGACCCTTCTCCCTTCCCTGTCAGTACCTCCTTTCTGTCCAAGTCATGATGTGCTCTGCGTGTCTCCTCCTACTCCATGGAGGAAGATGGAAAAAGCTACTGTGCTGATTTCTTACTTCCATCCTGGAATTCAGAAGTATTACCAAAAAAATGTGGAAAACAAGCTCTGTGATTAACACAGACAGGTGATGTCGATCAATTCTCTGCTTAAACCCTTCATGGCTTAGAGATTGCCAAACCCCAGGTTTGACTGCCAGGATGTCTGCTTCCACTTGAGGATTTTGCAAGGACTCAGCTTAAACAGGTCAGTGGTTCCTTGAAACAGACTTTGGGAAAAATATTTCTCCTTATCCATGATGAAAAGCTCCTAAAAGCCACCATTCAGAAGTTCAACCCACTTCATTTCAGAGCAAGAGCTCCCAACTAGTTATCTTTGGGAAAATTCACTGACATTTGATCAAATTATAACTCCAGAATTCTGGGTTTACACATCACATCCCATGGAAAAATAACATCTGTTCATGTAATCCCACATAATATCAGACTGCAGGCTAATGAAATTGCCCAGGCGATCAGAAAAGTTTGGGAATTAATCCACAAAATTTGAATAAAACATTTTGGCTTTGGAAAACACACATCTGTTAAAATTTAAACTGGCAAGAACACAAAACTTTTCTCCTTTTTTTTGGTGTGATTTTGGTGCTAAAAAATGAGAAAGGTATAAATTTGAAGATGTTGAAAGAACTCCCACGTACGCAACTGTGCAAAACCTTCCCAGGCTTTCTTCTCACAATGACACGTTGTTTAAAGGTTCAAATTGCTGCATTACGAGGATTGTTTTTTTTTTTTTAAATGATAAAAAAACCCAAACTCACGTGAAGCATTTCAGATTTCCTGTACAAGCAGCGTGCAGGGCTGGTAGGCCTTCCCAAACCCGCAGGGGGTTTGAGGGGCCACAGCATGAACCTCTGGGAGGGTTGGGCTGAACCCCCTCTCAGACTGCTTTCACGTGATTCTTTTTTTTTTTGCAAAAGCTCTGTTTGTCCCCCTGCTGGGAGCCCTGACATGGACATTGCTGCTTGTAATGAGGAGCTCTCTGTCCAGGGACTCAATCAGAAATGCTGTCTGGTTGTCAACAACCTCTCACACTTTAATCTCTTTCCTTAATAACGTTAAAAAGATCGCCTCAGAACTTTGATCTGATGGTTTAATACTTCTTTCTTCGCGAGGCATAGCTAGAAGCATAGGTTAAGTTATCCAGTGGAATTATTTGCAAATAAGCACATATGGAATACTGAAGACCTTGTTAAAGCCTAACATTTGCGTTTCCTTGGTAAAATTTAAGATTGAATTTCATAATGTTTCTGGAAGGAGTTTGTTTTACATTACCTGCATTTGTGAGACAAAGGTGGATTTTTGCATGGCTAATATTATTAGTTAGGGCATTAAAGTCAGTATGGAAACATTCAGCAGCCATGAAACAGGACCATGTTTCTCCCCTTTACTGTGATTTTTTTTTTTTGGTAGCCATTTGATACTATGAGGCTACACTGATTCTGGTGCACAGATTCTTGGAGCAAAAAACCCACCGGTTTCAGGTGTTTTGGGGGCCACCAGCCCCCAGCAGCTCCGTGCAGGGGGAGAAGCCCCCTCATGTCACACAAAGTTTAACTGGTGCAGAGCCCCATTGTGGCAGGGGGGCTCTCCCTGTGGATCCCACAGTCACGGGCAGCCTGGAGTCCTTCTAGGGATGAATCCACTGTGCTCAGGCTGTTGGCAGCAGGGACAAGGGGAGAGCTCACAGGCTGCAGGGGCTGGCTGCCTTCCCCTGCCCTGTGCCAGCCGTGATGCGAGTTCAGGAATTTCCAAACAAACCCGAGGGCCATGAGCATCCCCTGGGCTGCTGGCAGGGTGTCACTGCTGCCCCACGATTCTCACAGTTGGCAAAGGCAGGAGTAACGCTTGGCATCTCTCTGATTTCAACCCCACAGTGGTGCAGTGCTCTCTTCCACGCTCTCCCCCTCTCTGGGTGGCTCAGGGCAGACCACCAGCCCAAGATGGCACACGGACACGCATCTGTGGAGGGCAGGGGTGTGCAGAAAGGGAGCACAGGGTGGCCTTAGGGCTTCTCACCAGGAGCTGCACACTCTGCCCTGAGCAGGTGCAAGAGCCAGCGACCTGCCCCTGCTCAGCATTCCGCAGGATGGGCCCAGATTTCCATGAATTTCCAAGAGGGACATATGCTCCTGCTACAGCTAACCTCAACCAACCCCTCCAGGCAGCCTGTGCCACCCTGGAAACCTCTCTACAAGACCCGAGGCTGGCTGTGAGGACACCCTGGCTCAGCTGTCTGCCTGAGAGAGGTGCAAGATGGGGCACTGCTCCCCTCTGCCACAGTCTCCATGCGCCTCTCTGGGGCAGACACCCTGCAGAAATGCCACTGGCAGCCCAGGGCAGGTGTCCAGGACTCCTTCCTAGGACAGGCAAGTGGTTCAGAAATGAGAGCGTTTGGTGCCTGGCTGCACGAGCTGGGCTTGTTTACCCCAGCCATGGTTTGCAGGTGTCCATGCAGGCAGAGGGCAGCTGCCTTTGCTCGCCCCAGCCCAGCCCCAGTGACCAGGCAGCACCGGACCAGTCCTGAAGGACAGCACAGACATCAGGCAGCTGTGTGTCTGAGCTAGAGCAGAGACTTGAGGAGAGTTTCATTGTCTGGTTTCACCCAGTTTTTAGTTCTGCTAAAGCCAGCTCTGACACTGAACACACCCGAGCTGACCACTGCTGGCAGCTGTTCACACGTGCCATGGTAATTCCCCCAGGTACTGCTCTCTTCCCACATCCCTGCTGGTGGTGCTTCTCTCCCCAAGCCCTTCTGAGCTCTCCCTCCCTCTTATCAGCTGTCAGTCACACATTTTATCCACTCTCTTCAGGTTATCACACTGGATCCCTGCTACTCTCCAGAGTACACACCTTCTGCTCCACCCCACACAGCCCATCACCTTTGGGATCACTCCACTCAGTCCCCAAAGCCACTTCAATCGCTTCTCTGGATCTTCCCATCAGCCTCTGCTCTGCCTCATGCCCGTGCTGGCAACAACAACTTTTTGATTCATCCTCTGCACCACATCCACCACAGCAGGTTGCCATCCACACCTCCAATGCAAATAGGGACAGCCCCAGCACACCTGAGAGTCACAATGGCTCTGTCCTTACTCCTAGAGTAAAACCAGCCAGGGCCTATTCCCCAGCCCTGTGGCCAAATGGCAGGACCTAAAGCCTCTAGGAATGATGACTACATTTATTCATCCCAGAAGAGGCTCCCTGTCTTCAAACTGGGCAGAGTGGCTGGGCTGTGACAGGCACTGCACCACAGCTGGGCACAGGCTGGTGAACCCCAGCCCAGCCTGCCCAGGTGTGCTCACTGCCCAAGGCCATGGCATGATCCCTTCGCTCACCTGGACACAGCCAGCAGCTCCCAGACACGCTGCTATGACCGCAGAGAAAGTGGAGAGTGAAAAGGTATCTCCAGGTGGCATTATTGCCTCCCACCCCACCTGCACAAAGCACTCATCTCATTCCCGAGGGGCTGGGGTACAAACAGCAGGAGCAGCATGTCTGATCCTGGGGTGAGCACTGCACCAGCCTGGGATACTCTGGAGAGGAAAGCAGCAGCTCAGCAAAGCTCCAAGCCTGAACCTTGAGGAAACAGTCCTGTCCACAAGCTTAGCAGCAAACCCTGGCTGCCTTGTTCTCATCCTGGTCCAAATTCTCACAGCGTGGGTGGGTGGGAAGCTCCCTGAATTGCTTCCCCACTTGCTGAAATGGGCTGAAATTCAGAGCTGATCACATTTTCCCCTGTGCCTGTCAGAGCCCAAACGGGAAGCCCAGTAACCGACACATAAAGCTACTACTGATAGCTGCACACTTGTTCCAGACAAAAGATCAGGAGATGTATGTCATAAAAAGGCAGAGATGTCTTCCAGATGTTTTTGTGTGTTGGGTCTGCACAGATGTTTTCGATGTCTGCCCATAAATGTAAGAAATGTAAAACATTTGTGTCCCACAGATGTAGAGATTAAATTATGCAAGAGATGTGATAAATCTCTGGGTAATGCGAGAAGACCATGAACTATTCACATTCATTGTTTTTAGTAAAATCAGCCCCATTTTCCAGAATGCAGCTGTGAAGGAGAATTTTATTGTTATTAAATGTGACTAAACATTACGTAGGAGGTTGAAAAGCAGCACGCATGGAGCTGTATGGACCCATACATTGCAAACAGCCTTCAGCGTGGGACAGCTGGCGAGGCACGAGGGGAGGGCTGGTGCAGCTCGGGGGCTCAGGTGGGACACAGGGGTGACGAGTCAGAGCCATCTCAGCCACGCGAGGGCAGGACAGGCAGCCCACAGCTCACAGGCACAGCCTCTCCTGCCCCACGGCCGCCTCTGCACGTGGGAGAGAGCTCAGCCCGAGCGGGGTGGGACGGGCAGGTTTGAGGCAGAGCTGGAAATGACCCCAGTGCCCAGCTCTGCCAGGGCAGAAATGAATACGAAGATGCTGTTTAAACAACGTTGTTTATTTCTTGTGATATCACGTGCCAGTCAAGCACTTTATACTAAAGCCCAGCTGAACCTTGTGCTGCCTTAGGGACGCTCAGGTCCTGGCTGCATTTCGAAACCATGCTCAGTCCCAGGGTGGACTCTGCACACACCTGCTCAGCGCAGCAGTCCCAGGTGTGGGGGGAGATGGGGGTTGAAGAATAGTGCTTCAGAATCCTGTGGTACCTCTCTGACCCCAACCCCACACCCATCCTTGCACACTGACGGCCCAGCCCACAGCCCAGCCAGCGTCACTCACTGCCAGGAACAAGGGACACAGCCCCGAGCAGCTCAGGAGGCCTCGTGCCCCACAGGCTGCCGTGCTTGTGCAGCCCAGCTCTGCCCCTGTTACATCCGAGAAATATGAGTTTTGTGTCTGTGTTTGTCAGGCATGCTGAGAGAAACCGTGCCCAGATTTCACAGCTTCCATGTTATGCCTCTTGCCTGGGGAATTTATTGCTCTGCTCCCTGCATGGCAGCCCCAAGGGAAAGAAAGGTCCCTATCTTGGGGGATTGAAATTCAGCCATCTCTGTCCCAGCCTGGCCTGCACTGACCCCACTGCTGACCCCACTGACCCAGCATGGCCGAGGGGGCTGAGCAGACAGCCCTTCCCTGCTCTGCACCCCTCCTCGTCCAGTCCTCCATCACACCTGAGGGGATCTGCAATGATGTGCTGCAGGCTGGCAGTGTTGTCACACCGGAGGACGTTGGCTGCTGCCCAGCTAAATCTGGGTCTTGGCTCTGCTTGCAGCCCTCATCTGCTCCACGGGGGAAGTTCCCATGGTCCCCAAGGCACCACTGATGCCAGGTAGGAGCAAGAGTTGCTGGGATCAGATCCCCGGATTGCCTCCAGCTCTAGCAGATCTAGAGTTGAGCACTGGTTAGCTCAGAGGTGTCATCACCATCTGCACCCCTTTTAATTCCACCAGTGTAGAGAAGAGGAGAGCAGAGCAAACATTCCCAAACCCTCGCCCCATCCCTGGGCAGGCTGGGAAGTGTCGGAGGCTCTCCTGTCACTAGGAAGACCTCAGTGCTTCCCCATGCCAGTGAACTAAATCCTTGCTTGCATCAAAGAGACATGGCATTTTCTTGGGAATCCTCTCTGCTAAGAATATCCTCTATTTACACATTCACCCATGTGGGGGCGGATGGGAAACAGGGCAGTGAACTGAATGTCCTTGGAAGATGTGTGTGTTGGTTTCCATGGAGCTGGGTGCCTGGCCGTGTCTCTGTTTGCACTGGTCACGTGTGGTTACAGCCCTGGTGACAGCCCCGGGGCCAGTGCTGCCCTGTCACCTGCCACCCCACGCGACTTTCTGCTTGTTCAGAGGGCCTGGGGCAGGTGTGAGGGGTGCACGTGTTCCTGCGCGTTCCTGGGCACGTGAGGCTCGCTGTGGTTCCCCTGGTGCCTTGTAGTCACCAACACACACACACACACACAATAACAGTCACAGAATCCCTGAATCACTGAGGTTGGAAAAGGCCTCCAAAGCCGTCAAGTCCAATACGTGACTGATCCCCACCTTGTCCCCAGCCCAGAGCACTGAGTGCCACCTCCAGGAATTCCTCGGACACCTCCAGGGATGGGCACTCCAAACCTCCCTGGGCAGCCCCTGCCAAGGCCTGAGCACCCTTTCCATGGAGAAATTCCTGCTGCTGTCCAACCTGAACCTCCTCTGGCACAACCTGAGGCCACTTCCTCTCATCTTGTCCCTGTCCCCTGGGAGCACAGGTGACTCCTCCAGCTGTCCCCTCCTGTCAGGGAGTTGTGCAGAGCCAGAAGGTCCCCCCTGAACCTCCTTTTCTCCAGGCTCCAGACCTTTCCCCAGCTCCATTCCCTTCTCTGGACATATTCCAGAACTTCACTGTCTTTCTTGAAGAGGGGAGTCCAGAACTGGACACAAGACTTGAGGTGTGGCCTCACCAGTGCAGCCCCCGTGTGCCCAACGCACACATTTCCACGTGCCCAAGTGATGCCAGCACAAGTGCCCTGTGTCAGAGCACTGCCAGGGCACAGCGTCAGGAAATGGCACTTGTCCCAGTGGAAGGGCAGCAGATGCCATCTCAGATGTTAGGTTTATGGTTGGACCTGATGATCTCCAAGGTCTTTTCTGACCTGAACTCTGTGGTTGCTCTCTGCGGTCTGGGCTCTGAGCTGGTCAGGGGTGTCCTGAGCAATGCCATGGCAGGGAGGTGGTAGGTGTGTTTCTGCAGAGAGACTCATCTCGCCTGAAGGCCATGGCAGGTAAAATAAATCCTTCTGGGGATTAATTCCTCTTCCTACATCAACCCCAGAGGGAAGATCCTAAGACAAGCTCCTAATGTCTTCTTACGAGCTCCCAGCACGTGACTGGATCTGTGTTTTGGCCTCACAGATGTGTTACCAAGGAGAGAGGATGACTCCTGTACACCTAACGGACATTCAAGGCTGGAGGAGATCCTGTTTGTGCAGAACAAAAGGTCAGGCAAAACCTTGGCAAGATGAGGTTTTCCAGCTCCTCTGCAGAGGTCTGGGGCATGGGCATGTGTACACCCAGGCAAAGGAATCTTGCACTGGGGAGGCTCGTTCCTCTCTGATGGGCATGGCTCTCTTTGGGATGTTTACAGACCAAAGCTGAAGAAGATAGAAATTAATTCTCCTCAGGCTGAGAGTTAGGCAGGCAAGGACAGCTGGGAATAGGAGAGAACACACAACAGCTATGCTGTGTCAGCCCTAGGTCCCCCTGTGCTAGCGTGTCCTCTCCACTGGTGGTCAGTTACAGATGTTGGCTCTCTGCTCTGATGCTTGTCTATGCAATTCCCAGCCCTTGGATCCGGGGAGCAGGAAGCTGTCACCAGGCCCTTGTGTTTAATAAGTCTCAATGATTTTTCTTCATGAATGTAATTGCTTTTCGAGGCCAGTTACACTTTTGACCTTACACGGTCCCATGGAAACGAGTTTCATGATAAATTACAAGTTGTGTGAAAAAGTGCTTCCTCTAATTTGTTTTAAATCTGCTACCTGACAGTTCCATGGTCTGCATCCTTGTCCCTGAACAGAAAGAAGCAGACACTGATTGTCCCCAGCCACTCACAGACAGCTCCAGGCTGCGCTACACTGCCCCACCATCCCACTCAGATGTCTCCTGCTGAAGCCCAAAAACCCTTGTCTATTTTATGGCTCCTCTGGGCACCATTCAATGCCTGTGCTCAGTCCTTTTCTGGTTTTCTGAACTCTCCTGAGGATGAGGAGACAGCAATGGATATACCAGCCAGCTTGGGGTGTGCGGATGCTGTGGACTTACCACAGCAGAACTGCATTTTCTGGTTTGTTCCCAGTTCCTCTCCTCATCATTCCCAAAACCTGATTCCATTTCTTGCCCCCTACTGAGCCAATGTTTTCCATGATCTCGCTCAAGAACCCTGGATTTCTTTCCCCAGCGGTAATGGCTAATTCAGAGCCCAGTGCTCAGTTAGCAGGGAGTCCAACCACTGCATGTTTTTCATTCTGTTCCAGTTTGGGCTTGGCTGGGACAGAAGGTATTCCAGTTCCAGGCCGGGCTAACACCAGTTCGTTACCTGTTTATGTGCAAAGCCAGCCTGGGGTCACACGAGGTGCCCACAGCACGAGCCCTCCACTTGCCCCCCTCTCCTTGGCACCTCTCCGACCCCAGCACAGCTTTCCCTGTGTCCCTGCCAAGCTTCCAAGGAGCTGCCTTGCTGTGCTCTGCCATGCCTCTCCAGCACCACTGACAGTGGGACTGGGGACAGGAAATAAGGGACACGCAGTGAGACCAACCAGAGCAGCATGGTAGGGACAGGGTGGCCCACAGGGCTTGCTGGGAACAGCATTCAAGTCTTCCACCATGGAAAAAGGGGAATCACACAGTGCCTGGCTGTCACACACTGGCCAAAGACAGAGCCAGAGGTCACCAAGGAGGGGCAGGAAGCTCCCACACCAGGTAGAGCCCATGGTGGTGGCACAGGAGTGGTGGCGTTAAGGTGGGGAGATGCACAGGGATGGGGAAGGATGGGAGCTCATGATCCCTGGGGATGGGAGTCTGATCCCTGGGGATGGGAGTGCCTGTGCCTGCCTCACTGTGGGGTGCTGGGTTTCAGGCCAACCACCTCCCCAAATGGTTCATGATTCAGCTCCAGCTGGTGCTCAAGAGCATCTCCAGGTTGGACATTTCTGTCAGAAACAGCCATTGATCCTGCTGATTCCTTGGCTGTGGGATCTGTATGCACGATGGGCACAGTATGGGACACTTCCTTCCCCCTCCCACCGAGCAGCAGTTTGGCTCTTTAGCTCTTGCACTGCAACATTCACCTTCGTCTGTCTTTTCCTACATAGATCTGAGCCAGGGACACTTTCTGATGAGCTTCCTACTATTTATCCTTTGAGAAATGTTTTATTATTGGCTTTTATGCTTTTAGCAAGTTTTTCCTAAAAATATTTTTGGCCTGTCCTTATGGGTATTACATCTAACAGACATACTTTGTACTCCATTCTATCTTCCTTCTTTGGAAATTATTTCAATTTTGATGAATCTCTCATTCTTCTTCTAACTTCTTTCACTACTAAAGTATGGCAGATTTTTTTTTTCTGGATATTTTAGCACATTCTAGATTAGTTGTATATATTTATTCTGAGTCTCTAATACTTTGTCTTTAAACAGTTTTTATGCCTTCTGTAAATATTTTACCCTTTTAGCTTTTCTTTTGAATTCCTTTTCAACTACTTTTGCATTTTTATCTTGTTCCCATTCTTAAAATTAGACTTCGGGTTAGATTTTGTTTCTTTTTCTTTTCTTTTCTCTGTCAGTCCTAAAAGGATTTGACTCTTTGGGTGAAATTCTCTTTGGTCGTGAGCCCAGCAAGGTCCAACAGAGGGTGACTGCAGAAGTCATAGATATTCTGTGGTCCAGCAGATCCATCACTAGAGATGGAGCCAAAAAGTCCCTGCAGAAGTTCTCTGACAAGACCTCCAAGAACATGCATGAGAGGAAAAGAAACTTAGGCGTCTCAGAAACTCTCAGCTTTAATTAAGGAGTAACATGCCCCAGACTTCTGCACACCTGGAGTAAGTAGGACAGTGAGTAGCCCCATCCCAAGCACCCAGGGGAATGCTGCACTTGCTGCCAGGGGAGCCTTCCTGGCACACAGTGACCCCGAACCCGGCTTACACGGCTGGGAGGTGATGTCCAGTCAGGCAGGAGGCCGGACAGCACAGCCTGAGCCTGCTTTCCAGAGCCTCAGGAAAGCTGAGAGGTGCCAGCAAACAGCATCTCCCCATCACGGACCACGGCCACTCAACCTGGGAAGAGCAGGTCCCCAGGGGCCGCTGGCAGCACGAGAGGCAGCCCCGCAGCCCATTCCCAGAGCCTGCGGCAGCAAACCTTAGAATAGATACCCCGGAGGATCCCAGGGAGACGGAACAGGCTTATCCACCCCCTCAGCCAGCTCTGCTCAGTCCAGCTCTGAGAAACATCGGGCTGCCGAGTCCCAGAGCTGCTCCGTGGGAATGAGGAGCAGCAGCCTGGCAGGGGTGGGCTGGACATCGCACCGTTGTTATTTATTCCTCGCAGTGATTGGAGATAAGCCCAGCCACCGCCAGGTTTTGCTCCAGCTGCCTGTCTGTCCCCACGTCCCGTGAGGACGAGGCTGGTGAGATGCCCTGACAGGTGGTTGCATTTTCTGAACGGGATAAATAGTAAATAAAGGTTTCTGGGCTGCACTTTGACCACTGCACTGACATGGTTTGTGTCTACACACGAGAGCTTCAACACTGTCTTTCTCTCAAAACACAGGGTCTCTTCTGTCCCACCCACTGGGAAGTGTCCCTCACCTGTGCTTGGCCCCAGACCACCCAGAGAGGGGCCTGTGCCAGGGCCACGCTGGGGGACAGCCAGGGACACACGAGGGGTGCCTGCAGCTCCCTGGACACACGATGGGTGCCTGCAGCTCAGCACCTGGGCCGTTACCTGCCCAGCAGACAACCAGAGCTGGGGTGATCCTGGCAGGGACGGGGAGCCCCTGTCCTCCAGCCCAGCACACACCAGGACACCTGGCAGGAGGGGAATTGCCTCCCACCTCGCCATGCACAGGCTGCTAAAAGCCAGGATGTGCTGCTCTTATGTTTGCTAGAAACAGTGTCACCAAGCTGGCAGCTCCCAGGAGCTTTAAGCAGAATAAAAAAAAAAACAACTTCAGGGCTTTCCAGCTCTGAATTATGGATACAAGCTTCTGGAAGAGGGCCTAGATCTTGTCCCCTTGGCTTAAAGGCTGGAAAGTCTCAGCTACAAGGGCTTAATCTCCCTGACACATCCCATCTGCATTTCCTACTCAGGTGCCACAGGCTGAGAGGGCTGGGGGTGTCCAGCCTGGAGCGGAGAAAGCTCCAGGGACACCTTAGAGCCCCTTCCAGTGCCTAAAGGGGCTCCAGGAGAGCTGGAGAGGGACTGGGGACAAGGGCATGGAGTGACAGGACACAGGGGATGGCTTCCCACTGCCAGAGAGCAGGGTTGGATGGGATATTGGGAAGGAATCGTTCCCTGGGAGGGTGGGGAGGCCCTGGCACAGGTTGTCCAGAGAAGCCGTGGCTGCCCCAGGATCCCTGGCAGTGTCCAAGGCCAGGTTGGACAGGGCTTGGAGCAGCCTGGGACAGTGGAAGGTGTCCCTGCCAGGGAATGAGAAAGGTCCCTTCCAACCCAACCCATTTTGTGATTCCATGATGTATGATCAGTATTCCATGGGGCTCCTCTGCAGTGCTGGGGTCAGGCTGTGCTCCCCTGCCACCCCTGGGACACTGTTCTGCTGCCCAGCACACACAGAGCCTGTTCTCTCCACGGCAAGGGACACCTGAGCTCCCTCCTGTCCCTGCTGCCACCGCCTCAGCACCGTGTGACAGCCACTGACACGAGAGCTAAGAGCCCAGCTAAGTGGACATGCCACCAGGCTTGTAAACAGCCACCCTGAAAATGCTTCAATTTCCTTGAAATTTTATGTTTCTGGAGAAGGTTTGCCCTTTTTAAAATTTTTCGGGTATTTGCCTTTGGATTTTTTTGGAGTTTTTTCTCACAACTCTTAGGGGACCAGTGTTGATGTTTAGTGTTGGGCAACATGGTGACATGAGAGTTTCAAAACACATGCAGCCAAAATCTATTTCACCCATAATAATAATAACAACAACAACAATAATAATAATAATAAGCAATATAAAGGACTAGCAGTGCTGTCTCAGTATAAAATACAAGCAAGCACCTCTCTGTGTGTTTGCTGTTTGCTGCATATTTTCAATTAGTTCTTGCCTGCAGAAGGCAAAGTGCACTGTTTATAGTTTTACTGCAGCATCCAAGTACTTTATATGCTTATTTTTCATAACAAAATTACTTTGTCCATAAATCAGGCTAAACTCACAGGCAGCTTTGACCCCTCGCCTCAACCTTTCGCTGTAGATCAGCTGTTCATAAACTGTGCGCCCAGACTCGGTGTCCAGGGCTGCATTAAGAATAAAATATTTGGGAAACACAATTTGCATCACAGCTCCCTAAGTAAGTATTTGGCTTCCTGGAAATGATGACTCATGGTTGGGATGTGCAGAAATGTACCAATAACATAACCTTTCAATCCTCTAATGCCAGACAGATCCGTGCAAACCCGGCCTTCGTGCTGCCCAGATGGCTGGCACAGCAGCCTGTATATATAGCATCACTTCAGACTCTGCCTTTCTGCAATGTGTGGGAAAGATAAAAAAGGGCAGAACGCGACACCGAGGTCAGGCAGCTCCCAGAGCCACACTTTATCGGCCCATCTCTGATCAGCCTCTTCCTCTGCCACCCTGATGGTTTAATAAGCAACAGTTTCTGGAACGAGCCCTGTGTCCTGGCATATTTTATAGGATCTTTCCAGTGTAGCTGTATTAGGTATGAAGAGCTTTACCATGAAACCTTTGCAGTGTGGGTCTAGTCCCTGGCAAGGTGAAGCAGCCGCACTGTTATTGCTCAGAAATGTATACAAAAATTGTCACCGGAGAAGCCTCATTTGTTCCCTGACACAGGCAGTTACAGGCAAACGGTGAGATTTCCAAACAGCCCCCTGGCAAGTGTCACCAGCCAGGAGGGCTTCGTGCCGAGCTCTGCCAGCCACCAGACACGTGTGAGGCCACCCTGCTCAGAGCCACCTCGGTGCCCTTTACCCGGGGTCTGCAGATGTGATCCTGGGCACAAAACAAACCAGAGCAAACTCCATTCCTCCACAGGACACGGGAATGCAGCTTTCTGCCACACCAACCCTCTTTCTGCAGGAAAATGCTGCTCTGCAAAACCAAAATCACAGTTTTCCAAGGGAAATAGTTTTCTTTTCCGGCAATTCTGTTTGGGATTAACCCTCCACCTGCCTCAGCTGCTGCCCTGCATCCTTGGCATTCCTGGTCTGCCCAGTCAGCTGGGCTCATTGCCCATGGTGGGCTTGAGCCACTGAGCACTTGAGCCCTGAGCTCTTTGAGAACCATTCAGTTTTCTCAGACTGAGGCAGGACAAAGGAGAGGGATAAGAGCTTCCTTCAAAGCAGCAGCCTTCTGCCCAGCTCCATCTGCCGCAGGAGGATGTCTCAACAGCACGGTGGGAGCAACAGCCCTGTGCTCCTCAAGGGAGTTTGGGATAACCCTGGCTCATGCACACTTTCTGTTTGGCTCTCTCTGGATATCTGCAGGCCTCAAGTGATGTCCAGTGCAAGCATCTGCCTCAGGCTGTGTCACCTTAAGCAACCCCAGCCCAACAGATAAAACATGGAGCATAGAGCAGTCCAATGGAAAACATGGAATCACTGAGGTTGGAAAAGCCCTCCTAGGTCATCAAGTCCAACCTTTGACCGATGCCCACCTTGTCACCAGCCCAGAACACTGAGTGCCACCTCCAGGCCTTTCTGGAACACCTGCAGGATGGGGACTCCACCACCTCCCTGGGCAGCTCCCTTTAATGCCTGACCATCTTTCCAGGAAGAAACTCTTCCTGAACTGAAAGATACTGTGAGAAGCAGAGCACCACTAGATACCATATTTTGGAATACATCTAGAGGCCAAATGTGGGAAGGCTTTGCACCTTGTCCCTGCAGGCCCCTCTGCTCCAAACCTCAGGTACCAAACACCTGCACCTGCCTTGCAGCAGCTGGCACAGAGGCCAGGAATGCATGGGGGGGATCTGCAGAGCTCACAGCTCCGGGTGCGCACCCTGCCTGGCCCGAGATCATGGCAAAGCCCCACCTGGCTGCTGTCCCTGTCCCACTGCAGGTGCTGGGCTTTTCCCAGCTGTGGGGGGCACAGGGGTGCAGCCATGCACGGCCCTGCCGTGCTGCCTCCCTGGGCCGCGGCGCGCGCGGGGCTGCAGCCGGCACAGCACGCGGCGTGTGCTGCAGATGGATTGCACAGCTGTGGGGATCTGGGAAGCAGCTGCTGCCTCACACTTGTCAGCGAGGAGAGCTGAGCAGGGATCTCCTTTGCTCCAAGGGCCCCGGAGCAGCTGCCTGCCCCAGCACTCTGCAGGGTCCTCGACAGGGATGCTCCATCTGCTCCGGTAGGGGACACAGGGAAGTGTGAATCTGCCCAAGTTTCTGTGCTGGCAGGGCCACTCTGGGATGTCACCCAGGCTCTCCCCGGCCTGTGAGAGGCAGAAGAGATGAACATGAACATCTGGAGTTCGGGGGGATTCATGCAGGGTGTTAACTGGGAAGACTGAGCCCATTCAACATCCCTGATGATCCCAGAGCATGTGCTGACAGCCACGAACACAAGCCCCATGTCCTGGCAGTGCCAGCTTGCCATGGTACAGCATTTCTAAGCAGGGCAGCTCCAGCAGTGGCAGGAGCTTCTCCTGGCTCCCTCCTGTCCTGCCAGCAGCCCCTGCTGAGGAGGGCGAGGGTCCCTTTGCCAGCCTTCCTTCTGCTTGGCCCAGCCTGTTCCTCTCGACAGGCAGGGAGCCAGAGCACCATCACCTCCAGCAGGCAGCTTTACTGGCTGACACTATAAATGTTCTGTGCTCTCATGGATTTGATGCTGTTTTTATGAACTTGGAGCTCAGTGTGGCTGTTTAGTTTGAGATGAGCGAGGAATGTATTAATAGTTGGGTAAAGCGCACTCCGAGCTTCTAATCTGACCGGGCTGTTTGCTTTAGGGAAAAAACACTTCACTTTTTCCATTCATTACTATTCCTTGTTAGTGGCTGGAGCACCCGCCCCCAGCACACCGGAGGCTGCTTTAACCCCTCTCCCACTGCACCCCAGCCACCCACGCCGTCACACAGAGAGGAGAGCACTTGGCACAGCAACACGAAGGCTTTTCTCCCCCCGCACTGTGCTGAAACCCACGGGCACAAGTCCTAGTGCCAGGCTCAGCCAGACCCTAGAGAGGCGATGCCACCTCGCAAAGGCCTGGCTGTGGGCACTGCACTCACGGGCCCCAGCAGCAGGCAGGGTGTCACCACAGCCCACCCAGGCTGGCCCCTGCACCCTGGGACAGCAGGAGGGCACTGCTCTAGCGGCCATGCCCACCTGCTGGTGGCCAGTCCCAGCCAGAGCCTGGCTGCCATGGCCTGGCAGCTGCCCCACCCTCCCACTGATGGAGAACAGCAGTCACCAAAGAGTCTTGTTTGAATTTGAGGGGACGCCTCGTGTGCCGGGGGCTTGCCCTGCTCCTGCCCACCGGCCCCGCCCGGGGCGCAGCGATTGATTTACGTTCAGATGAGGATCTCGGCGGCGTCCTGCTAAGTCTCTTATCCAGCATGAACTTTCCATAAGCAAGGCTCTATTTTTAACTCTGCTCGGCCTAGCAGAGGGGTTGTCTTGCAGGGAGCGGGGGCGAGGAAGTCACTGCACAGCCTGCAGCTGGGCAGGGTGAGCCCAGGGAGCTTTGAGCTTGCCGGGGGGCAGCAGGGCTGTGCCCCAGCCTGTCTGCTGCTGCCAGTTCCCCCAGCAAGCCCGAAGCTCTGGTGTCCTGGCAGACACTAGAAGACCTCTTGGGTTTGGACGGTGGGGTAGATGTGGGCACAGGCAGTGTGGTGCTCTCCTGTTGACCACCACAGAGGGGAGATCCCACCACAGAGCTTTGTGCCCAGCCCACACCAAGCAGGGCAGGGCCACGAGGGGCCTCACCTGCAGGACACAGGGTGCCCGTCCCCATGTGGGTGAGGGATAGAATGGCTTGAAGCCAGCACTGATGACACAGAGGGTGCCAGTGTGGGGTACAGAGGTGCCTCCCCCATCCCAGAGCCCACACTAAGCCTGGCTTCAGCTGCAAGGACACAGCAGAGGGCATGGGAAGGTGTCTGCATCTTCCAGCTCAGGCTGTGACAAGGTCCCAGGCAGGGCCAGAGCTCAGCCAGCACCAGCACCCGCCACCGCAGCTCCCCCGGTGCTCCCCAGCCCCGCTGTTTGTTGTGGCGTTTGGAAAGAGAAGCGCAGAGGTCAGAGGAGCCAGGCAGGGCACCGTAAATCACGGCAGAGGGACAGCTTGCCACAGAGCTTCCTGCAGAGGAGAGCAGCCCACACAGCAGCCAGGGAAGTCGAGTGGCAATCCGTCCCTCTGTCCATCAGCTGCCAGGGCTGGGTGGAGGCTGAGCTCTAGACAGAGATCACACCTTCCCCGTGGGCAATGAAACCCCTCCAAACTCCTGCCTGGCACGGAAACGCCAAAACCCCACCAGGAGGGGAATGGAGGGACTGCAAAGTTCCTCTCTGCAGGGTAGCAGGAGGAGTAGTGGAGCCCCTTGGCCCCTATCCCAGGGCACTTCTAGATTCTCAGTGATCCTGGGGCTCAGCAGGGACCAGCAGCCCATGAAGCTCATCTCCCCCAAACCCAAATCCTCTCCCCTGCTCTATATACTCTGATCCTTGTACCACTGACTGATCAACAGATAGATCCCTCTGCAGCAAACTTTTATTTTCCATGCATGCCAGATTTTCGCAGTCTAACCCCACAATTAGCCTCTGCAGCCTGTTCCCAAGCACTCTGTCCCATCCAATTTTAAATTACTCCAGCAATAGAGCGCTTGCTCTGTCCCCTGGGAAACCACTCTGCTCCCATAGATCTGACTGCCCGGAAGACAGGATTTTGCTGATATCCAGCCCACATTTTCCTCCAGTTAAATTCACTGTGGGGCTCTCAGCTGTGCTGCCCCAGGCAGTTACATCTCCTCCACTTCCCTGGTTCTCCAAGCATTTGCCTATTTTCACTGACCTTTCTGGTCAGCTGTTTTTCCCACTTTTAGCTCTTCTGCCCTTTAGGCTTGTCAGCCCCTTATCATTTTCTTTGGCTTTCACAAGAGCTGGGATCTCAGCAGGGTTCTGCAGAGGATTCCTACGAACGCTTTCCAAATCCCTGTCAGGGTCTTTCTTCTCCAGCTTTCGATTAGGGAGTGCTGGTCCCCCCTTCTGAGAGGACCTAATGGTGATGCTCTCACATCTGTAAGGAGGAGGTTTGCACCTTCCCATCCCCTGCTCCAGGCTGAGTGTTCAGCATTTTCCTTGCAAAACAAGCCTTGCTTTATTGTGGAGACAGAGAGAAAGGAAGAGTTAATACTGGGTTTAGCACAACAGGAATTTGGAAGAGACACTGGCTCACACACGTGCACAGGTTGATTCAGAACTTCCCCTATGCTAATTTACAGTGGGGATTAGTGACTTATATGCTGGCAAATCAGAGCACCAGTAAATCAGACTGCGAGAAAGCAAGCACAAGAACACCATCAGAAATGTCAACACTTAAAAGTTTCTTCTGATTCTCATTAAATTGATGTGTAAAAGTCTCAACGTTCACTGGGTCAAAAAGTGAAAAAAGTAACTTCCATATTGCCTGTTTACTGTGTAAGATGTAACAACATGATGCCTTGTACACAGTAACACCTAATGTCATACTATAAGATTAAAAAACCCCAAAACATAAAATCAGGGCAAATTAATGAAACAGCACTTTTGCATTGACGTGCCTCTAACATTCTATTTGTGCATATAAAGCATGCAAACTTCAATTATTCATTTAGACATTTTTGTAACAATAATGAGCATGGAAACCCAGCCAGTTCTGTGCGCTCTCCACAGCAGCATCCAAGGGAAAATGCTCAACCCAAAACTCAGGCCCCATGAGGAGCCTTTAGACCAAGGACCCACTGAGCACCCAGCTGGGTCACACAGCATAAACCTTTCCTTGCCCTAGACATTGCATAGGAGGAAAAAAATACACCTTGAAGGGGGAAGAATTATGGCAACACTGAAAATCTCAGATCCATGTCAGTATTTTTAACTGGAATTTTTTTTTTTGTTCACTTTTCTTGGTTGGTTCCCCCAGCTCCCCTCCTTTTCCTTGTGTACATGCACCCAGGTCTTGGGAGAGGTGAGGAAGCCAAATATCCTTCATCAGCGCCTACCCTGATGTGCTGAGGATGTTCGGGGTCCTGAGGGCAGCACAGGTGTGGAGGGTTTGGCAGGTGCCAGAGCAGGTGCAGGGCCAGGAGCGAGGCGCTGGGTGAGGCGTCAGCAGCTCCCTGCTCCCCTGGAGTGATGGATATCGCCCTGATAAGCACTTTGCCAGCACCCTGCCTGTCAGGAGGCAGAGAGCCTGGCTCTCACTGCGTTTCTACTGGCACATTTCACCTCTAATTTGGGAAAAAATCTGGCATCCCACCCGTGCAGGGCTGCCAAGGGCTGCTCTAGATAATCTCTCCAAATAGAATGATGACAAGTCTCCACCGCGCTGATGTCATGGGCAAAATTCCTGCCAGATTCAGTGAGACCCCGGTCTGCCTGTGGCCAGCCCAGCACGAAGGGGACGAGCCTGGGGTGTGGGCCTGCAAGTGTGGGTGGGGACAGTGGTGGCAGGTCTGTTCCCATGGTGCCTGGGCCAGGGCTGTGCCCATGTGTGTGGCAGTGGCTGCTGGGTGGAATTTCACCTCAGGTGAACCTTCCAACTCTCCGGGATCTTGCCCCCATCTGATAAATAACCTGTGGTAAATGACATTGATGCCACCACCCCGACGAGCTGCTTTCCATCCTCCCTATGTCTGACAATGGCACCAGAGACACAAAACTGTCCCTGCAGTGCTCGTGCCAAGCTGTCCCTGTGCCCCAGCCACAGGGAGCTGACGGGGGACCCCAGGAGCAGCTCCCCTGCAGCTGGTGCTCCCTCCAAGCACAAAGAGATGTTCCTTGGGCACGTGGTCACTCTCTGGCCAGCCAAGCAGTGCTTGCACTGCCCTTGTGGCTTGGACAGTCAGCAAAGGAAAGGGACCAGGGCACTCTCAGGTCTGGCACCAGCAGCCAGAGCTCCCTGCCCGGTTGGACCACTTGGCGAGGGAGGAATAATCTTCTCATAACCCTAACCTGGGGTTTGGGGTTACAGACTGGACGAGCCCCTAAGTACGTGAAGTTCAGTGCCCACAGCTGCAGCACACATCAAACAGCCTCTTTTACAGCTCTATCCTGCTCCAGCTGAGCCCTGGCCCCAACCTGAACCTTTTCCCAAACCTTCTGACTTGTCTGTCATGGTGAGCCAGCTCCCAGCCCTGTCAGACCATCCTGTGGGAGCTGGCCTGGCCCTCGGGAACACACCCTGAAACTGTTTCAAAGCCTTTTCTTCATTCCCACAGAAAGTTCTGATTCCCAGGAAAGGATTGATGACCAAAACCTCCAGCTCCTGTGCTGCCCTTGGCCAAGGAGCCTCGCGGGTGAGGCTGGCCAGGGGGACAGCCCTTGGAGGAGGATGGGGATGGGGACAGGGAAGTCCAAGCTGTTGATCTGCCAGGAGATGCACTATGAGGGGCCAAACTTCAGCTCCAGCCCATTCACACTTCGATCAAAAACTGGAAAGATTTAATGGAAAAACAATTATTTCTCTCCGAACATGTTTTCTTTACATGCAGGGTTTTGTTTTTTCCCTGATTTCCTTCAGCTCCCTCCTAAGAAATGAGGTAAGAGCCACGGTCCTGTCTGTCCAGCCTGTTTGTGTGGGACACAATCCAGAGCAGGGCCTGTTTCTCACTGTGGGCTGGTTCACAGGGCTCAACTTCACTCTGGCTGCACTCACACAACATCAGCAATGCAGCTGGTTTTGAGTGCAGCATTCCCTCAGGCAGCACCACACCAGTGGCTCCTGCATTAAATACGGCCCGTGCAGGAATAAGCTCTACAGGTGCCTCCGAAAAAGACACACACAGACAGACAGTGCACAAAGTGATAATAAACCCAGGAATAGTGATAATATCCCCAGGCTGTGGGATAAAAGTCCTACTGCAAATGGGATGGATATGCTGCTTCTGATCCCATCTGAGCCATACTACTACAAATAAGAGGTAGCAGTGTAAGGAATCATCAGTGTCTGTGTTGCACAGTGCGGTGAACCCTTGGCAGAATATCACAGGATCACTGTGCACTCCAGGGATTTCTAGGCCTTTCTCTGAGCTGCGGTGGCAGACAGCAGGGCATGGGGCTCCTCGTTGGGCTAATGAGAAAATTACCCCCAGATCTGGTCTACTACTTCCACCAAGAAGACAGCTCTGAGGAAAGGGGTTTTTTTTGGCAGACACGTAAATGTTGGAGGATGGCTGGTGTGTGGTCTCTGCTTTTCTAACACCAGAGGCTCCCCAGAAAACACTTCCCAGGTAAAACCAAGTTGGTCTCCACGGGGTCGTTGGCTGCTGGGAGGTTCCTGTGCTCCCAGGGCAGTGGAGATGTCCCTTTCAGGGGCATGGGAAGGATGAACACCTCCTCCTGCAGCAGTGCCACAAGCACAGAGTTCCTCCTTTTCTCTCTGCATTGCCTGGGTGTGGGATCAGCCCCTCCAGGCTCTCCTCTTGGCTGGTCTGTGCCGAGGGGGTGGACAGCAGTTGCTGTGTTCTTTCCCTTGCCTGGACCTGTCCTGCCTTGCAGTGCCCAGGGGCTGGGCTGCCAGCGCTGTGCTGTGTCACTGTGCTTTGCAGGGAGAGCCAGGGCAGCCCGGGGGGACCCGTGAGTCTCTCAGCAATGAGTTTGGGTGGCACCAAACCCCGAGGAGCCCACCCAGCTGTGTGGGCTGGGCCGGGATGGGATGCTCTTTGCAGGTGAAGAAGGGCTGGGAGTGCAGCTTGGCCGGACAGCGTCCCGGGATGGGGCTGGGAGGACCCTGAGAGCTGTCGGTGGGAGCTGCTGGAGCAGGGATGAATTTCCCAGGCTGACTGTAGGGGTCATCAGCCTTCAGCTTTTACAGGCAGGACTTGTCCACTCGCTTACTGCAGCCCTCTGGAAGCAGCTGTCCCCACGGGCCACCAAGACACCCAGACAGACGGTGGATAAACAAACCCAGTGTTTTGCTGAAGGACAGAAGTCCAAATCCAGTGCTTCCCAGCAGGAAGGGTTTCCCCCACAGAAGCAGGAGGCAGGCTGGGGCAGGAGGCAGGCTCTGGGCCGTCCTGGGAGGAAACCACACGTGTCTTCTGCTCAGGGGTCAGAAACCAGCTCTGAGAGGAGTCAGTGGGATAGGCCTGGGACCAGAGCCTGTCTCTGGGTGATGGTGACCCAGTCCTGGGAGCTGGAAGGGATGGATGGTCACGTGTAAGCCTTCCTCAACCAGGTTAGAATCCCAGAATCACAGGATCCCAGAATCACTGAGGCTGGAAAAGACCTTCGGGATCATCGAGTCCAACCTGTGACCCATCCCCACCTTGTCCCCAGCCCAGAGCTCTGAGTGCCACCTCCAGGAATTCCTTGGACCCCTCCAGGGATGGGGACTCCAAACCTCCCCAGGCAGCCCCTTCCACTGTCTGACCACCCTTTCAGGCAAGAAATTCTCCCTAATTTCCAACCTGAACCTCCCCTGGCACAGCCTGAGGCCACCAGTGGGGCTGACAATTTATTCTGACCCACAGTTGTTGTTTCAGCAGGAGATGGGGGATTGCTGGGAGCACCAGCACTGACCCACGGGGGCCCCTCTGCCCATGCAGCCCCCTCCCAGCTCAGCTCCAGGGGCACAGCACAGGAGGTGCACACACTTCAGCTTGGGCTGGTAGGATCATAATCCCAGTCCAAAGAAAATTACACCCTTTAGAGATTGGATTTTGTCTCTAATCAGGATGAAAACAACAATTTTTCAACTGGCCAGTCACGTGTAATTGGAAGAATGGCACAAGAGCCAACTGAAGTAATTCAGTTTGAAATTTTTTTTTGTTTTACTTCTTGTTTTTATGAGGTATACTGGAATAATAAAGTCAGTAGGATACAGAAACAAAAAGTCAAAACAAAAAATCAGGGCATTTCACCAGCTAATGCAAAAGCCAAATATCTTGACATCAGCAGAATGTTTCATTTCAAAGTTTTTTCTAAACAAATCTAGACTATGGAAAGTTTCCATTGAGATGAATTGGCAGAAATGTGTGACCAGCTCTCCTGGCAGGGCACAGGCTGTCTGTGCACAGAGGCATGGTGCACAACCACCTCGGGGCACACACAGCCACACGCCTGCCTTCTCCAGGATGTTCCTCAGCTCCAACACCTGGAAACCCCTGCGTGCCTGTGATGGAGCTGAGCTCAGGCTCTCCATGCAGCTCTCTGCCTGGCGCTGGGTACAAGCTGCTGGATCTGGAGCCACCAAGCCACAGAACACCTGCACCTGGATTGCTCAAAGCTGGTGCATCATCTCAGGGAGGTTGTTCAGCTGCTCTTGATGTCTGCCAGGTCCTGCCCATGGGAAGACCCTGCTGTCAGTCTGGGGCACAGGAATGAGCCCGTGGGCTTTGCAGCTTGCCCCCTGCCAAACCAGTGCTCCCAGTGTGAGCTGGGCCCAAGGCCAGATGGGCTCCCAGGATACGCTGTGGGGTTGGCCAGAATGGAGACTGGAGGGTTTAGATGCCCCTGTTGGGTGGCAGTCTCTGTTCTGCCTGAGTGACAACCAGCCAGCACTACTGACAGGGGCAGAGAGTCCCCAGACTTCACTCAAAGCACTGGAGAAGGCCAGAGCTTCCATTTCCGTGCTCTGTGGAGGAGGCAGCAGTGTCCTCTGTGGCACAGACATGTGGCCTTGGCCTTCTGCAGGCTCAGGTTATCTCAGCAAGGGAGCCAAGGCTGCTGTGGCACCGTGAGAGCCCTGACCATCCCTCCCCTGCCCCACACGGAGCACCAGGGCAGAGGAAGGGTGTGCTTGTTCCTCAAGCCCTGGAGATCCCTCTGTGGGCATTGAGAACCTCTCCTCTGAGAAAAGGCTGGGAGAGCTGGAATTGTTCAGCCTGGAGGAGAGGAGTTTTGGGAGACCTAATTGTGGCCTTCCAGTGCCTGAAGGGGCTACAAGAAATAGAGGGAGAGACTATTGACAAGGGATGGAGTGACAGGACAAGGGGGAATGGCTTCCCACTGACAGAGGGCAGGATGGATGGGATATTGGGAAGGAATNGGAAGGGTGTGCTTGTTCCTCAAGTCTGGAGACCCCTCTGTGGGCATCGAGCACCTCTCCTGTGAGAATAGCCTGGGAGAGCTGGGATTGTTCAGCCTGGAGGAGAGAAGTTTTGGGAGACCTAATTGTGGCCTTCCAGTGCCTGAAGGGGCTACAAGAAATAGGGGGAGAGACTATTGACAAGGGATGGAGTGACAGGACAAGGGGGAATGGCTTCCCACTGACAGAGGGCAGGGATGGATAGGATATTGGGAAGGAATCCCTCCCTGTGAGGGTGGGGAGACCCTGGCACAGGGTGCCCAGAGAAGCTGTGGCTGCCCCTGGATCCCTGGAAGTGTCCAAGCCCAGGATGGCCAGGGCTTGGAGCAGCCTGAGGCAGTGGAAGGTATCCCTGCACATGGCAGGGGGTGGCACTGGATGGGCTTTAAGGTCCTTTCCAACCCAAACCATTCTATGATCTACCTGCCAACCCAGGTGACCCCAACCACTGGGACTGGCTGCAGTGCCAGCCCCCCTGAGCTCAGCTGAGCTCCCAAGCTGGGAACAGCAGCTCCCAGGAAGGGATGAGCCTCCCCACCGTGTCAGGCATTGCTGCAAGGCTGTGGCATTGCTTGTTGCAAATGTCACACGAGGAGCTGAGGTCTCTGAGCGCTGCCTCGGCTGCCAAGCCAGCAGCAGCCTGTCCTGGCCGCAGTGCTGGGCAGGAAGATCCTCACCATTCCAACAAAACCTCGAAAAGCATCAGAAAATGTTTCCCCCCTGCACCAGGATCAACCCAAAAACTCGAGACATTTCCATGAAAAACCAAAGACGTTCCCAAATGGATTGCCATGGCATGAGACCAGCTGGGGTGTGGGAAGGAGGACCAAGGTCTTCTCCAGTGCTGGCAGAGGGGGGACGTGGCTGGAAGTGTCCCAGACCCCAGCTGAGCTCTAGACCAGTGTGTTTGTACGGCCTGTCCCACTGCAACTTTCCACAGCATAAATAAAGGAATAATCACTTGAACTTGAGCCCAGGTCAGTACCTTAACGAGCAGACTGCAATCCAACTTTCCCTTTGGCTTAATGAATATTAATTAACTAGACACAATTGAGCAGCTCCAGCAAGGCAGGAAAGGCATGTGCTTGTCCTGGGGTGTACCGAGTGCTGTGCTCCCCTGGGTCACAGGGGCTGGAGTCGGGTCTCTGCTTTGCTGTCCCCCTCCCAGCTGTGACCCGACCGGTCGGTGACGGGCCACTGCAGGGTGGTCTGCCCCTGCCTCCAGGAGACAATCCCTCCCCAGCACCCCCGACCTTCTCAGATAAGACTTTAACTCAAGCTGGTGCATTCCTGTGTGACATTTTCCTCTTGATTAATCAACGAGTTCATTTTTCCCCCCAATGAAACTCTATTGCGATGGAAAATTCTGGCGTAGAGGTGAAGCTGCTGCTCGCCTCAGCGCCGTGGCTGTTGGCTGCTGCTCTGCTGCCCGTTCAGGGTGGGTGGGCACAGCAGCCATGCCTTGCTCTGGCACACGTGGAGAGATGGGTCTTTATCTCCTGCATCAGCCAGGCTGATTCCAGGAGAGTCGGACATTAGGAGACATTGCTCTGCTGTGAAGCAGGCAGGTGAATTCACGCGGGGGACGTGGCCCAGGGCAGGGGAAGTGATTCTGCATCATGGTTGCCCCCGCAGCCTGGCACTGGCCTGGCACAGCTGGGAGCAGAACGATGTGCTCAGACCCCATCTGAGGGTGGGATGGGGCTTTGGGGAGCGGGGATGGGCTGCTGCTCTCACGCTGGGGAGAGCTCAGCCTCCCAAAGAACACCCATGCCAAGAGTGCATGATGCTCTCCAGATGCTCCCTCTTCTGCTCACAAAGGCAGAGATTGACACAATAAACAAACAATTTGTAAAATTCTTTAGTGAGGGCAAAAAACCCCATATTAACTGGAAACATCGATACCCCCTGAAAGAGTGCAGGAGGGGGGAGCATTCCCAGGACCTGATGTTAGAGCAGTGGGTATGGAAATGGAAACATGCACAGGACTGGATCTTCAGGCAGGGCAATTCACCAGAGAATAGGAAGTTGCCAGTCCCCAGTCCCCAGGCAGTGTTTTGCCTTGTTCAGCAGAGGGGAGAACGATGTGTCTGCACGTGGCTGGGGAGCTGGGGGGTCCGTGCAGGGGGGCACAGACACGCTCCTCACCCACACCCCACACTGCTGGGCTGGGCTTCTCCTCACGGAGTTTTCCCTTGCCCCGAGCAGCACCAGGGGTCATGGGCACCGTCACCACCTCGTGAGAAAGTTCTGATCGCCCAGTTTGGTCTTAGCTGACTTTATTTAAAGCCCTGTGTGTCAAATATCCATGAGTACGAGAGAAGCTTCTCTGAAACTACATAAGTTTCTTTGGTTTCTGAATTTCAAAGAATGGCTCAAAATCACACCTATAAGGGCTCCTTTGTGAGATCTGTCCCTTGCTTCCCAGTGGCCTTTCAGCCACCATCATGCCTCCAGATTGGGCCTGGTTCCAGGCAACCCTTGGTCCTGGCAGCACTTTCCTACCCATGAACTCCTTGAAATAAAGGGTTAATCAAGGAGGACAGTCCATCTTGTCAGGGTCTGACTTCAGGGGAGAATCTGACCCAGACCCCCTGGACCCACAGCAGTGGGTTTTGGGTGTTTGTATCATGAAAATGTGACTGCTGGTTCACTGTTCATCTGCACCTGGGGACTGTCCAAGGCCAGCACGACCAGTGTGACCTGTTGTGTCTGTGACAGCCCAGCCCCACTCACCCCTGTGCTCCTTTCCTCTGGAGCACAGCACCTTCCCTGTCTGGGATTCATGGGATATGATGCCCATCCCACATTTTGTTTGAGTCCGGTCCCTGAGTTTTGTGGCACCAGGGTTTTTTTGTTCCTTATTTCTCTCCTTTGGAAGCGTTTCCTGGTTTGATCCCTGGAAAACACCTTCTACCCTTTCGTGTTCCTGACTAGATTGGCCTGTGACAGGCATGTCCTGCCGTTCCAGCAGCCCTGTCTCCACCCGGAGTTTATCCACTTCCCACCTCCTCACAGCTGGAGTGTCCAAGTCCCACCTGGAGTGACAGACTCTTCCTCCCTCACCTCCTGGGAGGTGACATTCCTCTTGAGCTTTGACTGCACTTTTTAGCCTGTATTTACATTTTTACTCAGTGCAGACTTCTCCAGCATGATCCCTCTTTTGGTGGCAAACCCATGACTTAAAGTAATTTAAAAATATAAGCTCTCAATGCTTCCTTGAGGAATCCCACCAATTATTTCCCTACAAAATTAAGCTCCTCTTTTCAGCACCATGACCTCCTTGTCTCTTCTAGCCAGACCATTAACTACTGCCCTGTCCAGGCACCCTTCAGTGGATGACAGGGTCAGAAGAAGATGTAGATTCCAGCCCTTACTCAGCTGCCAGCTCCTGCCCCACACAAGCCTCTGGTGTCAGGGTCCAGTGTTGCTCTAGAGCATCTCCTGTCACCGCAGTGACTACTGAGCCAGAACCCCCCCACTGTCCCCAGGCAAATCCCATACAATGAGCCACACCCACCAGGACACCCCTCTCCAAGCCTGGTGCTGGGACAGAGGTGCAGCAGCCCCTCGGAGAGCCCCTGTCCCTGTGCTGGGAAGGATGGCAGTGCCCTGTGTGCAGCACAGGGCTGAGCTGCTGCTAACCGCAGCCTTCAGCTCGGGGCTGTGCAGAGCCAGGGCTGCAAACAGCCTCAGTGCGAGTGTGGCCTGCTCAGGAACAGCTCCAGGGATGATTCAGAGCCGGAGTCTGCATGATGCTGCCCCTCCAGAGCCCCAGTTTTCACACGACTTAGGTGGGCTGTTCCTGCAAGGCACATCCAGCAGCTGCTCCACTTCTCCTATCAGATAAAGCGCCGAGGTCTCGTGTCAGGGACTCGCTAACAAGCAAAACGTGGAGCGTGTGCGAGCGGCAAAGGGGAGAAAGGCTTTGGGTTTGCTGCAAATTCCAACAGGCTTTGCGGAGGCAGGAAAGTCTTTCCTGGAGTTATTTCTGTCTTTCCGTTCATTGCGAGGGGGGAAATGGCATTGTAATTTCTAACCAAGATTTCACTATGCTGTTGCCTCTCTCTGATTTACCATCCTCAAATCCCTGTGGAAGTGCCTTAGCTGGTCTGGGCCAACTTTTACTTTGGCAGTTCAGGAGGAAAAATCACAAATGTCTGTGAAAGTCACCAAAATATTCCCTAAGTTTTCATCACTTGAATGAATAAAAAAGAATAAAAAGCAGAGCAGAGAAGGGGGAGGGCTGGGTAGGGTGTGGAGAGCAAACAAGCATCGTTTAGAAAAGCATGCTGTTATTCCTGGAAGTTGGTTTGTGGAAAGACAATTTACAACGCCTATGAAATTTTGGCTATTCATCCCATTCCCATTTGGAGCTGGTAACCACAAGGGCAGGCTCCCCTTTGCCATGCAATTACATAGCGTGATCTCCAAACCCAAACAGCTTCACCCAGCCCCAAGTGCTGCTTTCCAGCTCTGTTCCTGGGGTGTATGAGCTGCATTCTACACAATGGGCAAAACTTGGCGCTGTAAATGAGGCCACTATAGAAAATCACATTTAACTTTTGTTTGCCCTTCCCCCTTTTTGCGAAAGGAAAATATTTTGTAGTTCGCTTGCAGTTTGTTTTCTACAAACCCAGAAGGAATTCCTGCTGGTGACACTGAGATTTGAAGGGGGAAGGGGGAATCAGAGAGCAACCGCTGAGAAATAGATTTAGAGGTCTCAAAGAAGGTAGTAAAAAAAAAGTAATATTGGGGAGGCAGGGAAAAATCCTATTGATTGTTGTGCTGCTCAGCACAGGACTGCCTTTCCTGTGCCCCAAGGCAGGCAGGAGAGCTTGGGTGATGTCCAAACCTCTCTGCATCCTCCAGCATGCTGGAAGCCTCAGCACTGGCACAGGGGCTCCCTCTGCCTCTGTCCCACCTCCAGCCAAATGACAGGCAGTGCTGACCAGACCTGGTCCCTCCACTAAAAATCCCTCTGGCACGGCATCCACAGCCAGCACGGAGAAGCAGACAGGTAGCTGACTTTCATCCTCAAGACCTCAGGGCTGTGTCCCCCTTCCCATGGCTCCGTCCTGGTCCCTCTCCTGAGGCCTGACAGGGAGATGACAGAGCTTCTCCAGCTGCCAGGCACTGGGTGTCCTGTTCACCCTCACCTGTAGCTGCTGTCTCTGGAACCAAATCACCTGATTTGGATGCAAATCGGACACCTGAAAGGCCCCATTTCCTCCAGAATAATCGAGAGGGAAATGCCCTTGGCTGCCTTCTCTGGGCAGGAAGTGCAGGGGGGCTGCTCTGGGGCAGCAGAGCGCAGAATTTGGCTTTGCCTCCTCACATAGGCTGATAGTCTATGAAACAATTCAAAAGAGTTTGGGCTCTAATGTGCCTGCTTTTCCCATCCCCTGTGTCCCTTTGCTGTTCACTGGAGGACTAAAAATCTGGTTACACAGCACAGAGACACCAGCTCTGCTCCTGCCTTCCCCTGTGGGTGAAGGGAGATGGTTTTGTGGGGAGGGGGCTGCTCTGGGGCTCTGCAGGGAATCAGGGACCCCGGCTGGGCAGTGGGAGTGGACACGGTGGGCAGGGGACATCTCTTGGTGCAATGTTTGCTAAATAAAGAGCACTCTAAAATAAATGCCAGAACATGCATGTTCCTGAACTTGGGCTCGTACTATTTAGGGACTCTGCAAAGCAAATAAAATGCCTATTACAAAATAACTATTTAGAGAAAATATTGCAGAACGATCTAGAGAGAACTATGTGTTTTAGCATGGTCTGTTTACAGTGCATCATTGCTGGTCTGTCGAGAACTGTGCTGTAACCCAGCAAAAATGCATCTGCATTCCTTCGCTGCAAAAATACTCATGCACAGACATCACAACAGCATCACAGCTATTTTCCTTTCTTCCTGGCTTTTTGTTGTGCTGTTGTTGTTTTGGTTTTGTTTGCTTTTTGGTGCTTTCCCAGCTTCTAGGAGATTGACCTAATACACCCTTGGCCCAGGCTGTGCTGCCAGTCAAATCCCTGGTAAGGAGCTCTGCTGCTCAGGTGCTGCGGGCTCCTGGCTGGGCACAGCGGTGCCGTGGCTGGGCTGCAGCCTGGGGACACCGGCACAGGGGCTGGGTGGCACTGTGAGCAAACAGTGAGCACCCAGCCCTGCTGCTCCTCCTCCAGCACAGCTCACCCCTCCTGGGAGCTGGGACACCCCGTGGCTCTCCTGCTGTGTCCCACACTCCCTCCCAGAGCCCCTCGGACTGCGGGCAGCAGAGTGGGAGCGGGTGGGCAGATGAACTCTGCACTTGGGGGTCTGCTCTGGTGAGAGGGATGGAGGGAAACGCTTGCCAGCAGGTGTAAGTTCAGGTGTGCCAGGGAATCAGCCACACTCTGGGAAAAACATCTGCAAGAGAGTTTTGCCAGGCTGGGTGAAGCAGGTGGTGACAGTGGCAGGGGAAGCCTGCCAGAATGACCTGGCTAAGCTGGTTTTCCAAACACAGGTGTCTCCATCACCATCTCCGTGGAGAGGTGTGCAGGTGGGCAGGCAGGTCAGCTCTGACTCCTGGTTTTAGACAGCCTGGTAGCCTGGAGAATCAAAGGCTTCTACTGCTGTTTTCTGTCCTGTTGGGACAGGGGGGATTGAGGAGCAAAGGCAGCAGAGCGCTGAGTTTCCTCAGGCTGCTCCCGCCTCCCCTGCAGCCCGCAGGGAGACCTGAGCTCCGTCTGCCTCCCCTCCTGCCAAACCCTGCATGCCACAGGCCCTGGCTGTCCCAGCACTGCCGGAGGCAGTGGCACAAGGCACAACCCACTGATGCCATGCCCTCTCTCTGGAGCTGGCTCTCCACACCCTGCCCTGGGCCCCGGGCTGGGGAGCGCTGCCCTCCCAGGCGGGTGGCCGTGCCTGTGAACAGAAGCTCACAGGGAGTGCAGCTGCATCATCCCGTGCTTTCCCACTTCTCATTCCTCCTGGCTCTGCATCCCCGTAACATCCAGACTGTTTTTTTCCTTCCCTTTTGCTGGTTTATTGCTCTCCAACCCGCTCTGGGTGAGCAGAGCACTTCTGGGACACATTATTTACTAGAAGGTATTTGGTACATTGCTTTAATAATGAGAACAATTTTTTTTTCAAAGCCTTACAAATATGTTTAAAATCTAAATACAATGAGGCAATGCAACATCGTTTAATAGTTCCAATAATATGCCAAGCCTGGGAATGACAAAAGCTGCCAGCAGGGTGCTACAAAGCAGGGTTCAGAACCCCACTGCTTCCCAGCTAAGCAGAAACAGATTTCCAGCAGTAAGACATTTGTTAACCATTTTGGAGGCTGCAGGATGGGGCGTGGAACAAACCCGGCCGCCTCTGTGTCACTGCCTTGCAAAATCCTTGGCACAGGCATGCACCAGCGTCCTTGGAATTAAGGCCCTTGTGAAGACTTAAAGGCTTAGTGGACTAATATACTTAAGATGGATTTTTCCAAATATTATTCTAAGTCATTCAGAAACACCGTGTCCTGGTGCTGGTGTGAATGAACAGAGCTCCAGGAGCAGCGCCGCGCGTGCCGGCCGTGTTCCCTGCAGGGCTGTGCAGGCGAGGAGGGGGCAGGACAGTGGCACCCGGCCTGGGGCTGCAGGGGGAGGCTGGGAGGTCACAGAATTGTCATGGAATCACAGAACGGTCTGGGTTAGAAGGGACTTCAAAGCTCATCTCATTCCACCCCCCGCCACGTGCAGGGACACCTTCCACTATCCCAGGCTGCTCCGAGCCCCATCCAGCCTGGCCTTGGACACTGCCAGGGATGGGACAAAAGACCATATGGAGTGTGGCATGTCCCAGCCCCTGGGGCTGCTGGGTGCCTCCAGCTCAGTGCCGTGGTCACTCCTGGCTCCAGGCAGTTCAGGGACACAGGTGCTATCCCAGCAGGGCACCCAGGAGTGCAGCTCATCTGCACCCACTGGTGAAAATCTGCTGGTGAGCACCTGGGATAGAACCAGAGTGGTTTGGGGTGGAAGGGACCTTAAAGCTCATCTCATTCCGCCCCCTGCCATGGACAGGGACACCTTCCACTATCCCAGGCTGCTCCGAGCCCCATCCAGCCTGGCCTTGGACACTTCCAGGGATCCAGGGGCAGCCACAGCTTCTCTGGGCGCCCTGTGCCAGGGCCTGCCCACCCTCACAGGGAGGAATTCCTTCCCGATATCCCATCTAACCCTACCGTCTGTCAGTTTGATGCCTTCTGTCCCTGGGGAAGAGGCTGCACCTCCCCTCCAGCACAGGGTCCTGCAAGCAGAGGTGTCAGAGCATCCCTTGGGCCCCCTGAGCTGTGGGGATGCTCCCCCAGGACACACAGACACCTCAGCCGTGACACACCTTGGCTGGGGACACCTTGGCTCGGGGAGGTGACACAGGCTGGGCTGGGCTCCTCCTCCCCAGCTCTGGGAGGGCTCTGGCTGCAGAAGCCCAGGTCCCTCTGCACCCTCATCCCTCCAGCTCCGGCCACGCAGCCCCATCCTGCTCCCACCAAAGGCAGGCACTGATCCTTATTTCCCAGGAGGAAAAGGATGAGAAAATCCAATTTGAGAGCAGTGTAAGGATGGAGGCTCCAGCCATCAAACCCAGCCACAGCCTGGGGCTGGCCTCGCGCACACCGAAAGCCCTAATAAACTGTTAATGGGAAAAGCAATCATATTTATTACAGGAAAACAAGTTTATGATTATTACAGAAATGACATCATAACCCCCGTGCCAGTTTAAACAATATTTGGAGAATTCATTTGTTTTGTACTATTTAAAATTACATTGTGGGAGCCTATTTAAAGTGCACTTGTGAGAGTGTGTGTGTGTGTGTGCGTGTGTGCATGTGTGTGTGTTGATGTAGCCATGCTCATGTTTATTTAAATCTTTTTATTTATAAAATTTATGTTCCTACGCCTAAAATGGAAATTTTTCTGCTCTAAAACATCTCTTAATTTTGGAAAATTATTGTATATATTTACATTTTCCCCTCACATTCACATCTGTATGTTTATCATCGGGCACGTGCACGCACAGATCTTCACGGTGACGCCCAAAGGTGCTGCCACCTGCGACAAATCCCCTGAAAAATGGCAAAAATGAGGAGGTGAACTGCAAAGCTGCATCACTGCCCACCCCAAACACTGGCCCTGGTGCTCCTGCCTCCGTCACCAGCCCAGTGGGCAGGGGACATCCTGGCTGCAGCAGGGCCTGTCCCCTCTGAGCCTGCCGTGTCCCCGTGGCTGCCCCGCTTAGCCCAGCACTTTGTGCAGCACTGGGGTACCACAGCCAGCTGCCAGCGGGGTGAGGACATCTGCTGCTACCCAGACTTTTGGGTCCCACATCCCACGTGAGATAGAAATGCCCCCCTGCTTCTGCCACCACTCCCAGCACCACTGAGCACCACAGCTGGGCACCCCTGTCCCCTCAGAGTGAGCTGCCTTCCTTTCCCGAGAGTGCATTTGCAGGAATCCCTCCCTGGTAGTCCCTGTGCCCTTTGCACATGGGCAGCCTGGGGGTTTTGCCTGCTCCAGCCCTTCCACACCACTGCCCATCGCATGCGTCCAGCCCAGCTCTTCTCCCACGGGGCTGAGGCTCCCAGCAAGGATGGAGCAGCATCAGGCTCCCTGCAGAGCCCTGGATCCAGGGTGGGCCAGGATCCCACCCTAACCACATCCCTGTGCTGCAGAGGGGGAAGTTTTAGCAGGGGGTGGGCCGTGCTGTCCCCAGCAGGCAGAACAGCAGGGTGGCCTGATGGACAACCCCCATGTCTCTGGGGAATGCTGCAGCATGCTTTTTGGCAAATTCCCTCTGCTTAGGTCCAAGATGAAGGGCCAGAAGGCCTCCTGCCTTTCACCAGGGTGTACCTGTCCTCCCAGGCAGGGCAGAGCTGGTCTAGACACTGAGGCCATAAATCTGCTGGCCACTCTGTGCAGCACTCCCCCCATCGCTGGGACAGAGGGAGGCAACCCTGGCACAGTCTGATGGGGAGCTCGGTGTCCAAAAAGGCTTATGAATGGACTGTCTGGAGACATTGCCAGGATCCTACAGGAATACATCCTAAAGCCTCTCCTCCTGGGCACCTGGGAAGCTTCAGTAGCACCTTGGGGACTCAGGCCACGTGCATCCCTGATGATGTGGGCACTCAGCATGCTTTCCTGAAGTGTTCACAGCCCTCCTCTTCCTTTGTTAATGGAGAAACTGCCCAGGGTAATTTCTTCCTCTGGATCTTGCCAGATTTTGAGTCACAGCCTAGTCCTGATCCCTCCTTGTGCCACGGACCAAAGCGGGGTCAGGGTGGACCCCAGTGCCCTGACACTGGGAGCTGCCATGGGACATGGAGCAAGGCACCCCTGAGAGCTCAGGACCTGCAGCCTGGTGGGTTCAGGACAGCACTGTCCCCTCCTGGTCCCCTTTCACCACCCCTGGAGCAGCACCCAGCCTTGGCAGTCTTGGCTGGCGAGGAATAACGAAGGGATGGGAGCAGGGCTGAAATAAAGGGCTTGGATGGAGTGAGGAGGAGTCTCTGTGGAAAGCCCAGGACAGGCTGGTCTGGTCAGCCCTCTCTCTGGGGAGTGTGAGTGGTGGGAGAGCTGGGCCAAAGTCCCCAACAGCTCGCTCGAGCTCCAAACCCCATCCACGGCCAAGCCCTGTGGGATCAGCATCCCCCAAGCGGCTCGGTGGGTAGCGGTCGCACACGCTGCAGCTGAACATTCTCCTGGCACAGGCACGGCTGGAGCATTAAGTAACACTGAGTAAACTTTGTTTAAAGGAGACAGCTGTGTGACTGGAATGAGCTGCAAATGAGTGAGATTCCCAGTGACGTGTCTCCAGCTCTGCTGGAGTCTCCCACCGCCCACGGCGCAGTGCTCGGAGGGCTCTGTCCCCGAGGAGCAGCGTGCAGCAGAAATCTGGTTGGAGTTTTGGCAGAAGGTTTTTGCTCACAGGGTCTCCTCTGCTCAGCAGAGGCTGCCCAGGGTTCAGGGCTGGATGACACACAGTCACTGACCTCTGTCCCTAAAGCTCCCTTGGGATGTTGCACCCATGCAAAAACCATCCCAGAGGGAAGCCTGCATCCAGAGAGTCAGGGTGGGACATGGCACGAGCCTGGAACAGAAACTGCAGCCCTCTGCAGGGGAGGGACAGCCAGACAGCCAGGGACGGGGGCCTGCAATTCCAGCTGAAGCTTTAAACACTGGTAGAAGGCACCTTCCTTTGAAAGAGTCCAGAAAACAAGTTCAGACTCTTCCTTTGGGGTCATTCTCCCACTTTTCAGATTTCAAAAGTTCCAAGTCTTTCCCAGGGCTTGCAGGACATGCCTGAATGCTGCTCCCACCTCCGGCAGCTGGGAAGAGGTGACAGACCATCTGCAGCATTCAGGAGCTGGGTCACACCTGGGCAGCTGGGTCCAGAGGGAAAGCTGAGCTAGGGACCCTGGGCCTGAGCGAGCTCCATGCCCAAGCTGCTCTTGGATGAGGCTCACCACTGAAAGACATGGCCAATGCTTCTGGAGAAACAGAGCCACCCCAGGTGTTCCCTGGGAGGAGGCCTGGACACAGGCCAGGAAAGGAATCTTGTGACCACAAAGTTCATAAGAATCACTTGATAATTGTTTGTAGCAAGGCCAGAGCAGGAAGAGGATGGAAAAGGAGGGACACCTGCATTGTGCAAGGACGTTGTATAACTGAAGGGACTGAGAAGCCTGGGGAATGACACCAGGACAAGAGACCTAAGAGATGCAAAAACCCTCTCTGATAGACAGGAGTCGTGGATAAACACATATTGCTTGTGGTAAGAGTGACTGAGAGGCTGAGGAGAGGATGTGGCAGAAAAGTGCCCAAGCTCTTTGGAGCTCTTGGGAGACTGTTGAGCAGCAAAGGGAATGTGAAAGCCCTGGCAGGTCTGACAGCAGCCCCAGCAGAGGAGCTGCTCCTGCAGTCCTGGAGGTACAGGGAAGAGTGGCCAGTGTCCCGTGGGGACTCACAGCCAGCCAGGCTCAGAGGCTCCTGTCACCTCCTTGAGCTTCCAGGAGAGGAGACAAGGGTTAATCAGCCTGTTGGGGAGAAGGAGAGCCTGGGGGAGCACAGCCTGCTTGTGGGTGTGTTTGAATGAGTTCAGCTCAAGAGATTCCTTAGATTGTGGTGTTATCTCTCACGGCAAGGGCTGGGGACTGGACCCAAAGCAGAGGCAGTGTAAGAATCAGGCTCCAGCCAGTGCTGGTGCCTGGGAAGGGGCGAGTGAGCGCCAAGGGAGAGGCACCCGTCCCGGGTACTGTGCCCATTCCAGCCTATAAAAGGCTCTTTGCGTGTCAGAAACAGAATTGACTTCCACTCCTGACAGCTCCTAAGCTCCAATGTCTCCTAATAAACTCCATATCTTTATGCAAAGGAGTTGCTTCATATATACAAGATATGCAGAACGACGCGGCTCGGAGCCAGGCTGAACCTCCAGGACAAGGAGTGCCTTTGTGTGCTGGAGGTCTGCTTTGGGAAGCATCTCCACCCTGATGGCAGGGAGCCTGGAAAGGACAGCCTTTTCCTGGGGGCAGGGGTTTTCAGAGGGTCTGGGCATGGCAGGGTGAGTGCCCGCTCCAGCAGCAGGTGGGTTGGGAAAAACTTGTTGCCTCCAGGGAAGCTCCAGATGGACATTGTATGGCCAGAGTCCCTGCAGAGCTACTGAGAAGTGACCCGAGGGAACTTGTAGAAAGCAACAGTGACCCCGAAGTGCCACCAACAGCGACTGCGTTGGCAGAGAGGCCTGGACACCCTGGAAGAGCTCAGTGCCACCTCAGTGCTCACAGAGCTGCCCTTCCCCACAACACTCCTCTTCCCCAGCCCTGGCACACTCGGCATTTGTGCAGCTTTCCTCTCAACTGTCCTTCTGGCTTCATCCCCAGCGAGTCCCTGTCCTCTGTGCCACAGGGACAGTACTTCTCCTGATGGCTGGGTACCAGCACAAAAAAAATTCGCCACTGTCTCCCCCACCTTCGATTTTCTTCCAAAAATGAATAGTAGTATGCCAAAGCAGGAAAGCATGAAAGAAAAAGGAAGGATGAACCCTGGACCCCTGGGATCACTCCCTGACAGGCTTCCTGTAGCTGTAGGCTTTTTTTGTTTCCATTTTCACAGCTATAAGAGGAGGCAGTGACATCTTTCTGCTTTGGATCCTCACAGCCCTGGGCAGAGCTGAGCAGCGGAGAGATGGAGGCTGGTGGCATCTCCAGGGGATTCTGGATTCATGCCGGCCCCTGCTGCCTCCATCCTGGGCACACACAGGAACAAGACCTTGTGGCCACAAGCTTTGCCTGCAGGTGTCACAAGTGCCACCAAGCACCAGGGTCTCTCCCTGCGCTCACTCCACCAGCCTGTGGTTGGCGCAATGAGCTGCTCTTCAGATGAGAACAACCTGGGGATAAAATGCCACTGCAAACAGTCATTCAAGGTCAACATGATGAGCTCGCCAGAAGGGAAGCCAAGCCCTTGGGCAACCACAAGAGGCTGGAAGTAGCCCCCAGTGGCTGATGTGCAGGAACCACGTTGTTCCTCACCTTCTGACAGCCCTGTGGGGGATCAGCCCTGCCATGACTGAGGACCTCGGCTGGAAACAGCCCCCAGCCACAGCCCTGTCACTTGAACAGCCCCCTAGCTGTGACTGATCCAGTCACCCAGCCATGGCTGCATTCCTCGCTGTCCTTAAATGTGGTTGGGAGACACTGGATAAACCTGTGAGGAAAACCTGAACAGGGTGATTTAGGTGATTTAGAACCAAAGGGTTCCCCATCACCTCTGCTGCACCACATCTCACTGCTCAGTGCCACACGGACACGCAACACTTGAGCTGGACATGATGTGCCAGCTCCCTAAAGAGCACCGAGCCCCCACCAGACCCCGCCAAGGCCAAGGAGAGCCTGTCCCTGTCACTGCTGCAGCCGTGGCCCTGCTGCCATCTCCTGCTGCCAGGCACTGCTCATGTCCCCTGCCAATGTGTGTATCTGACTCCAGATGTCACTCGCCTGTTCAGGAGCTGTTACCCATTGCACAGGCACATCCTAGAGCTCCCCTGGATCACCCAACTCCAGGCGGTTTCTTCAGAAACTCCCAAGCAGTTTCTTCAGTCTTGAACTCAATATGTGAGTTTGCTCCCCGCCGGAGACACCCTGAGAAGCCCTGGCTTGGATCAGGGAATGGCATTCCCTCTACAGGGACATTCCTGCCACGCTGTGCGGAAAGCACAGCTCCCCCTCAGTGCTCTGATCCCCATCCAGGCACCAGCCCTTCCTCCACACCCACTTGCATTCACTCCACCTCCTCACCCAAGTCCCTGTTCCCTCTGCCTAGCACCACCTGCAGCCCTGCATCCACCTGGAGGACAATTTTCAGCTGCTGGATGATGAATCTTCTCTGGATGAGCCATGGGACCCAGTCTGGCTCCCTACAGCTGCTCTGTCTGCACCTCTCCAGGAGTTTTGATTCTCTGCAAGCATTGGCAAAAGGAACGCTCCTCCACCGCTGGGTCAGCGGAGCAGCACTGGCACCCTGGCTGAGCAGTGACCCCTTCACAGACACTCTCACAGCCCTGCTCTGCCCCAGAGTGACCTGCTCTACTTCAGGATCCCTGACACAATCACAGCTCCCCACTGCTGCTCCTCTTCCTCCTGCCAGACTGAGATGCCTTTGCCCCGGGGTTTATGGAGCCCACCAGCTCCCCAACCCAGCCACAGTTCCTCACTTCCCATGGCCCTAAAATGGCACAGGGCAGCTGGCAGTGGACAGATCTGGTGGCGTTCAGTGCCACAGACCCTCTTTTCACTGCCTAGCTGCCCCCAGCCCCCGGGGTCACCACAGGAGCTGTGGTCAGCCTGGCTGTCCATGCCCCACACTGCTGGACTGGCCGTGCTCTGGCGGGGCTGCTCCAGAGAGGGCAGCTGGGGCCAGCAGGAACCCGCTGGAGCTGTGAGATGTGCTTGCTGGCAGCCAGCAGACAAAATGTCCTTAAATCTGAAGTCCCCCAGGGAAAATAAATGCTCTCCATCTGCTGGGACGGCTGGGGTCTGCTGCGCCAACCCACACTGACCTCTGCTCATGGCCTTGTCCCAAGGTTTCTTGACACCGAAAGGCAACGAGCAGAACCCAGTGTGGAAGAATAAACACAGCCTGTGATACCCAATTTGGGCCGGGAAGGGCCGGGACACTTTGGGTGGATTTCATAAGCCTTTAGATAATTTATGCTGGGGCACTGGGGTTAGGGCTCTGGGCACTGTCCCAGGCGCCAGGGTGAGCTGGCCCCGCTGCTGTCCCAGGCAGGGAGGTTACCCAGCTCCTCTGTCTGTCCCTCCCAATGCCCAGGCAGCCGAGAAGGTGACCCAGCAGGACAGGCCAAGGGTACCCTGGAGCTGCAGGGGCCAGGTGTGGGCAGGAGAGCTGCAGAAGCAGCGGGGAGACGCTGACACCCCAGGCATCAGGAGGCCTGGGAGCTCTTCCCCCAGTGCTGGGGATGGGGCAAGTGGCTCAGCCCAGCCCCAGATGCCCTGTGCTTGGGCAAGGAGCTGATGCTCAACCACTGCTGCACCACAACTTATCGGGCTCTGGGTCCACTCCTGGGGGGAGCTGTAGACCTTGGTGGGCCCCTATCCCACTGTCACCATGGGCATCCCCGGGCTGGCTCTGGCAGGGGTGGCAGGCCAAGGGCAGCCCCCATGATCTCCCCATCTCACAGCACCACCTGTAAAATGCATTCTTTCTGGGCACCCCAAGAGACTTTCTTTTGCAAACCCTTCCAGATAAACCCAACTTATTTCGCTGATAATATATAAACAGTTTATCAGCTTTGCGCATTTGCAGTGCAGTGGGATGGATGTTGTTCTTGGAATTCTGTTTGGTCATAATATTTAGAAGAGGGCTCTGATAGCAAAGATAAGCAGCTCGCCCACAGCAGATGGCTTGTGAGACACTCAGCGGAGCCAACATTCTGTGGGGAATGAATAAACTTGTAATGCAAGTTGTTTGTAAGTGGTTTTAGCTAAATGTCACATGTAAGACTGCACAGACATGCTCTGTCCAAGGTGTTTGAATTTATAGGAGCGAGGATTCAAAGGCAGGGGCCAAATTTGCTTTTAAACTTCCTTAAACAAATGTACAGAGGATAAAATACCTCTGGATTTGCTCTTGGAGCAGGGGTGTGAGCAAGACGCATGCAAAGACACAGCCCATCCCTCCTGGCACGTCCTGGCCACGGCGCTGTGCCTGCCACCGTGCCCAGCCCGGGCTGGGGTGAGACAGGGCACTGTGACCCCGTGAGGTCCCCCTGGCCCACATCCACTTTATGAATGGCGTCTGCTGAGCTGGCTCATTCACCTTCCCGCAGAAGGGAAGCACTCTCTCCCCAGCGAGTACCCAGTGAGCGCTTTCTTTATCCTCTCTGACCGCATGACGAGGCTGGGAATGGGTCCCGGGGAAGCTCTGGGCATTCACACACATCCAGGGCATCCCAGAGCTGAGCGTGGCAGCTATGGCAGTGTCTGGCTCTGGCTGGGGAGGTGCTCGGCCAAGGAGATGCCAAGACACAGTGAGCAGAGGCAGGAGGGGGTGGCAGGAGCCATCCTCACTCACAGGGGTCTGTGCTGTGCGTGCTGTGGGTGCTTTTAGTACTTGGGCAGGGCTTGGGCCCTGTGTGCAGCCTGGGGAGGAGCAGCCCCTGCTCTGCCAGCCTCTCCCGGGGGCTCTCTGGGTTGCTCTGCCCGTTTCACCTGCTCTGTCCCTCCCGGCACAGTGACACTGCAGGAGCCAACAAAGGGCACAGCACACCCCCCTTCTGCTGGTCACTGGGAGCCGTGGTGCTGTCCAGTGACTGCCCACCTCGCTGGATCCCCCAAAACAGAGCTTTCCATGATGGCAGCCTGAGCACCTCAGTGTCCAGAGCCTCTCCCCTCAGCACAGCCTTCCTCCCCTGCCCACATTCATGGGACAGCGATGCTTTTGAGCTGTGAGAAGACACAACTGCAGGACCAGCCCAAGGGAAGTGCCAAACCCCTGCCTCCAGGTGAGGAGACACCATGGGCAGTGCTGCCTTTGTGCCAGAAGAGGCTCGGAGAGGACGTGGGTGATTCATGAACACAAAGCACAGCATTCCTGGGGTGGGGCAGGGGCAGCCCCGCACCTGCAGCGAGGCTGCGCTCCCCTCCCTGGTGCAGGTGTAAGATCAGGTCCCCCGAGCACTGCAGCAGCACCGGTGTCCCACACAGAGCACACTGTCCTCACCCACAGCACAGCCCTGGAGCCACCACATGCAGGAAAACCCTCCCTGCCTCGGGTGGCCCAGCCAGCTCTTCGTGGTGAGCCCCTGCCGCGGGGCCACGCCGCACGTCAGTGCTCTGGCACACTGAACGGGCCCTTTTTGCTACAGTCTGGGGGAAAAGCACACAAAAATAGCGTGTTAAAACGTATTTCTTCTAGTTTTTGCTTTAAAGGCTCCTGCAGCATGGGGCGAGGCAGGCAGGCACTGCTCCCTCCTGCAGAGCCCGTGCAGGCCCAGTCTCGTGCCAGTGTGGTGGAAAATCAGCCTGCACCAAGAGCACGAGCTCAGCTGCCTGGAGGGGCTCGGCCCAGAGCCTCCTCTCACGAGTCACCTCAGCACCCAGGAGGGACTCCAGGACCGGCTACTCAGGGTTCAGAGCATCCAAAAAAGGAAAGAGGCTGAAGCCGAGGAACATTTGTCTTGTCCTGTGTTGCATGAGTTAATGAACGTGGTGTTTCCAGCCTGCTCCATTCATCCAGCCTTCGCCTTCCAGGTACTGAAGAGTCATGCAGGTCACATTGCTCTGTAAGTCCCCATGCCAGAGCTCCTTGGAAACTCTTTGTTTCCAAAGAGTCGCCCTCCTGCCCCACCGTAATAGTGTTGGGCTTCTCTAAGTGCATCTCATAATTGTCTAGATTTATGAGACCCCTACTGAAGCGTTGAAGACAGCATTTAGAGTCCCTCAGTTCTTGTTCTGTTTAATCCATTCCCTTTTTCCCTGGGTTGCGATTCCAGCTCAGCATGTGAAGCTCTGCCATTGCCAATAGGCTCTTTCATTTCCAAAATGAGGCAGTTCAGCATCTCTGTGATTCTGTTCCTTTCCCTCTTGTGGTCTCTCTTCACCTTTTTTACAAGTTGCTTCATTGGCAAATTAACTGTGGGCTGGGCACAGATCACCATGCACAGTGATCTCTGGGATTTAAATTCCTCTGGCCAGCAAGAGTGACTGTCTGCTTCCCCTCAGGAGGACATTGCCTGTATGGGCCCGGTGCCCTGACACATTCAGAAAATTTCACCTTCTCTGAGGGCTCCTCAGTAGCATCAGTCCTACCACCTTCATCTCCATACAGTCTCTGGGCCACTCTCTGAAGGACAGATTCAGGCTGAAGGTCACAAATTCACTGATTCTGGTCAAAGGCTTGAACTTTGTCTTTACAGCCAGAGAAATACCAAAAGCAACAAGTTGTGGGTACCCCAAGATTGGTACTTTCACCCTGAGGCTCCCATGGAGCAATTCCCCTTGGCACAGTCTGATGGTTGCATTCACTCAGGTGATCCATGGTCCTTCTCCAGAAAATGTTTAATTACACTTACAAGAACAATTTAACTAAAGCAATGGGATCAATTCACCTCTGACATGAGGATTGACAAAGGATGGCCCTATACATGATTCCTACTCGTGGTTATTTCCTCTGCACTTTGCCAGTGCTGCTGCTGCAGTCCCACTTCCCAGAGCAGAGGGATTTGCCCACCCCTCTCTGGCCCTCCAGCCACACCAATACCCTCCCCAGCGGCAGCAAACATGGGTGGGCAGAGGCACAGGCTCTTTTGAGACCTGTGAGTGAAGGCAACAACAGTTTCTAGCCTGAGTGCCTCCAGAGGACACTGCCCAGCTCCCCCAGGACACCACAGTGACACTCAGTGAGCCCAGACCCTGCAGCTCCAGGAGCAGGGATGGTGACCTCAGAGCAGCAGAAGGAACAGAAGCTGAAGCAGCCACAGAGCAGAGCTCAGCTGTCCCCTCCCCTGTCCCAGGAGGGTCCCTCCACAGATGGGGTCCTTCAGAGCCCTGCCAGCAGCTCTTGCTCTCCATTGAGACACAGCCATCCAACAATCCCTCTCTAATTGGCATTGTTTGCTAAAATTAAACCCCTACTCAATGAAAACACAGCCAGGAAGACACAGCTCCCCCAGGGCTTGGGCCCTCCCCATCCCTCAGCCCGGCTGCCCTCGTGCTTGGCCGTGATCCCGCTGCGGGAATGCCCGGGCTGGTGGTGGTGGCATGGGCAGGGACAGCCCCTGTTAGCAGGACCAGCCCTTGGAGACTGTGACTGCAGGTCCCCCAGGTGCCCACGCGTGGGACAGCTGTCCTGGCAGGAGGCTGTGAGCACCCAGCACGGAGCAGCCCCTCCCTGCCCAAGGAGTGTTCCTGGGGTTTGGGTCCATCCGGGACGTGGCATTCCCTCTGCATCCCCAAGAGTAAGAGCAGGGTCCCAGGCAACCAGCACAGAGGCACTCCTCTCCGAACCAGGGGAGGAAGGCAGATAGCAAACTTTGCATGCTGAATTTTCTGAAACTAACTATAAATGGTAAAAACTCAAAGTCTTGCTTTCTCTGGAGGTTTTCAAGCAAAATAACCCCAAGAACGGCAGCTTCGACTTTTATTCGGATGAGAAAACATTCTTTTATTTTGACATCATCTTTGTCCGTTTTTATCATAGGGATAAAGTATCTTTTATCTGGACACAATGCATCAAGTTGCAGGGTGAGTCATAAAGTGAATCCATACAATTGAGCCAAGGTGCTGCTCTGGGGCGAGGGCTGGCAGTGTCCAAATGTCACACTCAAGGTACAAGGCAATAAACAGCCATCTCTGCTCTCCAAGGAGCGGGGTCTGCTTTAGGAGAACTGTCACTTGAGAGACATCCCCACGAGCTGGGCATGGACCTGAGAGCATGAACGAGCCTTTCTCACACCTACTTAATTCAGCAGGGATGTGGGGCGTATCGATCTGCCGTGGATTCCCTTACATGCACTGGCACGTAGGCAGGTGTGGGAGCTGCTGTGGGGTGATGCTCTGTCAGCCAGGACTGAGCAGGGTTTCCATCTGAGGCACACTGGGGCTCCCCGTGTTCAGTGTCAAACACTCAGCGGATTAACTCGGGGGCTGGAAGGCCCCTGGACACGTCTGTGCTGCTTGTAAGGGAAGGCAGCCCTGGAACACACTGCAGGGATGTGCCAGGAATGTGAGAGAGCAGGAAACAGCCTCTTTCCTTCCTGGGTTGCTTCAGACTCACGGTCCAGAGCCACCCTTAGTGACAATTGTGTCCCACATTTGTTCACCGTTTTTGGGGAGGGAAAGGGACGTGCAGGAATCACTTTGGCTGTGGAGTCCTGTCATGGGAAGCCTGTGTCTGACCTTCCTGTGGGCAGCAGGCACACCTCACCTTCCCCTTGTCCTGGAAGGGCTGCTGAGCCAGCTGAGGCTGAGGAGGAAGAGGGTCCCAAGACATTACGGTGCTTTATGTCCCTGGGGCTCTCTGCACCCATCTTTTGCCACCATGCAGGGTCCACAGCAGCCCACAGGCAGGACCACACCATGCTGCTGCTTCAGGAGCAGTGCCCTCAGCACAAGGCTGTCCTTTAACACCCCCAGAACTCTCATACCAGGCAGAGCAGCTAGAACAAAGTGCTGATCTGACCAGGTTGTTCTCCCCAGGACAGGCAGATATATCAAACTCGTGCCATGGGCAAGCCTTCAGACAAGCCCATGGCTGTCTTTGCAAGGCTCGGGACTAGGAGAGGCAGCACAGCTTCCCAGAGTAGAGGAGGCTTTGTGCTGGGCACCAGCCACCCCTCCAAACGCCACCCTGCCAGGGGACAGTGATGGGAACAGCCCTCCCTCCTCTCCTGGCCAGCCAGACCTGTGCAGGAGGGGAGGTGGGCACTCACCTGCCCTGCAGGCGGCAGGAGGACCTTGCTGCTGGTGCTTTAGTGCAGTCTGGGGGTGCTGCAGAGCTGACACTGTGTTCTCCACTCTCGTACCCACCCTGTGAAGGTCCACACCTTCTGGCACCTCTGCAAGGGTCAGTCGTTCTAGCTGGGATGGGAAATCTCAGCTCTGTTCTGCTCGAGTTTCTCTGCCCAGACCTTCCCAGAAAATGGGCTGTCCCAGGAGAAGGAGGTGGGCAAAATGTGCCCATCGTGGGAAGAGGGCACCTCACCACCTCCCCCAAGCACTGACAGTTTGGATCCTACAAGCCCAGGCCAGGAAGGAAAAAGATCTGCTTTTCATCTCCATGTGCTGCTGTTTCCCTGGGAAACCCAGCCATCAGCCACACAGCACAGGAGCACACTAGAAAACAAAATTACTTGTTTTTAACCACAAGCTGGTCCAGCCAGCTGTACCTGGGCTGGGGGCGCACAGGACAGGAGTGGTTCATTAATGGATAGGTTAGGGTGGAAATGTATTCTTCTAATCTAAAAGCTGTTTTGGGGGGTACCTGTCCAGAGATGCCAGGGAACTGCCTTTGGCTGCTGAATGAGAGGAGGGTCACAGGGGAGCCAGAGCTGTGGGTGCTCCCCAAGGAACCAGGGCCAGGTGAGCAGCAACATCTGCACTGACTGCAACCAGGACCCACAGCTCAGCTCACCCCAGAGAACTGATTTCCTCCTGTCAGAGACACTAAACCAGGGATCTCTTGCACCTCTGGGGGACACAGTGTGACTCAGCTTTTACCCACTCTTTTCTCAGAGGGGTCTTCTGCTCCTCAGAGCCCTTGCCCACCCCCTCTCCTCACTCCTCCAAAGCCATTGGATTAAGATTCAAAGGTGAAAGCACAGCAGGAAATGCTTTGATACCAAGAGACGGACCAGCCGAGGAATGTTACAGGATTTTTCCGTGGCTGTTTCTTCTCAAGCATGTACACAAGCAGCAGCACTGGGTTATGCAACTTTGCCTCAGTGCCTTTAGCTGCTCCAGGCAGGGAGAAGCGGGTGTTATTTAGAATACCCCCTCCTTAAATCAAGCTGAGAAATGGGGACTGGCACGAGCAGCAGGACTTGCAAACTACGTCGATTCCAAATGTTCCCACTAATTAGTACAACACAGCATCTTTCCAAGAACAAGGGAAACTCTGAAAGCCCGTGGCAGTGTAATAACATGCAGTCTGATGGAAGCGTGTGTCCTGAGGGTGGGTGGCCAAGCCCTTGTGGATGTGGCCTGGCTTGGCTCACTGCACAGCCTGACCACACGGCAGGGCTGGAAAACCACTCTGATAAATGCACCCTTCAGTAGCCTTAGGCATTTGGATTTGCTTTCCCTGGAGAGGCAACATCTTAACCCTCCCACAGATGGTCTCCTTCCACCCCTGTGCTCCAGGAACACCCACTGCTATCAGCTGCTCCCCGAACCCTCAATAGCTGCAGGACACAGCCGTGGTGCCACACGAACTGCAGGACACCTCAGCCTGAGGCTGGAATAAGAGGGCATGGAAAGAAAGACTCTTCACAGCTTCTTCCCACGCACCTGATGTTCAGGACCAGGCAAAAGTGTGTCTTTCATCTTTGAAGATCTCGGCTTTCCTGCCTGGCCCTCTCCCTGAGGCTGGGCTGTGGGAGGGAGGAGGCTACCTGGACCTCTTAGTTCTGCTGTTGGGGATCTGCCCAAACTGTATGAGAGCCCAGTGATGTTTGTGAGCTCAGTGATCACCTCAGCTGGACGCCCTCTTCCCGTTAGGAGGAGAAGGAAGCTGCTGAGTGCACCAAACACCTCCTCTCTGAAAACTCAGAGTCTGCAGAGGGTGCAGCCCAGCGTGGGTGTTTGGTGGAAGAACTGTGCCTGCAGCACTCTTCACTATGCTCAGTAGCACTGACACCCCTCATCCTGGAAATCATCACGAGCATCTTGGAGTCATCACACTTGCAAACCTCCAGAGGGAACGTGGGAGCCCTGCTGCCCATGTGCGCTGCAGCTCCCGCTGTCCTGGAGCTCCGGGCAGGAGTGGGACCGTGGCTCCCTGGGGTTCCTGATGGGGGGGATGAGTGCAAGCAGCTTCTGACCCAGGGGAAGAGCTCTGCCAGTGCTCCTGCACGAGCTGTGCCTAAGCACAGAGCTGTGCAAAGCACCCCAGGATGGCACTGGCCAGGTGAGGCAGGAGAGCTGGGCAGTGCAGCATCCACTCTGCTGCATCCTTCAGCCTCTTCCAGCAATTCCCCAGCACCCTGCAGCTTACAGGCTGCCTGTGCTGCTCTTTGCAAGGGAGAGGGTTGGTGCAGGCACACGCAGTGCAGCACAACCACCCGCGTCACCTCCTGCTTGCAGATAGGGCTGCTCTGGAGGAACAGGTATGCACGATGTCTGTGGAGCTCAGCACCCAACAGGGTGGCAGAACCGAGCCTGGTGCTCCCAGCCAGCCCAGCCTGCTGGGGACTGCACCACGCTGGCTTGGCTCGTGTTTTCAGTTCCTCCTCCTCACTCAGGAGGTGGCTGCCAGCTGCTCCCTTCGGTGCAGCACAGGAGGAAGGCTCAGCTCTGGCAGTGGCAGTGCTGGCAGCGGGGAGCCAGGCCAGCGTGTGCCTGGGCAGCAGGGCAGGGGCAGCCTCAGCACGCACAGGAGGGCTTCCCTGGGATCCTCATCCCAGCCACTTGCAGCACATGCCCTCCAGGGAAACGCAGTGTTTGCTTTGCAAGTGCTGGGGAAAGAGGCTTGGAAACCATCCACGTACCTGTGCTGAGCACTAGTGAGGGAGAAGTTCCCTGAGTGCTGGCTGCTGCCCTCAGGGACTGTCACACACCTGGGGAATTGTGCCCCAGTTTTTTGCCAAACTACAAGTGCTGTGACTGACGTGGCCCTAAATCAGTGCTGGCTCTGGACCACCTGCCTCAGCTGAATCCTTGGAGAAGGGACTCAAGCACAAGCTGGGGAAAGACCATGGAGAGAGGTGAACCACCTTTGGGCATGTGGCAGGAACCCCTGGGCTGTAATGCACATTTTCTGGAGGGCATGGTTCACCCTAAAGATGGTGTGGCAAGGTCTTTCCCAAGCAGAGAGGAGGTTACCCAGAGCACACCATAGCCCCAGCCGTGAGTGAAGGTTCCTCGCTGGCACAATGAAGAGAAAGTGTATTCCCACATCTCTCAGGAAAGCACAACATGAGGCAGCTCAGAAAGATCTGGGATCTGCAGCAGGACCTTGGCTGGATGTGTCAAGCAAGAGTAAACAGCACGAGCTGAGGTCTGGGGGGGCTTTTGGCACAGGGCAGAGTGGGGATCCCAGGCTGCAGCCAGGGCAAAGTTTACTCTGCCACTCCCAGGCAGACAAATACTGCAGCCTGTCCAGACAGCAGAGGCAAAATAATCTGAAAAAATTAGCTACAGGCTGGGATGGTGGAGGAAGGAGAAGCAGCACGGTGATCAGGGTGCTGTGCAAGTCCCAAAGAATTCTGCAGACACAGCACCGACGCTCTGCCAGGCGCCAAGCGGTGCTGGCCAGGAGCTTTGAGACAGGTGGGATGGAAAAAGCATTTCAGGGAGGCTCAGGTAGCTTCTGCATCATGTCCTAGATGTGATGGCCCTTGAAAAGTCATCTCCTCTTTCCAACACACCCTGTTTTGGGCCAGCCTGAGGGAGGAACAGAGAAAGCTGAAACCCCACTGAAATCGCAGGAGGTCCCTTGTGGTTCCTGGCTCGAGCTGATGCGGATCCATTTCAGCTGAACGCAGGATTATCTTGACAGCTTGAAAGCTATTCTTAACCATAGCTCGTGCCCAACGCCCCTCACAGCTGGGGGAGGCACCGTAAATCACCGCTCGGTGGACATGGGAAACCAAATAAGTGAGAGGAGATAAGAGACCATAACAGAGGTGTGACGCACTTTGACAGATGCCTCCGAGATGGCAATTCAAGACCTCAGTATTGCAGCCCCATGAGTCAGCGGGAAAGACAAGGGTCTGGGTTAATGGATGGTTCAGTGGACTCAGCCTTGCTACCACATCCTGCAGCACCTCACAATTCCCGCTGGAGTTGAGGGCTGCTGGGCTGATGGACAAGGGCTGCCATGCCAGAACCAGAGAGGCTTCTGGGGCCAGAGTCAATTCATCCTAGACTGAGAAGTAACAACAGCTCCAAGAAACGAGACAGAAGTGCTCCTGGCAGAGTACAGGTTATTCCCAAGACATCTCCCAGGCAGCAATGGGAATCTCAGGGTAAACTCCAAACCTTCCTGATGATCTGCACCACTCAAAGGTGGCAAACACACATCAGCTGAGTGGCAAACAAGTCCCTCAGCCCATTCCTTGTTTCAGCCTGACTTCCTGACATGCAGCTTTCCCATGGCCCCATCCCTCAGGCGAAAGCAAAATGCTGCTGAGGGTGCGGGAGGAGCAGTGGCTCTGCTCTTCAGGGACTGAGGGGCAGGAGAGGAGGAGAAAAAGGGCAAACTCCGACCCCTCACAGCATGTTTGATCCTGCCTTCGCTCCTTCTCCTCTGCTCAGCCACCAGGATTCCCCTCCCTTTCCACCTCTGCAGCTCTGGGCACAAGAGGGGAGAGGGCAAGAAAAAACCTGGTGGGAAAGCAGAGTAGATGCAGCATTCTGATGGAAAACTGACCAGGATGTGGGGTTGGGGAGCAGCTAGCAACTTGGAATCCTCAGGAAACCACTGTGAACCCTACAGAGAGAAATCCATGTCCCTCAGGAATTAAGGATGTACCTTGTGTGGGGAGCCCAGACACATCCAGGAAGAAATTGGCCCCCACCATGGGGTCTATAAATCTACAGAATTCCCAGTGTGACATTTCTGGGCTGTGGAGGCAAAAAAGTGTTTGAGTCCTCAAGGCTGCTGCTTGGGAATGCCCACACAAATAACCTGCAGGATTTGCCTGTGGGGTGTGGACACTAGATCAGGTTTGTATTTTCTTTACCTCACTGAAAGCAGCCCTGTCAGCAGCAGTGCCTGGGCTGGAGAAAGCTCTGATGGTCCTGGGTGACAGGAGCCAGGAAGTCCCAGCCTTGGCAGGGCCAGTCCTCCCCCAGCTCAGCTTTGGACCAGCCCTGCAAACCAGAAAGGGCCTTTAAATGGTGACTTTTGAAGGTGCCAGCATCCAACTCCTCGGCTTCTCTTAATTTTTGCCTTCTTGCCAGTCCTCTTGCTTTACAGACAGGACATATCACTTCTTCTAATTGCTCAAGGACTCCCTGGCCAGGACCCGTGTGAGGGTTTGGCCATTAATAACAGACACGGTTCCATATCTCAACCAGTGTCCATCTCCCTCCCTCACAGCTCCCTCCCTTTCAGGTGAGTCTCTGCCAGAAAAGATTTGGGATCTGTGGCAAACTCCAAGGCTCTGGAGAGTCTTTGGCCTCCTCCACTGATCTCCAGCCCCTACAGAGTGACTATTTGCTTGCTCGGTGCAAGTTTATCCTGGAACCCCTCTCTGATACTCAGCCACGTTCGTCACTTGAGTCTCTGCAGACCCTCTGCCAGTTCAGGTGGGGTTTCTTACTTCGCCCTTTCCCCCCAGCTCTCAGCTCTGCTCGGGCCAGCCCTGAGAGATGCCTGGCTCCAAGCCACACATCAAGAGCTGGTATCAGATCTGGATCACGGAGTCTCTTTTTTATGGGGATAAGTTTGGCAGCAACTGGTCCACTCTAGCTGACTGCTAAAACCTCTCCTCCCGTCTGGTTTTCCCAGCCATTCATTGCACCAGGATGCCAAACCAAGCCAGAGGCACCTCCTGGGGACGTTTCACTCCAGGCCATGGTCTTTGACCCCACGTGAGAAGAAGAGCTCTCCATGTCCTGTACCAGCGGGACACATCCTACTGCAAACTCCAGGTCCTGCCCATGCCCTTCTCCTCCTTGCTGGCATTCAGGCTATGTGGGAGCTGCTCTGTTCTAGAGACCAGTGAAATTGGCATATTCACTCTTTTTTGGAAATGCAAGCTTGGTACTCATAGCTTCAGAAAGTTAGATCAGCACATGGAGATGTCCTGCTGGAGGAACGTTCCCTTCACCTTTGTTGTTTGATGTTCCAATGAGATTTTTTTAATCAGTACAAAAATCAGACGAAAGCCACACTGTGCTGCAGTACTGAAAGTACATCTCAATATTTCAGAGTAAAATACTGTACAAGACAGTACTCACTCCCCAAACAGCCATTTAAGCAAAAGAAATTCCTGGTTAAACTGCTAAAAGACCTGGCCAATGCTAAGGATACACACAGTTCCAAACGAGCCTAGTGGTACCTTAACACACTCCTAAACAAGTGGCTGAGAAAGCATTTAAAGGATTGATGGCATCTTTCTGATCCTTTATCCACTGCCTGTGGTGGGGGGTTGGAACTAGAGGGTCTTTAAGGTCCCTTCCAGCCCAATCTCTGTAGGGGATGAATTCCCCTTGGAGTTTGTCTCCTCAGGGAGGAGTGCCCTATCCACACAGCCCCACAAGCTTGGACAACAGGTACATTTTGGGGAGTTCTGGGGTAGAGCTGGCCAAGACACAGCCCCGGACTTGTGCTTGCGGCAGGCTGGTGGCCCAGAATGAAGAATCACAGAACAGAATCACAGGATCATGGAATCTCCTGGGTTGGAAGGGACCCACAGGGATCATCCAGCCCAGCTCCTGGCCCTGCACAGACACCCCGACAATCCCACCCTGTGCATCCCTGGCAGTGCTGTCCAAATGCTCCTGGAGCTCTGGCAGCCTCGGGGCCATGCCCATTCCCTGGGGAGCCTGGGCAGTGCCCAGCACCCTCTGGGGAAGAACCTTGCCCTGATCTCCAGCCTGAGCCTGCCGTGGCCCAGCTCCAGCCGTTCCCTGGTTCTGTCCCTGTCCCAGGGAGCAGGGATCAGAGCTGCCCCTTGGGAGGGGCTGCAGCCCCGCTGAGCTCTGCCCTCAGCCTGCCCTGCTCCAGCTGAACAAGCCCAGCTCCCTCAGCCTCCAAGCCCTTCACCATCTCTGTCACCACCTCGTGCCTGGTGACACCACAGCACCAGCCTTCTCTGCCCAGGGGCTTTCAATGACCAGAATGGCCTGGTGGTCACATCCCTGGCTGCCCTGGGCTATCATAGCCTCCAGCAGCCCTCGAGCTGGTCTGAGGAGTTTCCAGATGGCCCAAGGGTGGCCATCACTGCCTCCTGCCAGGGGCCTGCACGGAGCTGTCCCCAGGAGCCAGGGATGGGCTGGGAAGCGTGTTCCCAGCTCCATGCATGGAGCAGGGTGTGCTGGCCTGCCGGAAGGGCTGGCCCATGTGTGCATCCTGCTGGTGTTTTGTCTCCCGAGGGGTCAGGCAGCCCCAGGAGCTGTCAGGAGCACTCCGTGCCAGCAGGCTCCGTGTGAGGCCGCAGCATGCTCGCGCAACGCAACAGAAAGTGATTTTTACACTTGACAACAATGAAGTATTCTTGTGTTTAACAACAAGTATGTGCTCTGTAGATGTGTTGCCTTTTGGAAAAGCCCTTAAATCCATCGGCCCCATCCTGTTTTCCCAAGGGGTGTGAGTGACAATCTGCCTGTGCTCTGCTGCTGCCTGGGGGGGATGTTCTGGGGACAGCTGCTCACTTCCCAGGGGACAGCGGACACCCCAAACTGCACGGGAGGAAGGAGGGTGGGAATGCAAGCCAAGAGCTGTGGCTTCAGCTTGCTGATGGGCTGAAAGGCGGAGAGGGCTGTGGGAACAGGAGGAGGATGAGTTGCACACTGGTGTTGCAGCGAGGCAAGCCCTGGACCCAGCCAGGCAGACTCAGGGATCCCCACGCATGTCAGGGTGCAGGGAAAGGTGTCAGAGCTGTCCCAGCAGGGCCAGGTGCAGCCTGGCACCCTGTCCCTCAGCCCCAGAGCAGCCGTGGCACCAGAGGGCAGCTGCAGTGTGCAGCCTGGGGCTCCTCGTGCCTGCCTGGGCTCCCTCCCTGCAGCCACCCTGGGACATGCCCTAAAGCAGCCCCGTGGGCTCAGTCCCAGCCCATCCCGGGAGTGCTGCTGTCCCAGGCTGTGCTGCCATGAGCTGGGAGTGCAAACCACACTGTGCTGACTTTTGAAGAAAGTTGGGAGTGTTTCGTTTTCTTTCCCCTTCCCAGTATGACCAACAGAGCTCCACAGATCTTCTGAATGAGGAGCTGGCTGTGCTTGCTGCTCTTCAAGCCAATCTGTACCATTGGAAACATCACTGGAAAGCTGATTTGGCAGAATTTCATCGTGAACTGCCAGTCTGGAAATTACAGGTGTATTTGGCAATGTCTCGTACAGCTGTGCATGGTTCCCACCTTCCAGGAAACACACCCTGGGGAGCATTGGTGAGAGAGCCAGGCACCACCAGAATCTCATCCAGAACAAAAGCTCAATGCAACCTAAGAGCCATTCCAAATATTTGTTAAAAAAAAAAAGCAAAAAGAAATTACACACAAGGAATTTCAGTCTGAATCAAACTGCACATCATCATTTCTCACCATCCTTTTAAAGGTCTGTTGGTTGCCAACTGAAAAACGCCACTGATAAACCACTTGCACCCAAACAAAGCCACCTGGCTTTGATCCTGACTCTTGCATTCACTTGACTGATTTTTTTCCCCCCAAGAACAGATCTTTTTCTGTAAAAAAACAGCCATTTCAGTGAAATCTTCTTGTTCAGCAGAAAAGCTCCTGGACTGAGAGGCAGAGGAGGAAGAGGAGGTTGAGGATCAAACCCTGCAGCCCAGGAAGAGAGGATCTCACAGCTGATGCCCTGGCTGCCCCAGGCTGGATATGGCAGGAGCTCTGTTCCCCTGTACCCCTCTCTGTTCAGCCCAGCCAGCGCTGGGCTGTGCTGTCCCAGGGCTGTGCCCAGGGGAGCACAGGGCTGCTGTGACCCTGGGGGAGGGCTGAGTGCTAGCACGGGGTCCTGGGGGCTCCAGGCATCTCTCCCACGGCACAGGGTGGGGTCACGGTCACCTCACTCCCTCCCCAGGAAAATGAAACCCATGACACACCGTGCTGCTGGGCGTGGAGAAAGGCTGGGAGCCTCACAGCCTTCCCACTGCTGGGGAAACCGTGCTGCCTCCTGTCCTGGGGATGCCACACTCTCCCTGCCAGGGTCCCAGGGCTCCTGTCATTGTGAAACCCGGGAACTGTCCTGCACTGCCCCATCATAATTCTGCTCCTGGGGACAGAGCCCACCCCAAGACACCCCTTCCATCCTCATGCTGCCGGGCCCTGCTCTGCCCAGGCATTCGCTAAAGACAAAGAAGCTTGAGAAGTGTTTGGATGAGGCTCTCAGGCACCTGGTGGGACTCTTGTGACTGTCCTGTGTCGGGGTAGAAGTTGGGCATCGATGACACTTGTGGGTCCCTTTCAACTCAAAATATTCTGCATTTCTATGGCTCAGTGAAATGCATGTTGTTGGTGTTTGCACTCATTCAGAGACAAGCGGCCGTGGAGGTCTGGGTGTGTCAGACTGGCCCAGCAGAATGAGGGATGAGCTCATGGGATCTGCCATGACATCACGGGGCACGGCACCCCAGCACCCTGGTGCTGCACGTGGGTTGGAAATGTCTGGCCTGTACATGACAGAACCTTCCTGCACGGAACTGAAAACATTTATTCTGGAAGGGTCTGGATGCTCATGGCTAAAAGCAATAAATACGGATTTAATTTCATAGTTAATACCCTGTCCAGGGTAAAATGCTCATTTTTAATATCGTTGCCTGCGATCTGACATTACCAACGAGATGTTGCAATGCAATCTCTGAGTCATTGCGCAGCAGATAATGGTATTTTCTTGAGTTCAATCTGGAGGAGTTGGCCCCATTTATCAAGCTTGAAAAAACGATGCCAGAGAGTCTGCCAGAGAGTCTGTCTGGCCTGTGCTGTGCACGAGTTACGTGACCCAGGGCTGCGAGGAGAGGGGGAGAGAGGGAGCAGACCTGGATGTCGCGATGGGGGATCTCCCGGGAGCGTGTCTCACACACTCCTTCCTTAGGGTCAGCCAAGAGACTCCTGAGTTTGGGGTAGGAGGGAGTCAGGAATGACCATGTTGCTCCAGCTCTGCCTTTGCTTTTCAGCTGCCCCAAGGGAGCTGCTGTCCCACAGCATGACCAGGCACAGCTGGCATTTGGGGTCTGGGGAGTCCCTGTGGTGTGGAGGAGCTGGCCAATGTGAGAGGATCCTCCAAGTCTGTCCATCACCAGGACTGGGAGCCCCATAGCTGCTGAGCCCAGGGCCAATGCTGGGGACAACAACTTGGCAAGGTGGCTGAGGAAGGAATGTCCATTATGGACAGGTTAATAAAACCTCCCAGATAGAGACTGGGGCAGGGAAGCCATGAGGAAGCATTCTAAAAGAAATCCTGCCCTTAGAACTGTGTGTCCATCTTGTAGGTCTCTCAGGGGAGGAAGCAGAAGAATAGAAGGATGAGAGCTGGAGGAGAAGCCTGCCTGGGCTGCCTGGGGCTCTGGGAATGTTAAAGGAACTTGAAAGATCTGGAGAAAACCAGAAGCAATCCTAGGAATATTGGGCTTTATTTTCTGTAGGCAAGTGGGAGCATCTGTTATCCAGCAACGCCAGCGTGGGAGGGAGACCTCTCTGGCAGAGTGCTCCTTCCTCTGGCAGGCAAAGGCCAGGTTCTGCACGGAAATATGCAGTGCACTTTTAACACAGCACGATTGACCCATTTATTGACCAACTTGTGTGAGGACACAGCAGATTTGCTTTCAGCAGAAAGGTTTTAATTTGAGACTGGGCATCTCATTGTAAAAGAAATGCTTTTCATTGACAAGACATTGCAGGCAGGATGCAAGAACCAGCAGATGAAAGTCCCTGGCCTGCTATGCAGAGGTCAGAGCAGATGATCCCTTCTGTCCTTGAAAGCCAGTGAATGGTTCTGCAGATACTTAATGTGTGAATGAAAAAGTGACTCAAGAGAACAAGACACGTTAACTCCTGTAATCCTCCGTCCAGAGGCAGAGCCGTGAGGTGTCTGAGCAAGGAGGAAAGTGTGGTGTTCACAAAGGCTCCTACAACCACAGGGTCCCGACCAGGGGCTGCACAGGCAGGGCTTGTGCTGAGATCTCCTCATCTGCTCACCTGGAAATGTGTTGGTCAGCAGAGATCCGACCCGTGGTGTGAGTGGCCAGTCCTCTCTCCTGCTCCTCACAGTCTTCTGTGGGTTTTGGGTAGGGGACTGCCTGTCCAGATGTATCTGCAGCCACCTGCCTTGTCGTGTCTTTGCCTGCCTTCCCGTGCCTCCTCCTGCCTTCTCCTTCCTTCCCCTGCCTCCATCTGTCTTCTCCTGCCTTCTCCTTCCTTCCCCTGCCTCCTCCTGCCTTCTCCTTCCTTCCCCTGCCTCCATCTGCCTTCTCCTGCCTTCTCCTTCCTTGTTCTCCTTCCTTCTCCTGCCTTCCCCTGCCTCCTACTTCCTTCTTCTCCTTCCTTCCCCTGCCTTCCCCTGCCTTCCAGCACAAGCTGCCCAACAGGATCTCCCCGTCCTTCTGTGGATAAAACCACCGTCAGCCACTGCTCAGGGTTGGGAGTGAGGGGTGGGAGCCATGTCTGGGACAGAGGAGCCCTGCCACGAGCTGGGGGACCCACAGGAGACACTGCAGCAGTGGGCATCTTCCCCAGAGCGAGTTACCACTGCTCGCTCAAATGCTTGCCAATGAAATGTGGTATTTTGGACATCAAATTCACAATTGCAAAGAGAAACCTAATTTTCCTACAAAAACAAAACAAAAAAAAAAAGAGGGAATTTTATTTCCAATGAAGTCTGAAAAACCTCAGTGTGATTGAAGAATTTCTGATTTTGATTGCCAAATGCAAAATGTTGGGGAAACTTGGAGAATCAAAAAAAAAAAAAAAATTGGACTTATTGTCTCAATTTTCAGTTGCCAAAGGAGGGACGATGCCATCTTCACGCTGCTGGATTTCAGACAAGCCTCGGTTTATTCAAATTAATATATATGTTGACAAAAAACATTTCATGAAAACAACTTTTCTCAGGAACAATTTCCATTTCCCAGTTCTGTGACCCTAAAATGCATGCCAAAAGTCTCTAAGAGTGCTTTAGTTTATTTAACTGAAATGCAAAATGACAATAAAGCGAATATTTAAAGTGAAGCTCTGTTCTGAAAATATATCTACTTAATGCTAAAACGATTCAGTTTCACAGAGCTGGAAACAATTATGAACCAAATCAATTGGGAGAAGGAATTTAATCAGAAAAATGTGAATGCTAAGTGGGAATTGTTGAAAAACATTTTACGCGTTGCCCCAAAACCACAATCCCACAATTGAGAAAGAAGGCAACGTTGGTTAAAAAAATAGACAACTCTGGCTTGTGAGAGAAGTGAAGACAACTGTGAAAAATAAGAAAACCATATATAACTTAAGAAAGTGGAAACGGATAATAATGAATGAGAAGTGAGAAGCTGTAGAAAGCTGATAAGGAAAGCCAAGAGCTGAGTACAACGCATGGGCTGCAAACCTGAGTGAAGGAGCAGCAACGTCTGTCAGTGTAAAGGGAATAATTATAGCTCTGGTGAGGCTGTGGGTTGTGTTAGACTTGGGATAGATGCACCAGAGCAATCAGCAGCTGCAGAAGAAACCTCCTCTCCACCAGTGTTTATTTGGTGAATCAGGCGCTGGAGGGGCTGGGCATCAGCTCTGGGCAGGCCTCTCCTAAGGCTGCCACAGACAGCGACAGGCAGATTTAGGTGAGGAAAATGTGATTAAAGCTAACTCACACAGACATAGAGAAAACAGAACATGTCAAACTAAGACTCATCTTTTTCCTGAAATGATGAGTTTGATTGATAAAAGTAATATTGGTGTTATAATACACTCAGCCTTCTGCAAGGCGATTGCCATGGTACTGTTACATTTTGATGAAGAAACCAGAACAATACCCACTCAACATGGGCCATATTTAACAGATTAAAAGCTGGCTGTGGGGTGTCCCAGCTGCGACTGTCAGTGGGAATTCACACCCAGAGGGGGGAATGGAGCTCCCCAGGGCTCGGGGCTGGGCCCTGGGCTATTCAACCACCTTATCAATGATCTGGAAATGTATTGAATCATCTGTGTTGACACAGGGGTGGTGAGACAAACAAATGGAGAAGAAGCCAGATCACTGCTGCAGAGAGGCCTGGGTCACTGGGCACGAGCAGTTGATGCAGCCACACGTCCAGGGACAGATTATCAGCCCCAGAGACACCTCAGGGTGCTCTGTCCTGGGGAGGGGGGCTGTGGGACCCCAGCGGCTCTGGCAGAGCTTGTGCAGGCTGTACCTCCTCACGGGTGAAGGTGAACATTCCCAGGGCAGCAGGGAAATCCCAGTGCCCTGCACCTGAGTGCCCGGGTCTGCCCAGCACCCGGCTCTGGTACTCACTGGGAAGGAGGATGTTGAGAGACTGAGGAAAAGCTGGGGATTTGATTACAGAGAACCAGCCCTGCAGTGAGAGTCCTTCAGGAACACACCCGATTCACAGTGACCCAAACCACCTCTTAACTTCATAGAACAGCAGAATCACAGAATGGCTTGGATTGGAAGGGACCTTAAAAACCACCCTGTTCCACCCTCCTGCCACGTGCAGGGACACTTTCCACTATCCCAGGCTGCTCCAAGCCCTGTCCAGCCCAGCCTTGGACACTGCCAGGCATGGGGTAACCATCCTGGTTGCTTTTCTGTGTCAGGGCCTCCCCACCCTCACAGGGAAGAATTTATTCTGTATGTCCAACCTAAACCTACTCCCTGTCAGTGTGAAGCCATTCCCCCTTGTCCTGTCACTCCAAGCCCTTGTGGGTTCCCTTCAGGTCCTGGAAGGCCACAATTAGATCACCTCAAGGCTTCCCTTCTCCAGGCTGGACAATCCCAGCTCTGCCAGCCTTTCCTCACAGCACAGCTGTGAGAGGTACAGCCTCCAGAGTCCGTGAGTGGCGTCGGGAAGGAACCCAGCCTGCACTCAGTAGACAGATAAATAAGAGCAGCCAATCCACTGCCTAAAACTGCCAGAAGTGGCCAGGGGCTCCTGGGTTCCATGAAGCCTTTGCAGTGCCTCAGAGCAAGGAGGCCCATGGCTCTGCCCAGCAGTTGGAAGTGTCTGCATCCTGCTCACGGTGAAGGCAGCCCCAGGAGGTGTGCGAGGACTGCAGAGCCAGAGCTGCACCTTGTGCCAGCAGAGCACGGCCATGGCCACGGAAAGAAGCCCAGCCATGGCTACAGAGAGCCAAGGGCTTCCTGCTCCAGTCCATCAGGGCTCTGCAAACACTCCTGAGCTGCTGAAGGAGGCGGTTTGCAGAAAAGCCACGCCACGGAGAGGATGGGGGGAGAAGAAGCAGCTCCTGGAGCCCAACACACAGCTCTGGCTTGCACGAGGCTCCTCTTCCCACCTGCCTGCAGCCTCTGGGAAGCGGCAGGAAGCAGCTGGGCAGGCCATTGCAGAGGCCAGGCCAACCTGCAGCTATGGCCGGCATTCCCGAGTGGAAAGAGTGCCTTCGGCTGGCTCCGGCTGCCCGTGTGCCAGCATCCAGCGTGTTTTACAACTGACCTGCAAGGAATGTGTGTCACTGAAGAGGATATGTAGCCCTGGAGAACATAACCCACAGCTGCATTGTTTAAAAGTATCTCATCCACTGGATTGGAACAACAGGCGAAGATGATCTCAGGGAGATAACTCTAGGAGTGTGTTAGCAGGAACGGCCCCGCTACCTTCGCCAGTGGAAGATTCTTATAAATTCACTCCTCCTGCCATCCTTTTGCAAAGGGTCAGAAGATGTACTGACAATAGCAGCATGCAAATATTTCAGAACTTGGCCACACGCTGAGCAAACACTCTGGATAGTTTCATGAGTAGATTAAAATGCCAGATCAGCGAGCAGTGCTGCACTTTAAATATGCTCACTAATTTATTAAGTTTATTCTTAGCAAGCTTGCAGACTTCAGAAAGTTAAATTTCTCGGTGACAGATGGCCGTGGAGCCGGGCAGGCAGGGCATGCGTGCTGTGGCCACGTGGCCCCGGGGGCAGCACAGGGGAGCAGGTCCCACTGAGCCCTGCACGGGGCACAATCCCCCGTGGAAGAGCCAGCACGGCTTTGTGTCAAGGCTCTTGTACAGCTACGGAGTACAAAACCAGGGCTCTTGGCACATCCCACGCTCCTCCAAGGAGTTGCTGCCTCCCACTCTGGGCTTAGACATCCCTTATCTGTTTCCCCTGTGTGCTATGAGTTAACTGCTCTGAGCACTGCTCCTCAGAGCACCCTTGACATCCCAGCTTCAGTCCCCTGTGCTCCAGCAACAGCAGCAGCTCACCTCCTGCACCCGGGGCTGAGCCCAACACACCTCCCCTGCAAGGACACCATCTGCCGTGGTCCCAAATGACAGCCCTGTCCCTTTTCCCAGGTGCCCTGATAATGCTGTGCCCAGGACCTCTCACCTCCCTGTGCTCAGCCCAAGTGAGCCAGAGGCTTGGACTCAGGAGCTTACTGATGCCTTATCCAAGTCAAGACTGGTGGGACACAGCAGTTACCAGATACAGGTAAGCACTTCAGGCAGCACTGAGGGCCCCCAGTGCCCCTCAGCCCTCTGCCTCTGCTGTTCTCCATGGCCCTGAAGACCTGGAGCAGGGTCTGGAGTAGCAGGGTTTCCTCAGGAGGAAACCAGTGCCAGCACTGCTTCCTAGGATATATATTTTTGGTTTCCCTCTTGTTCAAACTGAACTAAAGAGTGTGTTCAGGAACCCTTCTGGAGGGCCGTGTGTCCGCCTTTCACTGCCACATGTCCCTGAAGATGAAGCCTGACAGCAGGACAGAGCTCTGGGATGATGTGGGGAGTCCTGTGCAGCAACATTATCCAACCTCTTGGGCCCTGGGAGGACCCTGGAAGCACCACAGGACCAGGTACCACCTGGACACGAGACGGTGCCTGCCAGGAGGGCCCTGACACTGCTGCACGGATGCAGGAAAGGAGTTATGCACCTTCTTACGTCTGCTTTTACTGCACTGCTAAAGAGAGGAGAGTCTTTTCCTACGGAAAAGGACTGCAGTGGGATGGAGATGCCCACAGCCCTGGGAGCCCTGGCTGCTGGGATACAGGCCTGGAGGAGGAGTGACAGCACAGGGCAGTGACATGGGACGTGTGAGCAGCAAGGACTTTACCGAGCTGAAAAAACACCTGAAGGAGCATTCCTGTCACTGGAACTGCGCTCGGCAGCGAGGCTGGAGGGAGCAGCAAGTCTGACTGTGTTGACAGCAGCTCAGCACCCAATGCACCCAGCCCTGCCTTTCACCTGGCTCAGGGAAACACGTGTGGCACAGGGATACAAAGAGGGGGAAGCCCGGTGGCACGGGGATGCAGAGAAGGGAACCCCAGTGGCACAGGGATGCAGAGGGGGGAAGCCCAGGGGCACAGGGAGGCAGAGAGGAGGAAGCCGTGTGGCACAGGGATGCAGAGAAGGGAAGCCCAGTGGCACAGGGATGCAGAGAAGGGAAGCCCTGAGGCACAGGGATGCAGAGAAGGGAAGCCGTGTGGCACAGGGATGCAGAGGGGCGATCCCCGGGCAGGGGCAGCCCGTCAGCCCCGGGGCCAGGGCTCGGCACTGCGTGCTGGGACATCTCCTCGGGACGGCGATGACAGCCGCCGTGGAGATGCCTACGTGCTGTTTGTGGGGCAGAAATAGGGCCCTGCGAGCCTTCCAGGGACAGAACGCAGCGGGATCCTTTGAGCTGGAGCTCGCAGCCGTGCGGGGCTGTTCCGCAGCATTTGCCGCATCTCCGGGGAGTTGTTATTCATCGTCCCGCTTCAGAAAGGACTCGCGCCTCTCCTGCTAGCACTGGGAGGGAAAAGACTTTCCCAGGAACGTTTCCTGAGCTGGGAGCAAATCCCACATGGCATCGCAACCCTCCGTCAACAGCAAAGGCATGTTATTGTTACTCGCACTGCAAACGAGCTGTTGGACCCAAGGCAGTGTGTGCCTCTGCTGGTGGTGAAACAAACTCCCTCTGCCCCGTCCAGCAGCTGGCTGGGCCGTGTCAGAGCCCTGCAGAATGACCCGCTCCGACAGCCCTTCTCCCCTGATCCGTGATTTACTGCCCAGCCTGCCGTGCAGATAGGGAGCAGCACGCACACGCGTGTGCTGGGCTGGATCCACACCCAGCGGGGTCCCCGTGCTCTCACCAGCTCTTCATCCCCAGCTCCCTCGGCATCTCAGCAAGTCCCTGCCTCAAAACCAGCTTCTGTGATGAGATGCTCAGCCCTGTTTCCTGATCTTTGCCCTACCTCAGCAGCAGTTTGGTTTCTAGAAATGCAGGAACGTTGCAAACTCAGTCCTTACACTTTAATGCAGTGGGAGCAGCATCACCCCTGGGCTCACAAACTCACCCAAGTGCAGAGAAGCCTTTTGAAGTGAGAGCACCCCAGAACGTCACCCTCAATAGGCCACAGCCACTCTGTTTTCTTCCCCTCCAGTGGCCAGAGCAGCACATGGGGAAGATTTGGCCTTGGGAGGCCCTAAAAATCACATAAAGGATAAAACCAGCCCTGCAGTTAAAAGGATGAGAAGACCATAAGGAGAGAAGAAAGTTCTGGAGACTGGTCCAGGGTAACACAGGTGCTGGGCATGAGGTGCTGCACTTAGGTGGCAACTCGGAGGGCTCAGGGGAGTGTGGCTGGCACCGTGGGCACACCCCTGGGGAAGGCAGGAGCACCAAACCAGAACCAGCCAGAGGGAAATGCCACAGGTTTCTGCAGGTCCTGCCTTTTCTCACAGGCAGCCCTCAGCACCCACTGCATGCAGGGCTGGGTCCAGGCCGGGTGGTGGCCCAGGGGACACAGGAGGGATCCTGACCCCACACTGGCACCATCAGAGAGCAGCAATGGCTTTGCAGAAGCTCTAACAGGGCAGAGGAGTGCTACAGAGAGAGCACTGCAGGGTGTCAGGTAATCGTACAGGGAGCTCACAGGTGTGTCCTCGATATTTACTGGGAATGGAGACTCCCAGGCAGACTGGACACCTTTCATGCTGCTAAAACTCCAAAGGACACAGGCCAGCTGCCCCATCAGAGGCCAGAGCCTGCCTGTGGGCTGGGTGATGCTCTGAGATACACGGTGCCAGGCGAGGTCCTCCCTTCCTCCCGAGCAGAGCCCCCAGGGACAGACAGAGGGTGAGGAGCCTCCCTGGGCACCTGCTCCACACTGACAGCGCTGGAGAGTATCCCACAGTGCCTGTGCAGACTTGTGCAGGTCCCACATCTGCCTCGTGGCTCCCAGAGAGGAGCTCTTGGCACCCCAAGGTGTCCTGCTGCCAGTACAGGGCAGTGCTGGGACAGAGCCAGAGAAGAGCAGGGGCTGGAGGGGGCTGGGGTGCACCAGGCTGGGCTGGTCCCTGCTCAGCATGAGGGGTGAGTGGCAAAGCTTGCTCATTTTAGCCTGGACTTTATTTTAGTTCATTTCACTCCTTCACAGCTCTGCAAAGGCACCTGCTGGTCCTTCCCCCCCACCTGCCGGCCCACCAGGGCTGCTCCAGGAATCACAGTGCACAGCGTGCTGGGTGATGGGCAAGTGTCCCACCAAAACCAATCCTCCTGGGAGACGGGCTGCTCCCCACGAGGCAGAGCTCTGTCTGGAGAGGAGACACAACCCACAGCACCAGCACCTCCAGGCCGAATCCCACCACCACCCCTGCAGAGCAGCAGCAGACCCCACACCCCAGGGTGAGGGCAGACACAGCCCTGTCCTGAGCCTGCTCGTGGCTGTCACACTGTCACAGTAGGGTTCAGAGCCAGGAAATCTCTGGGGACAGCTGATAAGCCCTCTGCATCTGTTCCAAAAATGCCCGTGCAGGCAGGGTGAATTTTTTGGCTTGAGGTTGGGCCATAAATCAATGTGAGTCAGAAAAGGCCCCTGACAGTATGTCCCCTTCCCTGATGCCTTCTCCAGGACACTGCCAACAGCCCAGGCCGGGGCTGCCTTGTGGCTGGGACACACTGCACGATGGACACAGGCATGGCCTGGGTGCAGTGGCCAGAGAATCCTGCAGGAACCTGGCGGTTCTGGTTCAGAAGCACCCTGGCTCCTCACCCCGAGGGTGGGCTGGGCCCTTGAGGAGAGCGTGGCAGGGAGGCTGGCAGGGGAGGTGGGCTTCGGGGCAGTTCCCTGAACACAATCGTGTCTGTGCAGTGTGTGCCCTGTGGGAGCCAGGGAAGGGCAGGGAGGGCAGGGAGGGCAGGGCTGCTGCTCTTGTGGGGCACGCACTGGGCTGGGGAGGCCAAGCTCTGTGCAGGAGCAGGGGAGCAGGCTGGCAGAGGAGGCTGGTGCCTCCTGCCTCTGCTCTGGTGGCTGCAGGGGTCTGTGCTGCATCTCTGAACCCCCCATCCTCCATGGGGCTCTGCTGCTGGGCCCACAGGTGAGCTGGCACCGTGAGTGACGTTCCCACCACGCACAGTGGGACACCACTGAGCTCCCCCTGGAGCAGGGGACACCTGCAAACTCTGTGCCCAGCAGCCAGCCCGTGCTGGAGGACACGCACAACCACCCTGCTGGGGGCTCAGAGGTGGGGAGGTGACACATAGCCCTGCCACAGATGTGTCCCATCTGGCAGAACAGCACCCTGGCAGGTCCCTGTCCTCCACCTTGGGAGGGTTTTGTCCTGGTGCAAGGCACCCCCGAGCCTGAGGGCTGGATCTCTGTCATCTAAACCCCAGTGCACAAGCTGAGCTCCTCTCCAATAACAGGCAAGAAGGCCAAGAAATAAAGCAGGTACATTCCCGGAATGCTGCAGCAGCAAACACTGCATGAATCATGTCGGGCTGCGTCTTCTTCCCAAAAAACATGCTTGGGGTGGGCATCCCACCTTTGGAGCTCGGCCTTTCCAGCACAGACAGGTCCTCCACAGCAGGGAGGTGGAGTGGGATGGCCACCAGGCAGAGGGAGGTTTGATTCAGCCATGAGGGGTGGAAGAGCCCCACAACGTCCCCAGTCCTGTGTCCCTCTTCCATCTGCACCCTCACCAGCATCAAACCAACTCCACTGGCCTTGGCACAGGACACTGCTTCTGCCACAACACAACCTTCCCTGCTCCTCTGGAATGTTTCTCCCTGAATTGCGATGGGGTTTAATATGGACACATGAAAAATGGAGTGACCCTGGAGAAAGGCAGCAAGGGGACAAAGCTGCAGGAAGGCACACAGTGAAAACTGATGGAGTTGGAGCTCTGGGTCTCACACTGGCTTGGAGAGCAAATACAGCACAGAGAGGGACATCAGAACGAGGGAAATCATCGCTGGTCATTGTGCCTACACAACAGGAGGGATGCTGGAAAATGGGAATGGGTTCAGAGAAGAACTACAGGAATGACTGAGAGACAAAAAACCTGGGAAACTCCAGTACCATGGAAGGCAGAAGAAGCCCAGCCAATTTTCCCAATGCAGGGCACAGGTAAAACAAGACTTGGTCCCACTCAGCCAGCACCTGCTGGGCAGCTGTGCAGCCCAAACCCAACGGAGCTCCAGCTGATCCAGACCAGTTGTAATGGGAAAGCAGAGTGCCTGATGCGGACGGTGTGGCTGCTCTCTCACCCAGAGCAGCCCTGACATGCAAAGAGGGCTCCCTCAGCTGAGCTCACCCAGCCCTGCTCTGCCCAGCAGGGACTGCCACCCACGGAGCACGCTGGCCTCCACAGGCAGCAGCACAGGATGGTTCTCCTGCCTCCCCGAGCCTTTTTGGGAGCAGGTCCCAGCCGTGCAGCTGGAAAAAAAGGCACCAGGGACTCAGGCAGAGCAGTGGGGAGGGAGAGATTCTCTGTGGGGATGGGGATGAGCGCAGTAGAGTCCTTCTCCTTCCTCCCCACAGGGCCCGTGCCAGCTCGGTGAGGTCTCTGCTGGTTTCCTCTTGGCTGTCAGGCTGCGGGTGTGCGGCAGCAGCCGTGCCAGGCTGCTCACAAACACCAGCACCGCGCCTGCACAGCGGGACGGGGCCGGCCTGGCCAGCCTCCAGCCCTGGCTGCCATCGAACGGGAAATGAGGGAATCGGAGCGAGACCGCAGCGACCACCAACCAGCCAGCACTGGCAGCGGAGGGGCGATCACCCTGTGCCAGGCACGAGCAGGCAGCAGCGCCTCGCCCTGTGCCCGAGCCCAAACGCGCTGGCAGCCGGGGAGCAGCTGGAGCGTGCCCAGAGGAGGATGAGGGTGGGAGGAAGCCCCGCGTGCCTCGCCCTCCTCGGATGCTCCCGGGGAGCGAGGCAGCCAGGAGTCCCGGGATGCTGCACAGCAGACAGCACAGCCGAACAGTATGGAGTTTTCTGCTAGTTACATGTTTTATGAAAAGTTGTTGGCAAAAATGTGCATTTTCTTTGGCTGTGTTTTGCGTGGATTTGGCAAAAATGTAACGTTAGTGTCTCCCCTTGAGAGAACTTTATTGAGTGGAACAAAGTCGGATATTTTTAGCTACCCATTGTTAGCTGAAGAACAAAGCCATAACTAAGATATTTTGTCTCTTACACTGAAACGGGACTATCAGACAAATCCATGTACAGTCATATGTGGCTGCCCATTCAGATGGAGCACGAGAGGGAAACTATTTTTAGCCTGAACACTCCACACAACAACCGCATTTCCCTTCCCCTCCAAGCTGGACCACCAGAATACACAGGCAGCACCAGAGAGAGCAGCATTGGACAGGGGGACCTGGGGTCACCTCCTGCTGCTGTCCCTGGGGCCATCTGACAAATGACATTTATAGGACAGATCGGGTCATTCGACTCTAAAAAAATGCACTTTAATATTTCTGCCTTTCGGGGTGTTTTTCCCCGCACTCAGAGCCGAAATGATGAGCGGCAACAAGAAGCAATAAAGCAGGATACAGACGGCTCTCAGTGAAGTTGTAACGCACAGCGCTGAAGCCTGAATCCTCCCCCCCCTTTTCCCAAAACACTCGTGCACATCCTGAGGGCCGCTCGGATGAGGAGAGAGGGTGCTCACAGGCAGTTCTGGGAGGGATGGAGCCCTGTCCAGCCGCCCTTCCCGCTCCGCAGCCGGACCATCCGTGCTGGAAATGTCCCGGCTGCGGCTGCCAGGGCGGCGCTTTCGAAAGCTTTAACCCCGAGACACCAGAGAGCCCAGCACGAGGCTGACAAACCTCCCCCGAGCGCTTCAGCGCTCCACAAATTACATCAGTGGATTCTGACTGGCAGCGCTTTGCAAAGTATTCGTGTAATAGAAACAAAGCGGTCCATAAATGCCCTGGATTTCTGCGTGTGAGAGATGCCGGGAGCTTCTTCTAAACAGTTTTTGTGGGTTGCAGTGGTGAGTCACCGAGAAGTTGCACTAAACACTGAGCATTTGGTACAACCAGAATGACCCTCCACAGTTAAGGCAGCTGTGACACGCTTGTGGCAGAGCATGAGGAATAAAAGCAGGGTGCCACCGCACAGCCTGAGCTGCTCGGGGGGGACCCACTGTGTCATCTGGGGTGGGGGCACCAGAGAAACCAGCAGAGCAGCCTCCAAACGGCTGCAGCACAGCAAGAATCCTTAGGAAGCTCAGCGGCCCATCAGCACCATCCTCCCTGTGCACAGCCAGCCGCTGCCTCCGCAGCACATCCCCCCGGCAGCCTCCGGCAGGGCCGGCTCCTGCCGTGCCAAGTGCACCTTGTGCCCGTTCCTGAAGAAGTGCCACGCTCCACAGAGATCTCTGTGTAGCCCGCGACCTGCCAGGTGCCGCTGAGATCCCACAAAACCCCAGGAGCAGCAGCAGGCAGCGGCAATGCCCGGCGGTGCTGGTCCCCCTAAAGCTGTCACAACACGGCGGTGCCGTGCGGCACCGTAACCAACCCGCACGGGAGAAAGCGGCCAGAGGACAGAACAACATGAAGTAGGAAGCATTAATTACCTGTGGGCTTTTCGGCTGAGCTAGAGCGTCCTGGAGGAGATGCTGCTCTGCCACTCCTCGCCTGCTCCGCGGGTTAGGGCTGCTTTGACCAGGGAGCACTGATTGTGTTTTATAAACTTGAAGCACAGTAAGAACTGGTTTAAAATAGAGTGAACGGAGCTGGTGCGGGTGGAATTAGACAAACTCTGCGAGCTGCTTTTCCAAAAATAAATTAACTTCTTGCAGCCCGCGGAGCAGAGGCGGGGGACGGGGCCTCCCGGGAGAGCTGCCCGAGCGCCTCTGCCGCTGCTGTCCCCCTTCTGGCACAGCCCCGGGGCTGGGGCTGCCCCCGCCGGGGCACAGTCGGTCCCGGGGCTGCATGGGCAGGGGGCAGCACCACCCTGTCCCCCCAGTCCCTCTGCACCCCCATAAAGTGTCCATGCACTGGCAGAGGGGAGCAGAGGCACCTGAGGTAGCCGTGCCCTGGCAGTGAGGAGCTGGGCAGAATCCCAGCCAAGGGTGGGAGTTACGGGTCAGTCCCTGCCAGGCTCGGTGCCTCAGTGTGTGCTGGGCAATTCTTTCCGCCCAGGGAGGCCAGGCTGGGTGAGCAGGGACAGGTCTCCTTGGCACTGCAAAGTGCCCCTGCTTGGGTGGAACTGGGAGTGCTGGCTATGTCCTGGCTGCTGAAGGAGGGGGCACAGAGAATCACTGGAAAGTTTGTGTTGGAAGGGACCTTAAAAATCATCCCATCCCACCCCCTGCCATGGGCAGGGACACCTTCCACTAGCCCAGGTTGCTGCAAGCCCCATCCAGCCTGGCCTTGGACACTGCCAGGGATCCAGGGGCAGCCACAGCTTCTCTGGGCAACCTGTGCCAGGGCCTCCCCAACCTCACAGGGGAAAATTCCTTCCCAATATCCCATCTAACCCTGCTCTCTCATCACTGTGAAGCCATTGCCCCTTGCTCTGTCACTCCAGGCCCTTGTCCCAGGTCCCTCTTCAGCTCTTTTGGAACCCCTTTAGGCATTGGAAGGGGCTTTAAGGTCTGTCTGGAGCCCCCTGCTCCCAGCCTCTCTCAGCCGGTGACAGGGGTTGATCTCACACAGGTGGCTGGGGGAGGTGGCACAAGTTCTTGCATCCTGCTCTCCTGAGTGTGGACTCTGGGACCAGATGGTCTCTCCCCACGTACCTGAGCTCTGGAGGGTTTATCGAGCTCTGCCCAGCATTCCCAGAGGTGCTGCCACTTTGAGCGGAGCAGTCCCTCTTGCAGGCTGACCACCAAAGCAGGCGTGGCATGTCCTGGCTATGAAACCCAGGACACGGGTGGTGGACAGGCAGAACTGTGCTCCACGAGTTGTCCTGACAGGCAGATCCTGCGAGCCCAAGGTCAGTCTCTCTTTACTTTCCTCCAGGGGACGTTCATCGTTGCCCTGGCAGGTATGAGACGTGTCCCCATGTGCACAGAAGCACCAGGCTGTGGTCAAGGGGTAGCAGAAACAGTTTTGGGGAGCAGCCTTGGCTGGGGAAAGGCAAAGGGGAAGGAGGTGCTTGCAGACCCTACTCTCCTATGTCCCAGGGACATAGCCTGACCTGGGGAGTGGAGCTGTTCTTTATCATGTTTGCTGTGCCAGCAGGTCCCAGAGGACTCAGTTTCTCCAAACTTGGTCCTTGGGAAGGAAGAATGACCTGCTGCTGGGCTCCTTTTGACTTCACCTATGCACCAAATCCCTAAAAATATCACTTTCCCACCTATAATCCCTTTTTCATGGCTTGGGCTAGCCTAGGCCATCCTGCTGGGCTGAGCTGGGCTGAGCTGCTCCAGTGCAGGCTGTAGCCCTTTGCCGTCCCTTAAATCAACCCTCTCACTTTCGGATCTCAGCACCTGGCTGAAGCCTGGAGGTTTGCAGGCTCCCGCTGTTGGGAAGGGAACAGGGTGGAGAGAGCTTCTTCCTGGCTGCCATCCTCACCACCAGAGTTCCCTGGGCACAGGACCAGCTCAGGAGGCAGCAGGAACCTCTGCTCAGCCTGGACCTCCTCCCCCCGTTAACTTGGAGCCCCGAAGGCTCCCTGCCTGTGCTCCCCACGCCCCCTCTGCCTCTGCCCTGCACATTCCCAGTGCTTTCTTCTCACTGATAATGAGTAGAATAATGTCCACCCATCTCTGCCCCCAGTGTCACTGTGGTGCTGGGGACAGTGCTGGTGGCAGTCCCCTTCTCTCTCCCCAACTTTCACCCTGCCCCTGCAACCCCCCCCCCCCCAAAAAAAAACAAACCACTGAGGT
>VZTG01008192.1:2886-13262 GCA_013397845.1 Melanocharis versteri | reverse complement strand
GGGCTGTGGGAATGGGCTGCGGGAATGGGCTGCGGGGATGGGGCTGTGGGAATGGGCTGCGGAATGGGGCTGTGGGAATGGGCTGCGGGAATGGGCTGCGGGGATGGGGCTGTGGGAATGGGCTGCGGAAATGGGCTGTGGGAATGGGCTGCGGGAATGGGCTGCAGGACGGGCTGCGGAAATGGGCTGGGACATTCGGTTGGATGACACCAGCCGGGTTTTTGTGAACCATGGACAGGGTACAAAGAGCAAATTACTGGGAGAAGGGTTCTGTTCTTCCTCGAACTAGCAGGAATTGATTTAATTTATACTTTGACAGGCAATATAGAAAATAATCACAAGCCACTGCAGCTGGGTGCGGGGTGTTTACCTTTCTTTTATTGAAAGAGCAGAAAGCACTATCTCTGGACTGGGAGGACTGGGAGAATGAGATTGGGCGCTGCAGGGGCCAGGCTTATCCATACATCTGCTCCTCTGGCAGACACAGGACCAGGGGGCTGGGGGAGATTGCAGATAAGAAAAGTAAATTCTCCTTTAATAAAGCTCCCTGGGTTACACCTTGCTGTTGGCTCCTTGAAATCATTCTAAATTCAAGTATTTCTGAGGCCTAATGAATTTTGCTCTTTCCAATTTATTTGCCTATATCTTTGCATATTTATTTTTGGGTTTTTTTTTTTTTTTTTGAACATTTTACTGGCTAAGGTAGTGTCTGTCATGTCCTGTGCCACTTTTTGAGAGTTTCCTCAAAACTCCTCTGCCAAGTACTGTCATTATTTGTTGCTGAGAAACAAGACTTTTTCAGCAAAATGCCACTAATCTGAGGGCTGAACCACCTGAAAGCTCACCCCTTAAGGTAATCCTACCCACAATCACCATTCAAATCTTTTATTGCAAAAGAAGCATTGTCCGATTGATTTCTCCTCCTGGATTCCCTGCCTGTTCCCCATTACTCGATGTCATTGCTAACTGCAGTTACTGTATCCTTCAGGAACCACAGGTTTGTGGGGTAAATCCACCCCTGGGGCTCTGCGGAGCCAAACTGAGCAGGATTTCGGGTAAATCCTTTGAGCTTTTGGAGCCGCAAGCGCAATGCTGAGAAAGAGGGGACCCTCTGTGAGCCCCTCCTGCTGTCCCATGCCTTTCTGCAGGCTCACCATAACCCACCTGGGGACTTGGGGGTTTTGACACTGGTTACTCAGGAGCCTGGGAATTCTCATGGAAAGCAAGGCTCACCCAGGAACCTTTGCTCACATGCAATTCCATGTCAAGGGGTGTTAGAAGAGAAGCTCCAGGGATAATTGAATAATATTGTGCCCTTCTGGGGGCTATATAAAATTGTGTGCACGGACAGCTCACTCCAAGGAAAGGCTTAGGGACACTGACACAAGTTCTCAGATCACCCCTGCATGCCTTCATTTTGGGCACAATGTTCCAGCTGCTGATCCATTTAGGATTCGATTTTGTGCAGTTTCCATGAGCTGGACTTGCCTCTGAGGGGCTGGCAGGGTGGCCAGGAGCACGTCTGGCCCAAAGGGCAGTGGAAAAGGAGGTCTGGGACAGCCTGCTGGAGTCTCCATGCCCCAAGGTCATGCTGTGCCTGCAGGGAAGTCCTTGCCGTGTTGAGGTGATGCTGCTGACCATTGCTTTCACTCTTGGGTGAAAGGAGGTCAGGGTCCTGTCCAGTGGTGGGCCAGGCCTTGGGGCGTCTTGAGGGAGAGGCTGTGAGCTGCCCACGCTCTGCAGCTGTTCCAGTTCTGTATGGAGGGAGTGTGCACTGAGCCCCAGCTCCAGCTACGTGCCCTCCTGGCTCAGGGCGCTGTCCCCATCTCTGGGAGGCCATGAGCAGCCTCTGCAGGCTCCCAGACCTGTCCTTCCAAGTGTCCTCTCTTGATCCCTGCTGTCTTTGGGGGATTCTCTATGCCTGGGACCAGCACCTTGTGGTTATTGCTTTGCCCTCAAGATCTACTTTCCACTAATTTTGCTTCTTATCTTGACGAGACTGGTTATCTTTATTAGCCACTGACACACCAAACTCTTCATATTGTCCTGTGCTGTCTCTAATCTCTGTGTAAACCTGCTCCTCTAATAAACTGCAGACTCCAGGGGATGATGATAATCAATGGAATACACAGCAAACGAAGGGAAGCATCGGTATCACCTTGGGAAAGTCCCAAAGATAAGGATCCTCCCTCGTCTGTTCCTGGGGCCTGTCGGGATATTACTTTTAAATCTCTCTTGTGGCATGGCTGATGCTATCGCTGCAGCTGAGTTACCCAAACTCTGCATTACTGTATGTTATTGGAGCATTACCGGGCCAGATGGGGAAGGTTTCCCTGCAAGCCCCGAGGCAGAGCTGGGTTTATGACAACTCTCCAGGTTAGGGGTGCTTATTGTGTGTGATCTCTTCACTCTGCAACAGGGAGTGAGGCTTTTGGGGAAGTCAGACTGTAATTTAGCATTTAATATCAAAGGGTCAGGAGACCTGCTCCAGGATATGCATGTGCTCCCGGAGAAGTGTCTTAGAATCACAGAATGGTTTGGGTTGGAAGGGACTTTAAAGTTCATCCCATTCCACCCCCTGCCATGGGCAGGGACACCTTCCACTATCCCAGGCTGCTCCAAGCCCTGTCCAACCTATCCTTGGACACTTTCAGGGATGGGGCCACCACAGCTGCTCTGGGCTACCTGTGCCAGGGCCTCCCCACCCTCACGGCCAAGAATTTCTTCCTAACATCCAGTCTAAACTTACTGTCTTTCAAGTTTGAAGTCATTCTCCCTTGCCCTGTCACTCCAGGCCCTTGCAAATAGTCTCTCTGTCTCTCTTGTAGGGCCCCTTCAGGCACTGAAAGGCCACACTTAGGTCACCCCGAAGCTTCTCTTCTCCAGGCTGAACAATGCCAATTCTCTCAGCCTTTCGTCATGCCAGAGGTGCTCCATCCCTTTGCTCATCTTGGTGGCCTCCTCTGGACTGGCTCCAGCAGCTCCCTGTCCTCCCCGTGCTGGGGACCCCCCAGGACCCCTGCTCATGGCACTGTCACGGCAGCTGCAGATCAGGACCAGCTGCCTGCACAGGGCACGAGCCACCCTCAGTCATTGCCTTTACGGGGACCACAGGGACTGAACTCTGGGATGTCCCTGGGATTATCCACCAACCCATCTGCCAGGATGGGACACCTCTCATCCAAAACAAGGACCAAAACTGCAAAACAAAGGACATTTCCTCCTGAACTGTGACCCAGTCTTTGAAATTCCTGCCTCTTTGTGAGATGCCAGAGCACCCTGCAGCCCAAACAGTAAAGGACACTTGTGTGCTGCTGTTGTGAGCCTCCGATCAGGTTCAGGGGTTTTATGCACTTACAGTGAAATCTTCAAAAGACTGAGGAGGTATTGCAGGCAGTTCTGTCACTCTGCAGAAGTGAAGTCACAGCTCTCCATACTCGCCTGTGCACACACCCTCAAGCCAGCAAGATTGGACAGAATTGCCAGGGTTCATTCGATGAAAAATACCACACACCTTCTTAGTTACTTCACCCACTAAAGAAACATTGGCTGGAACACCCATGCCAACTGGTCAGAGCCCTAAGAAAACTCTTGTGCTCCCAAAGGTATTTAAAAAATGCATAAAGCACAAAAAAAAGTTATTTTCACGCTTCCTCATTCACCTGACCAGAAAAGCAATGCCAGGGGGAGGGATTGATGCAGCAGTGGGGCAGGAATGAGCAGAGAGCACTCGCCTTTGGAAGCTCCAGCTTTTATTTGGGAGCCATTTGAAAATCACAGAATCACAGTCTCTTGAGTGGGAAAGGACCCACAAGGATCATCCAGTCCAGCTGTTGGCCCTGCACAGATACCCCAGCAATCCCACTCTGTGCATCCCTGGGAGCAGTGTCCAAATGCCCCTGGAGCTCTGGCAGCCTTGGGGCTGTGCCCATTCCCTGGGGAGCCTGGGCAGTCGTCGTATGGCCCCTCAAGACCTTTCACCAGCTTTGTGTTCTTCCTCCTGACCCTCCCTAAGAGCTTTAGATCTTTCTTGTGCTGTGGTGCCCAAACCTGCCCCCAGGACTCGAGGTGGGGCCTCACCAGTGCAGGGTTTAAGATCTAAACCAGTGTTTCCCTTCTCACATGGGGAGCAGAGCCAAGTGCCATGAGTGAGCTCTGGGCTGCAGTGCTGTAACCTGTGAAATGTGTGTGAGCAGAGAGTTTGCCACTCAAAGGAACAAACCTTTTTTTTCACTCAGAAGTGAGGAAAACCAGGGAAAACTACCATGCTAATTTGAGCTGTTGTGAAGAGATGGGAGTCAGGGGAATATAAGTGAATTATAGGTGTGAAGAAAGAGTGACAGAACAGCTGTAAACACCACCGCAAGAGAAGCACTTGGCTTTTTCCTGGGCGCTCTCAGTGCTCATCAAAACAACCACACGATAGCGCTGCTGACTTGCAAAAGAAGGAAATCACCGAGCCCAGCTCGAAACCACCCCCAGAGCAGAGCCAAGCTGGAAACGTCCCTGCTCTCAAATCTACCGTGTCAGGACAGAAAGATTGCACTAATCTTCCTCTTCCAATTGCAAATTCTTCTTTGCACCACACTCAAATGGCAACACGAACTCCTTTGCCCTAACAAAGCTTTTCACTCTCGCCGTGTCTGGCCACACAGTGGAAACATCTGAGCTCAGAAAACTGCCAGCTGAGAAAAAAACATAGCTCACAAAAGTGCCAGCTGAGAAAGCTCTTGCTGCCTACAGCTTCAACTGCACCCATGGATTTACGAGCACACGCCCTGGTGTCTGCACTTCCCTTCTCAGCTCTAGGTACCATCCTACGCCTTCAGTCTCACAGAGTCAGGATCCAAACGGAATGGCACCAGGGACTGCTGACACACTGACGCTACCAGGACAAAAAGTTCAAGAGCTTGGTGTTTGCATTCCCCCTGACAGTTCAACAGCTCTAACCCATAGAACTGCCTATTGGGAAAAGCCTTTAAATTCACTAAGAACACCCAACGTGCACATCCAAACATGCCTGCTTTGCCAAAGAGAGGAACTATAAGCCCATCTCAAAAGAAATGGCATCCCCTCCTCCAAAGAACAAACCATCCAGGGGCTGACCCCATACAAATGTGCCAGAGCACTGTTACTGGGCATTACCTACCCAGGGCACCAGATCATCTGCACACCCAGATTCAGCACAGCTGCTTACCCTGGCCAAAAGACATGTGCTGCCAGAATTTCAATGGCATCTCTGAGGAAGTAGAAACCACATGCCAAATCAAATATTTCAGGAGACNACAGTTTTTACTTGTTGAAAGGAGTCTCAGTACCACTGTGAGCCCTTCTAAACATGGGCTTGGAACTCCTGTGCTGCTGGTGAGGAATATTGAAAGGAACCCCACTGCCTTCTCTGCCACAGGTTCTCCAGATTTGGCAGGGCCCTGCTCCAGCTCCCACCCAGGGAGGAAAACCAAGTCCACAACAGCCCCCAGAAAGGGCTGAGCCTGGCTGTGCCCTCAGACACCACAGAGCTGGAACACCTGGCACTGGACAGGGGAAACGAGACCCCTCCCCAGCCATGGCTGCAGAGGCAGACATCTCTGGAGAGGCCCTTGCCAAGGTGGGAGGCACCTCTGACACTTCTGGGAGAAAAGGCCCAGCTCTGATGAACGAGCTCCACTGGAGGCTTGGGGGAGGATGAGACCAACGGAGGCAGAGGAAGGGACCCTTCTAATTCACCCCAGGAAAAGTGCCCCAGTCCCATCCTCCTTCCTCCTCTTGCCTGTAGATACCATGGCCCACCCAAGCTCTCAGCTGCACGTGGAGGCATCTCCCTTCTGCCTCTGGATGGCAGATGTGCACATGGGGAAACTTCTACCTGAGGAGAACTCAGGGTGAGGAAGGTCTGCTACTTCTGTGGGTGAGAGCAACAATTCCCTTGGTGTTTCCTCCCACTTGTCAGACCAGTCTAACTGGTCTCCAGCTGAGAAATGCTCCCTTACACTCAAAGAGTGAAAGCAAATCCCAGAAGTGATGTGTAAAACCCTCAGCCACTTCACCTGACCTCTGTGTAGAGCCTTCCTCTACCAAGTGTGAGTAACACCCTCTGCCAGAGCAGGTTCTGCAGAGAACTTTCTCACTTGACCTCCCATGGCCTCACTTCTAAGAACATGAGGTCCTGTGGACCAAGAGCCCCTACCTCGAAATACCAGAACAGCACCAGCAGCCAAGGTGAGAAGGAATAAAGGCAGCTGTATCCAGGAGGCAGAGACCCACTGAGATGCACCTGGAAAAACAGAACCTTTGGAAAAAAGAAAAAAAATCTGAGTGACATCTGGCAATGTTCAATCTTACCCCCACACTTAAGCACCCACTCAAAGCGTTTCTGTGGAGATGAGTGGAGAAACAGTCACAGTCCTGCACGGTTGGGCAGAGCCTGCCTTCCCTAGGGATGAGCACAGCCTGTGGGGCAAGAGGGAGCCTGCTCATTTCTCACTGCAGCCTGTCCTGCCTGCAGTGCCCCTGGTGCTCTGGGATGGGTCTGGCTGGACTGGAGAGCTGTGGCCTTCCCTGGCACTGGAAAGGGCCTCCCAGGGCTCCTGAGACAATGAGCCTCCAGCAGAGACTGCTGGGGACAATGGGACTCACCTGAGATGTGCACAGTAGTTTTCTTCTCCACCTGCACCAGGGGGTTCAGGATTTGACAGGTGACTTTTCCCACTTGCTCTCCTGTAACTGTGACTCGGCTACACACATTGAAGAGTTTCTCACTGTCCTTTCCAAACCAAGTGTCTGCAGAGAGCCCCTGCCCATCCTCAGTAACCCACTGGACAGTAGGCTCGGGGAACCATCTGTGTGATCTGCAGCCAAGCTCGAGCCCTTGCCCTTGGGGGCTCTGAATTTCAATGAACACTTCACCAGTACCTTAAAGGCAAGAGAGTTTGTTAGTGGGAGAAGTTTGTGTCCTTGAGAGCAGCTCTTCCTTGGATTCACAGCTCTTGCTTAACCCAGAGTTTCCTGACGGTTTCTGTCAGTCCTTCACACAACCTTTACATTGGTCTTTCTGTCATCCTACACTCCATCTGCAATAAATGCCAAATTTCCTTTGGCTGAGAAAGAGCTATGGTGTGGGATGGATTTGCTTCTCAGCTCCCCACTATTTCATGGAGCAGGCAGGGAGGTGTGTGGTTTTTATTCCTCTTTTGGAATGACTCTGTAGGAGCCCCATCCAAGTCTGAGGATTGGTAAAGCAGGAAACAGCACCCTAAAGCCCAGGCACCTCCCCATTCCATGCCAGCACTACAGGTGGGCACAGGTGGTCACTGACAGGGACTGCCCCAAAGTTTCACCAGTGGGATGAGGTGGGATGCACCACACATGTTTCTGAGTCACGCTCCTGGAAGAAGCTGGATTTCATAGGAATTTGTCCTGTGCAGTAGTAGGAAATGGGCACTGTCTTGAAGCTTTTTCTCTCTCCTATCCCAAAAACATCTCTAATCCCCTTTGTATGAGGGGATTCAGATTCGATGTTAGGAAGAAATTCTTGACTAAGAGCGAGGCCCTGGCACAGTTTGCCCAGAGAAGCTGTGGATGTCCCATCCCTGGAAGTGTTCAAGGCCAGGTTGGACAGTGCTTGTTCCTGCCCATGGCTGGGAAGTTCAGTGAGAAATTCTTTAGGGTCCCTTCCAACTCACGCCATTGGGTGACTCTAAGATTCCCTGATTCTGTCACTCTATGCTCTTTTTGATCAGCGAATCCAGGCTGACAAGCTCCGCCTGGTTTTATCAATATCTGCACACAAACGGTGCCCCCTGTCCAGCTGGGGGGAACTGGCAGCCCAGAACATCTCCTTAGCCCTTACCCCAGCTGAGAAGTCACAAGAGGGAGGGCCTCATTCCCCTCAGTCCCACAGCCAGGGATGCTGAGCACTTGGATGTCTCTCAGGTGGGCTCACACCTCCCCAGCAGGGATTCTTGCAGCTCGCCAGCCCCCCTGGGTCAGAACAGGGCTCAGGCTGGGCATGGAGCTTGCAGAACATCTTGACAGGCGGCCCATGGGCTGCTGGGAGGGGGGAGGTGACGTGTTGGGTCATATGAGGGGGCATCAGCTGGGGGACAGTGACCTTTTGGAGAGCTCTTTTCCCTCTGTAAGAGCTTCCCTCCTTCTCCACCCAGCCCAGAAAGTCTCCAACCTGCAATGCTGAGCTTGGTGGATGTATCAGCAATCCGGTCCCCGGATATCACAGTGCAACTGTACGTTCTTCATCTGCTGGCTGGACATTCTTCAGTGTCAGGGACACATTCCCAGTGGCAAATCCATCTCTTGGCACTGATGTCCGTCCATGGTATTTCTGCATTGGCTCACCCCCAAACTGCCTGTATGTGTAGATGTTCTCTGTGTGCCCATCTGTGATTTTTCTCCACTGCACTTCAGGGTTGTCAAGTGGCTTTGTGTAAGAGATGGTGCAAGGAAGGATGGTATCCTGGCCAACAATTCCAACTACATTCTCGGCAGAGGTGAGCTCAAAATTGTCCGTGAGTGAGCATCTGGCTGAAATCAATCAGAAAATGTACTGGTGTGAAGGAAACAGGCCTAGGAGTAACAGTGGGGAACAACTGAAGGTAATAGATTAGAGGGAGAAAGCAGGATGATACAAACTGTACAGGATGGGATTGTTTTGGAGAAAAGGAAAAAATAAATGCATAAAAGCATGTCCAGAGCCATTTCATGAAGCTTCCCAGCTGGCTTTGCCCTTTTGCAGCCCTGTGCCACCAGCAGCGGGGCAGCTGTGCCAATGCCAACTGCCCATGCAGGCAGGGAAATGCTCCTGGCACTGGGGCAGGGCAGAGCTGCCTTGGCTTAGGGCTTCCCTGGCTCCACCAAGGGAGAGAACCTCCAGCTGCAAAGGGCTGGATTCCCCAAGAGCAGAAGGGCAGGGCAGCTCTGGCTCTTGTGGAGTTCAAATCAGGCCTGCTCAGGAGACCATGACCCTCAACTCCAGCACTTCCGATCATCTGCAGGCTGGAATCCCCCAGAAAGCAGCAGAACAGCTCATGAAAGCATTACCTGAGAGAGGGATAGCCAGAAGCAGTGCCAGAGCCAACAGGAGCCATCTGCTCTGCTCCATCCCTGCAGCCCCAGAGGTGGGACAATCCTGCAGCTGACCTGGAACAGGCACAGAAGGGAAGTGAGCAAAGAAGGGAAATCCTGTCCCAACCCCCTCAGATCTTTCTCACCTGGCACTTGTCACCAGCTGTGGCTTCTGAAGGTGCCAAATCTCAAACAGTTGAGTTCAGAAATCAAGTAAACTTTTGCCTTTCCGGAGATCTCAATTACCTTTGCAGCTTCTGGGAATTTCAGTCTAACTTGCTCCCAGAAAGCTGTGACAGGATGCAAGAGAAAATTCAACCCAGTCCCCACTTCCTGCTGTGAAATTTCATGGACACCTTAACACAGCAGCTTAAATCTTTGGTTTGGAATCACAGAATCACAGAATCACAGAATCTTTAGGTTGGAAAAGACCTTTGAGATCATCAAGTCCAATCTGTGATTAAAGACCAACCTTTGATAACTAGACAATGGCACTTAGCACCACGTTCAGTCTTTTCTTGAACGCTTTGAGGATGTTGACTCTACCACCTCCCTGGATAGCTGGTTCCAATGCCTGACCACCCTTTCAGTGGAGGAATTCTTTCTGACATCCAACCCGAACCTCCCTGGCACAACTTAAGGCTTGAATTTCCTCTTGTCCTTTTGCTAGTTTTCCAGGAGAAGAGACCAACCCCCAGCTTGCTACAATTTCCTTTCAGGTGGTTATAGAGAGTGATAAGGTCACCCCTTCTCCCAGTGTGTGGGCAGGTTTTGGTAGCAGGGGGGTTACAGGCGTGCCTTCTGCGAGAAGCTTCCAGAAGCTTCCCCCATGTCCAACAAAACCATTGCCAGCTGGCTCCAGGACAGGCCCACTGCTGGCTAAGGCCGAGCTCAGCACAGATTGTGGTGATGCCTCTGTGATAACATATTTAAGAAGGAAAATAAAGTTATTGTGCAGATGTAACTGAGGCCAGAGAAGAGTGGGGCGAGAATATGTGAGAAGAACGGCTCTGCAGACAGCCAGGTCAGTGCAAAAAGATGGGCAGGACGTGCTCCAGGCAGTGGAGCTGAGATTCCCCTGAGATTCTGTGGGAAGCCCATGGTGAGGCAGCTGTGCCCCTGCAGCCCATGGAGGGCACAGGGTGCAGAGATCCACCTGCAACCCTTGGAAGAGCCCCACACTGGAGCAGGTGGATGCCCAAGAGAGGCTGTGACCCCACGGCTGTGACCCCTGCTGGAGCAGGGTCCTGGCAGGGACCTGCATGTGGATGCTGAAAGCTTGGTGGCAGAGAGATTTT
>VZTG01008190.1:1743888-1877608 GCA_013397845.1 Melanocharis versteri | reverse complement strand
ATTCAGCCACCCCAGGACAGCTGGGAAACGTGGAGAGCATCTAAAGTGACTACAGAGCTCTGGGGGTGGCAGTCGAGGACGTGGGGACTCAGGTGACATTCTCTTGCCCCCTACCAGCATGGAGAGAGGAGAAGGTCTCTGACAATGCATGTCAGCCATTGGTTGTGGAGCTGGTGTTGGCAAAAGGATTCTTGTTCCTGTGGCCATTAGACCCTGTCTTAGGATCAACATGTGCTTTAGCAGGGGTTAGGCCAGATGACCTCCAGAATTCCCTTCTGGCCTTAGCCTGCCTGTGATTCTATAAACAGATCATTAAGTATAGCAGATATTAATCTGATTCCGGGTGAGAGATGCTTGTTTTCTGCAATTTTTGGCTAAAGCTATGACTAGCAAAAAATGAGACCTAAAGTATGCTCCTGGCAAAACATTGCCAGAGAAGATTTGTATTTAAATTATGATAGAAACAGAAGAAACTCTTTAAAACTCAGATGCAACAGTCAGCAATTAGGCCAGGACTGGAAAGTTGGTCCAATTCCATTTCCTGAAATGATATATAACTCTCTGCAAGGCTTATCCTATGGGAGATGAGAGAGCAAAGGCTGCTTCTTCCTCACCTGGAGCCTTTTACCCAAGCACCTTCTGCCTCAGTTCCTCTCTCCTCTGCTGAAGGAGTTTTCTGCCGTTCACAGGAGAGCAGCTGAGCAGAAACTGGCAAAATTCTGCTGCCTGCCACTGCTGCCCCTCTACAGATGAGTGACAGAGTTACACCCTGCCTCCTACCTAGTTATAGGGTTACAGACAGTAAATGATAGCAGTGCACTTACAGTGAGAACAAGGAAGTTTAGCTGGGATAAATGATCCTTGCTTCCTCCTGGTGTGTTACTGAAAGCAAAAAGGAAGTAAAATTAAACAGGCCTATTAATTGTCCCCCTTGACTGGTGTCAACCAGGCACAACTTCTCAGAGGTTGGTAAACTACGCTGCAAACTGAGCTAGCTAAATAAAGAGTCATCTCTCAGTAGTAGGAATTTGGCAGAAAATATCTTTTTACAAAAGTAGAAGCAAAAAGAGACCTCACATCTCCAAATATAGGGCTACCTATTTCTTTTGATCCCAGCAAAAACTTGGGACCACTTTTATATTATTTTAGAGTAGAAGAGCCAACTTGATATTTTTTCTGAATGAGCTGGTAGAAAACAGTGAAACATGTAATGATATCAATTTATACTCAGACTCTAGCAAAATATAAATATTGAATTTTATGTCTAATTGCAACTTACTCATTGCCTCATAAATTAGAAACTGCTATTCAGTAGCAAACCATTTGCTTAACATGGTGCTGTGCATTTTATATCAAACAGTTGTGGGCTTCTTTTCTTCCCCTACTTTGGTTAAAATATACAGCTCCCTTTGGAATTGTTAGATTAATTTGGTTTGTTTTATAGTTTGGATGTGAATGGCTCACAGTCCATAGGGTCTAGCTTTCCCTTTTATAAATAATTCCCCTTTTATGGTGCAATTAGAATGCAGTGTGTTTTTGCAGTGCACCTCAGAGGTAAGCGTGACAAATGGGAGGTACTAAAAGTTCTGTTACTTTTCCTCCCTGACACAAGCAGAACCTCAAGAATCCAGAATAAGGACTATAATGGTGTTTCTGCGTATATCCAGTTCACAGTTTCTACTGTGTACCATGATTTTTATTCTTATGCTTTACTCTGCTGCAGCATTTGTACTTGATGTTTACCTCTGTCGAGGGGCTTCTCAGTATCACCTATTTATCTATGCAAGCGCAGATCAATACATACATTTTGTAATGAATTTGAAGTTATTTCTGTGAATGTTAACAGATGTTGACAAAATATACACAGATATTTACACTACATTCAATTCACGACCAAAAGTGAATTTATGGCAATTGATAAGAACATGAGAGTCCTTGTAACTCATAACAACTGCATAAAAGATGATGAGATGATGTGGGGGGGTTTAAGTGAGCAATTACTGCTATACCCATTCTAATGGATATTTCTATTCTTCTGCCTATATAGAAGATGTATAGCTGAGATACCCTCAAGGTGCATGTCAGCCATTTCACCAATCAATTTATTTTTTACATCAAGTCACAGAAAAAAAAATAAGCCCCAGCTCCTTTGCATAAAGGAATACACACATGCACAAATAAGCTCCTTTATGGAACAGATCCATGTGAAAAGGCTTTACACCAGCCTTTAAATAATATATGTAGAAGAAAATAATTCCAGCAAAAAAAAGATTATTTGTTACAGTGCCCAGTTATCATTCATTCTTTTGTAAAATCTACAAACAATTTCCTTCATTGCTACGTCACAGTGAATGTGCTTAATGTGAAGCCTTTTATCAAAAATGTTCCCATGGCCATTCTCCCATTCTCCCCTCTTGCCTAGAAGAGTTACAACTACAAAACCACAAAACAGAAACAGCATCTCATGACAAAGGTAAACAATCACACATTTTATATATCAAATATGTACAGTGTTTTCATTATTCCAAAATTGCTTCAAAATTTTTAAATAGTGAACAAAAAATGCATTTTAATCCATCTGCAAGCTGTTAACAACATGCAAACAGAAAGATGAACCACAAACAATAAATACATCATTTGCAATGAAGTGTTCACTTTGTACTATTTTAGAAATGCATTGGCTTGTTGAAACCGTGAAATCAGCAGTTAGACATTAAGAAATAAAGTCACCATTAATATTCAATTTGCAAAGAAAAGTAAACCCAGTCAATAGCACTTGCTACACGAAATGAATCTACATTCATCTCATGAAAAAAATCAGAAAAGCATAAGCACTGATGTTTGTCTGTTCCCATTACCATTGTGTTACAGTTCACACCCCAGGTGAGCATAAAGGAGTGAACGTGCAAAAGAAATGGAGATGGCTTGGGGTCAGATTTGTTTTGGCATATGAAGTGGGAAGCAAACAGCAGTGATGTGTCACTTTCCCAGATCTCACCCTAATAAGGGCCCCTTGCCTCTTCCAGGGGAGTACTCCAAGTTCATAAGACATAAAACATTCATTAGACATTATCGTTTGTATAGCCAGCTCTGTGAATTAAGATTCCTAAACCTGTAGGCTCTTAAGATGAACTCTACTCCACCCCAGGCCCCACACATACATACACAACCACCAGGAAAATGAAAAAAAAAAAAAAAAGTAGTTATCTGGTTATCGGTCATCACTGCCTTGTAGGATCTTGTAGGATTCCGGGGCTATCCAAACTCATCAGGACCACATGAAGAGAACCCAAGCTCCTGGAAACACTTGTGCCATTGGATTTTTCAATTGGTCTTCAGTCAACTTTATTCAACCACGAACAGTCTATTTAGAAGATGAGAATGATGTGGCCTATGGCAGGATTGGTGCTAGAGCATCAAACAGTTTTTTACAAGCAGTTTCTTAAGTGTGGGACTTCTGAGGTCGCACCTGCACTCTTCGACATCAGACAGAAAGCAGGCTCAGCTGTGTTTGGAAATGCTGTCTTGAAATCTTAACTCAGAAGGGATGCAAAGCCTTGGGAGAGTCCACTGTTAACCTTGAAAGAGAATATTTCATTACCCAGGCTTGTCTGGCTCCTCATCATGGAAAGTCAGATTCTACCCTTTCAGCACCCCCTGAAGCTCAATAAGAAATATCCCTACGTTTTTACTGTCCTCATGTGCTTTGAGAATGCATATCCTTATACTGTCTTTTCTAATTTCATTCTTCCCACTGGCTGTTCTAGCATGTATGTATAGATATAGATTATATAGATAGATATGGATAGAGATATAGATAAATATATAGCTATAGATACAGATATAGATAGATATAGATGTAGATATAGATATAGATATAGACATAGATATAGATATAGACATAGATATAGATATAGATATAGATATAGATATAGATATAGATATAGATATAGATATAGATATAGATAAAGATATAGATATAGACATAGATGATATAGATGATATAGATATAAATAGAGATAGACAGATAGATAGATAGATAGATAGATAGATAGATATGACGTGTAGGCGTGCTCCTTACTGGATTACCAGAGGCTTCCAATTTCTTTTACTGCCTACTTTACAATTTTTTTTCTTTTTTTGCATAAATGCAGAAAGAGAGCTCATGAAGAAAAGAATGCCTGAGGACTTAAACAAGAGCTTTACAATGTGGGGAGAAGCTGGGAAAGCAAGGCTGGCTAACAGAGGATGCACACTGTTAATACACTTGTTTCAATAGTATTGCTGAAGATACCCTGCCTGGAACTGAGCAAGTTAATGTTTGCTGGCTTTTTGTTTTGTTTTGTTTTGTTTCATTTATATTATCTTTATTACAAAACAAATTATCCATCAAATTGAAAAACCAATTGAAAATCATCACACTACTGAAGAGCTGTGGTAAACAAAAAAGCCTCTGAAAACAAGCATATTTTGGGAGTGGGAGTAAGTAATTTTTTAAAAAGAATATGCTTGTTCTGTTAATAAGAAAAAATCCCCCTTTGTGCAAATGAAAAATATATAGGTTTTCTACTATTTAAAATAAGAACCCGAGCTCTACATGCACACATGTGGACAGCTGTGTACCTTATTCCTATGGCTGACACTGAGGGCACTATGAAAATAGGAAGGAAAGCATGCAGGCAGCAAGTAAAATCGTGCTACGTGCATATAAAATGCAAAAGCTAATCTTTTGCTTCGGCGTCACAGTGCTGTGTCTTTCTGCCTTGCGCATTTTTATTAAGCTCTCCAGAGCAGCCATTGCCTTCAGTTGATCTCTACGTTAGTGAACATATTCTCAGAGCTTAATAAGTAGTCAGGGATGCTGTGCAGATTTGTGCCTCACAGTGAGAGGGCAGCTCAGAAGGGGAATGTGTAGAGATGGGAAAAAGCTGTTCAGACACTGGAAATTCTGTGGACTGCGGATGTGTGAAGAAGTTGTATTCTTAGTTTACACTTGGGTGGATGCAATACTGAAGAGAGCATCAAAAATTTCTTCATGTGCTGAAACGTGTTGAGATGCTGAAATGGAGAATAAATGGTCTAGGAGTAAGAGGAAGATAAAGATTTTAACTGGAGTACTCATGAAACTGTTAATGTTGTACAGAAGTCTTAAAAAAAATTCATATTTTTTGGCAGGTTTTTCCTATGTTATTGCAGCATGGACGCCATCATTAAAAACACAGGCTGATTGTGAGTTTCCTAGTTGAACGAGAAAGATAAATATAACCCTCTTTCCTTGGTAAACAAAAATAGTTTTCCTGTCCTTTGCCACAGTTTCAATGGGGAAATGGCCTCCTCTCACCTGTCTTTGGAGGACAAAAGTCCTGCTCTTGGGAAGCAACAGCAACAGCGCTGCAAAATGCTCTACCATGGGACGTGTTCATGTCCCAGAAACACAAAACCACAGGAGAGTCAAACTGCATCTGTATTGATCCTGATAGCATCAGTTGGACTCTACACACACCGAGCTTCCTAATGGAAAACTACTGAGAAACATCAATGAAGTGAAACTAATTTTGTTCCACTGTCATCTTTCAGAAAAGGAAGACAGACCGCAACACAGTAGAAAAAAAATTTGGAGAAGAGAGTTGAAACAGACCCAAAGATGTAAATTTTTTTTCATATTTTAGACTCAAACTCTCCCATTCAGTTTGATAGTTGCACTCAAATAAAACAAAAATATTTCTTTTACCCTCATATCTTCATTCGATCTAAGACCATTTTTGTCCACAAAAAAAAAGTGTCAGAAAATCTTCAGAGGCAAAATGCATCAAGAGGTCATACTGTTATTTAATGCATTGTATTACCTTATCACGACATCATAATTAATCCAGGAAATATAGTCATAATCAGGAATCAGTGCTGTGAAATCAAAAATTACATCACAGTCTCTCTGCTATGCTGTCCTCTGCACTTGTACCAGTAACTGGACATGCTTTGCAAGGCAGGCTTTTATGATTGCAGGGTGAAGAGAAAGCTCAACAACAGTAACAAATTATGGAGTGGCTTTTGTAGTACTTCAAGAGGCAGGAATCTCTGAAATTCACTCCTGATATCATTGTCTGACACTGCCTCAAATCCTCTTAGTCTCCACTCCTCAGATCTGAAGATATAAATAAGTGGTCAACATAGAAATAGCACGAATGGTTATGTGGACAACTAAGCAGATGAGTAAGAAGGGTGTCCTTCTGCTAGGTTTTGTTGTAGTAATTTTTCTGGCTTGTTACTGTACCAGGAAGCCGGATAGGTTTGGCACTGTGAGAAGAATAATTTAGGGAGTTAAAGTTGCACAGTTCATTTGAACACAAGTGTGATAAATTTCACAAGATTTTTATAGCTGGTATGATGTGCAACTCTCAGCTAGGAGTAAATCTGTCCAGCTCCTTAGTGTTTTCTGCAGACGGCATACCTCTTCCTTGGCTCATTCAACAGATGGCTTCAGTGCTTATAAACTCTCTACAATAACGCAGGTTATTTTTCAGATTACCTTCAAGCTCGATACAGTATTCTAGCCATGCCTGCGCTTTAGATTTGCTGTGTTGAGAAATAACTAAAATGGAAATTTCTGGGGAATATGATGCTTGTGATAGTATTTGAGAAGGCATTTGTAGACAGGTGTGAGATCTGCATTTTTCATGACAATTAAAGTCTTTTTTCATATTTGAAGGCTAAATATTCCTTTTGCTTTTACCAGCAGTGTCTTTGGAGCGTATCATACAGACACAATATCTAGTTGTTTCATTCTAAACACCCATTTTGGATGCAACAATACATGATAAGAAACCTGCAAAATATCTCTCCATTCCTTCAGAAAAAGAAAAAAATAAAAACAAACAGATCCTTATGGGACATGGAAAATGCTGATGTGCCGTGTGAAGGTCCTGGCACAATGCCTTTTTTCCTAGCCCTTTCTTTTTTTAACCCAAGATAGGAACACAAGCCTGAGGTAAATTGCTGCTCAGTGAAAGTGGATTTTGTGTTGAGCTCTGAGTGTTTTTCTATTAGTCTCTCTTAGTGCATGACTGCAGGTGCTGCGTACGCTCATTTTATCTCTCCATGTGGTTAGCTGCAAGCTTGAAAATCTTGATCTAGACACATCTCTGTCCCTGCAGCATACTAACAAGAGTGATTGCCATGGTCTAAATTTTACCTTTTTTTTTCAATTGGGAGAGTGACAAGGGAGATGACACAGTGAAGAGTGAGAAAGTGCAAAAAAAGCAGGAAAGAAAGCTTACCAGTCTCACTCATAATCTGAGAGTGATGTCAAAACAAATGTCTGGTGAGTGAAAGGGATGAGGTTTGCCATTTCATTCCAACTCTAGTTGTGCTGTAGTCTGCCTCGGTGCTGTGATGTGTGGGTCCACACTCCCCACAGCCCTACATTTGCAGGAATATCTGTCTGTAAGCATCAGCTTCCCTGTCAGCAACACACATTTGCTCTGTGTTGCAGTGAAAGTGAGCACGGGCATCTGAAGAGAGTAAAATCTGTCTCTTTGGCACATAACATCTTGTGTTTTTTCCTGTTAGATATTATTTAAAGTGTTTTCCCTCCACCCATCCAACTAATTCTGCTTCCTTGTTTTGCGCTATTATTTTCACCGTTTTGATGACCAGCACTGTGAAACCTGGCAAAAAGGCTGTTTTTACCAGTGATGGTCCAACAGAAATATCCTTGTGACTCCTGGAAAAATTTGAAAACAAAGTTTCTTAGTTTCTTTTGTGAGACCTAAGTTACAACTAACCTGGTTGCCAGGAGAGATGCTTCAGAGAAATGACAGTGAAAAGCACTGTCTTGTGTTAGTTTATGTCCCGAATTCTGAAGTTAAATAAACAGAGAGCTTGGCCTTCAGAAAAGACGAAATAAGAGACTTTGACTCCAGAGGACTGGCGATGAAATTGTAAAAGCTCTGGCACATTATACCTGTTTTGCATTGCATGTGACCCTCACTTTTCACAGCATTTAATACCATTGGTTGGTTATTTTCACTAAAATATGTTAGAAGCACATTTAGAGTATTGGTATCTGCAGATGAAATTCATGTCACACTTTTGCGCCACATTATGAAGAGCAGTGATAGCAATCTTGAAGTCATTGTTATTTCACCTATTTGCCAATAAAAATAATTGTCCTCCCTCCAGACTCGTTGCAACTTCATGTGTAAGGAGATGAACTCGCAGGAAAAAGACTACCCAGAACATGAGCAAAACAAAAAAGACGGCATCACCACCTGTTACTTGAATTCATCTCTCCAATTATCCTGATTTTAACTCTTTCTATTCTGACAGTTATTGATTATGCAACTGGTTTCTGAATTTCTAAGTTTAACGTCTACATAATATTTTTCATTATTGCATCAAGTAGTTTTAATCAGGAAACACTGAATATTTGAGGATATACTACAGACTGTGGTTCTATTTGTTTTGGCAAAATATGTATTTCTTTTGTAAACCCATTAATTCCATTTCAGTTTTAATGACAAATTTTTTAAAATGCCTTCAAGAAATGGGATTATATTAAGGGTACATATAAAAGGAGTTCTCATGTGTGTTTTTCCTTTGATGGAAAGCATTCTGATACTCAAAAGACATTTGGTGCCCCTATCTGACCTGGATACTGGAAACTCTGTGCTTTGCCTCCAGATTTTACTTTTTCCAGTTTGCCATTCTCTTCAGACTCTTGCTATCAGTGATATGAAATGCTGTGCACTGATAGGTATTGACAGATCCTGATTAAAATTCGTTTCACATCACCTACTATTACTTCAAAGGAACAAAGATCTTTTTCTGAAAGAAAACCTGCATTTTCTTTGAGGTGCTGAGCATGAAAACTGTGTCTTTGTTTGATAAGCAACATCTGATGATTCTTCTCTTTTCAACTCAACAACTGGTCACTATTGAAAATCTGTAAAAGCTGGATTTTGGTTTTGTCACATCCAGGTGCTGCTGACAGCTAACAAACTGCTATTTGGAAAGCAGTGCTTATCTTTACCGATTTCCTAAGGCAGAAGAAATAGAAAAAAGGTACTACAGCTTGAGGAACAGAATTTGTTTTCAGGCTAGCTCTGTATATTTCGACTCAAGGGAAGCTGCTTCATTTCAATGTAATTTTCTTCTGTTCGTGGCCATTTAGAACCTGGTAGTTAAATCTCATTCCCCTTTCACTCCGCTTGCAAGTTGCATGTAAATTTCCAGTAATTTTTACCTCCTTTTCCTGATTCTGAAGAAGTCCAAGTGAATTTTGCATTACAGGCACATGGCGCCCAAATGGAAGACAGTAAAAAAACTTGTCATCTGAAACTGAACTGAATCAAGTAAATCCAAACAGAACATTTCTCTTGCATTTGCTCCATTACCTCAAACAGTTTTGATCGATTTCCTAGAACCAAATTGCAACCACAAATTTCAACCATCAATCCTGGCTTTAGTCACCAGGGTCATGTGGAAAATAAAAGCATAGATCCTTGGGTCTTATCTTTACCTTGGACCAGCTCTCTTCTGATTTCTCTGTGCTCTATTACTGCCAACATCAGTGCAACTGACAGACAAGAAAAGATCCCTTTTTAAAAGTGGTGCTGTGTTCAGGAAAGATGTGAGTCCTATATTTTCCGGGTTTGCCAGGGAAAAGTAACACATTACCAAAACATTACATACCTTATGGGTTGATTTAATAAATGTACTTCTTTGGCCAGACTCCAAGCATTTTTAAAATCTCAGCAATAAAAAATAGCCTTATTTCAGCAAAAAGTCCTCAACACTGCCAGTCGTCCCCGGCACCCAGCCAATAAAGGCAACTGTTGTTGGCATAATATCTCACGTGATACAAACAGACCTTCCACTATGATCCTCCACCCACCAAAAAGATGGTCTATCAAGTCTGCTTGTTTCAGGCTCTCACCAGTAAAAATGGTGCCTCCTCTTTCCACAGGACCCAGTAAAGTCACAGGTCCCAGAAAGTGGCATTTCCACATCAAGAGCAATTAGCCTTAGCCTGCATCAATCCTTAGCCTGTGTCAGCTCCTAAGTGCTTGTTGCCAGCTGGCACACGGGCACTGGCAACATCGCAAGGACACAAAAAATAAATCAGTCCTAGCTGAACTCAGTGGTAAAGAATAGTAGGAGAGGATAGTTTGGACTATCAGCTGGGTATGAACAGGACTACAGTTTATAAAAAATTACGGACAAATAACCTCAGCATTGGTGAATGAGTTCGGGAAAAATGAACATCCAAGTTGTCTGGCTCAGAGGTAACTAAGTCTTGTGCAAAAATCCCAGATAAGACTAACAGCAGGTCTGATGCAGTCAATGCAGATGGACCTATTCTGTGAAATACATCCTTTGTAGCCTTCAGTGACTGCAAAGTGGCGTAAGAAAACTTCGTCTTTGAGCAGTAGATTTAAGAAGAACTCATGCTCCATCAATGAGACTAAGCATGGATAAACAAACAAAAATCCTGGGCAAAATCCAGGTCTTTAACACAAGGACATCCCAATGCGTGCATGACACCAGCAAGATTAGTACCGAAAGAGGAAGAACAGAAAGATAAGGGCACCAGTATGGCAGATTGTGAGGTTGTCTCGGTGTGGACGGTCGGGACGGATGGTGACGAGAGATCTCTATAGCTTGGTTTTAGAGCGTGAGGTTTATTGCTAAGGGCGTGGAAGTAGGGGCCTTGCTTGGAGCTGCCAGCTGCAGCTCAAAGCAGGCTAGAAAAGCGAAAGATAGCAAGAAGAGCAAGAGGGAGAGAAGAGAGAGAGTGAGGTCTAAGAACGAGCAGAAGTAAGAGAGATTCTCGTTTACAATACAATAAATCATCTTCTGTGTTGAATATTCTAATTTTCATCAACCAATCTAGTACAAGATACAAATCCTATAGCATTTAAATACAGCCTATAAGAATCATTGCATTACCATACTGTGTTACATTTTAAACCCAAAAAACCAGTCTTTGGATCTTTTCTGCCAAGCTAGCAGGGTCTGCTCTGACCCTTGGACCTGTTTGTTAGCAGAAGGTATTGTTCAATCAAAGGGGATTATCTTCAGTCGGCCACACTATTGTTTTCCAGTTGCTCAGTAACTGAGGCCTGGTATCTCAAAGTATGCCTTCATTTCTATTTCACCTATAGTTTCCATGTTCTCAGCATCTTTTGCCAGGCAATAATAAGGCTTCCTTGTTTCATCTTCCCCAACATCAGATACACACCTTCATTCCTGCATGCGTAAGCAGGTAATGTGTCATGCTGAAGTGGAGACTGGGAAGAGGTAAGTAACAGCTCTACAGCACTGAACAGAATTGGATAGAACCTCCATTTACGAGCTATTTTATGCCCACCTACCTGTCCTCCTTCCTTCTCAGAAGATGCAGAAGACCATGTGTCCTTGTTCCTTTGACCCAATTTTATTTGCTCAGTACTTCACTAGGTTTGATATCAATGCATTTTCCTCCTTTCTCGTAGGCTGTAGCTTTCTCAAGAAGAGTGGAAGTGCTGAGTTCAGTGTGGGAATTACTTGTCTGAATTATTTTTCCCAAATCTATCTGATCGTAGACAAACAAGGGAAAATAACATAGAAATAAATCTATCTTCGAGCATTATTTTTAGAGAGGTTTTTTTTCCATCCTGTGGGACACTCACCTGTTTCATGTCAGGATGAAACCAGTACTTTTTAGAAGTATATAAATATATATATATATTTATATATAAAATATTTTTAAAATATTACATAATTGTATTTTTTAGGGAAAATAGGAAATCACACTTTTTGGCTGCAAAGACCTCACTTATTCCAAGTAACCACTATCTGGCATGATAGTCCTCACCTAGCAGCCAGGTGACCTTGCTATTACTTTGTCCGTGGTGTGAATATACTTCAGTCACAGAAATGGCCTGGGCACTGAAACATGTGAGAACATTCACCAAGGAAAAAACAGTAGCAGCTATTCTAAGCACCACTTGTGTCGCTGGTTTGTTGTTAAGAATAATATAATCGATCAGTTTAATATCAATAGCCCCAAAAAATCACTGTTCATATTCACACTGAGTTTTGTGAGACTCCAGCTGACTCTATTTCTTCATGCTATAAAAATAATTTTAGAAATTAAGGGGTAAGTCATATGCAGAAAGGGCTATCAGTAGTGGGACAAAATAATGACAATAATGTATCATTGTGGTAATACAGAGAAAATAAATCCTGTTCTTTTGGTTTTGAAGGAATTCAAACGACTAGAAAATGAAATCATAAACTTGCACCTGGACAAGTTAAATGATGTCACGGGCTGTGCCACAGGACCCAGGCAGTACCTCCTGTGTTATGATCTCCTTGGACTTGTTCTGTTAATGAACACATATCTTCCATTAACAGCTCAGGCTCCCCTGAGGCAGCACAAGTGTTGAATCTGCTCAGTGCTCTTTGACTGGCCTATCTAAAACATATGCCTTGCAATTGCCATCCACCTTCGCTGCACCATAATCCACCCTAAAATTCCCTGACTCTACACAGGCAGACAATTTAAAAGCCCGAAAGTAACAGACAGTCAGCATTCACCTTCTGTCCTGGAAAGACTAAAATTGATATCCCTATGGTCTGTTTCAAGAATAATATAGATTAACTAGGAGAGCTGTAGCCAGAAAGTATCATAATCACCGCATCATAATTACCAAGGAAATGCTGTAATCCTGCTGGTTCCCTTACTAACGGCCCATTTCTTCAGCGCAGGCATACTTCCCACAACTGGCAGTGACCCAAAAGCTATGCCAGCTTTATTCAGCACAAAACAACACAGCAGAAAGAAATACTGTGGGGAACCATAGGAATGGCTGCATCTTAGCGGCACATCTCAGTGCAACTACTACAAAAGGTGGAAAAATATGCTCATTTTGAAATATTTGGTAAGATAAACATTCAACAAACCAAGGCTGGATTTTCTCAAGTCTATTTGCCATTCCCACACATTCCCCTGTACTTGAATCACAGGTTTCCAGATGACAGCTTATTAGGTGTCCCCCAGTGTTACAATTATGTGTGACGAGTTCAGTTCATGTGGATGGCAAAGCTGGCAACTATTCCTGCTGCCTTTCCCATTTATTGCACCTCATTCTATATTGCCACCATTCTGTACAAGGCCTTTAGGGTGCCTTGTAGACAAAGGATTCATTCACCGCTTGCAAGAGGAGATAAACACCTTTCCTACTACCTCTGCTTCCTCCCAACCCTATTAGCTCTACTTGTCAGAATCAGATTCCTTACCAGAAACATCAAAGTGATATTAAAGAGGTATATTAAGAGAACAGCAATAGGAATGGCAAAGCATGTAAAAAAGGGACTGAGAGGGAAAAGACAAGGTGGTAAGGGTTTAAGATCTGGCAACTGACCAGACCCTGCTGCTGACTGACAGATATTCTACTAATCAGCAGCTGGGATAAGTCATTCAAGGTAGCTTTGTTTCCTGCGTTTTATTTGCCAGAGTAACCACATTAACATGGGTCAATAGTTACAACACCTATAATGTCTAGCACATAAACCATCATCTAACTGCCTGACTTGCTTATTACCATCTGTCATTCAAAAAGCTCTTATTTGAACTCTGCTGCTGTCTGCTCCTCATAAAGGCTTATTTTTATAATTAGATTTTTAAATAGCATGAAAAAATGAGATTCCTGCAGGATTTTTTAGCTCAGTGACAATTCATAAGAGGATAGTAATATTGCTAGCTATTTCAGTATATTAAATACAATCTCCTAAATGAGAAAAACTGAAGTTAAAACCACAAAATCATCTATGATAACAGCTTTCCGCAAAATGCTGATCACTTTTATTATATTTGCGTCTCAGTGCATCACAATCTATGTAATACTTGAAACAAAAAAACCCAAACCAAATAAATAACAGCATGTACTTAAACATGCTTACAGAATTATGGGGCTCTGAAAAATGACATGCTATTCCGCTACTAGGTATAAAAAATCCCAGCTGTTTGATACTGTGAGGGAAATATATTGGTTTTACATTTTATAATTTCAAACCCTGTTGTCAACAGGTAACTTATGCTACTTTGTATTCCACTCATCACAGCCCACTATAATTCCTTCTGGCAAGACCAAGTAAAATATATCCCTCTGTGCTGACACTACTTATTGTTTTTTGTCTCCTAGAAATGATTTGTGGCTGTGTTTTGAATTTTTTTAAGAGTATTTCCAGAAGCTTTAAAAAGAAGCAGTACATTCAGCAGAGCAGGCATACCAATATTTTAAGAAACAGTAGAAAACCTTTGGTTCGTTGTCTGACCCTGCTTAATTTTCTTCCTGCTGCTTCTTGCCAGAGTCCCCCTGGCCCCTCTTTGCTGTTCAGGCTCATCAAGTAGTCATGGAATCTATTAAACTACTTGCTTTAGGCTATTTGAGCACGTGAGTGCTGCTCACTCCAGCCCATATGTCACACATTGAAATTAATCGAGAATCAGTTTTTCTGTTTCAATATAATGAAATGTTGGTTAGGCACGCCTTCATCTCATCAATGGAGGAAGGAAATACCGCACATGGTGAAAACAGCCATGAGCACGAAAAGGGCTCTCTTTCATCTTGGTACCTTTAGCTAATTAAAAGAGTTCATTTGCAGTTTGTAGTCTCAACCATTTTCAAACACTTCGTTGACTACTAAGACATTCATATTGAATTGCAGACCTCTGCTTGGGTTTGGGAAGGCTGTCAGATCAAGCAAAAGTCTGTTTACTTACCAAGAAGGCCCACTTGACTTGAAGCCCAGAAAGCTGGTTTGCTGGTGATTTTTTTTTCTGTGACTTTTAACACTGGAGTACTTTTAAAATGCAGTTTTGGTCAAATACTATAATTTCACAGAATCATAGAACCAGAGTCACAGAATCACAAAATGGTTGAAGTTGACACTCTCCTCTGAAAGTCATGTGGTCCAAATCCCCTGCTCAACATGGAGCTGCTTGCACAGAAACGTGTCCCAATGGCTTTTGAGTATCTCAAAGGATGAAGATTCCATAACCTCCCTGGACACCTGATGCCAAAGCTCAGTCACCCCCACAGATAAAAAGGGTTTTGTGATGTTTAGAGAGAGTATCCCATGCATCAGTTTGCACCCATTGCCTTGTTCTATTCACTGAGCACTCTGAAAAGAGCCTGGCTCTGTCCTCTCTGCACCGTTCTTTCATATCGTTGTACCTATTGATGGGATCCCCACATGCCTCTTTTTATTCGGTACCAACACTTTCAGATTTATCCGTGAGAGATATTTCAGCCCCTTGTCTACTCCGTGTCCTTGCCTTTTGGTGAAGCCATGCTGACTCCCCCTGACGATTTTCTTGTACTTCTGTGCCTGGAAATGGTTTCCAGGATTAGCTGTCCCACCGCCTTTCTTCCCAGAAACCAAGGCAAGGCTGACCTGTCTGTAGTCCTCTGGGTCACAGTTAACCTTCTGGAAGATAGAGGTGACATCATGGCATTTTCTTTCCTCCAGTCTTTGCATACTTCTCCCAGTTGCTGGGATCTATCAAAGACTATTGAGAGTGTTCCCTCGATGATACCTGCCAGACCCCATGAGTGCATCCCATGAGCCTGTGGATTTACATATGCCTGGTTTGCTTATAGTCTCTGACCTGATCCTCTTCCAGCAAGGGTAATTCTTCCTTCCTGAAGACAACCTGGCCTTCCTAAAGGCCAGTCTTGTTATAAAGGCTGAGGCAAATCAGTACCTCAGCTTTCCCCTGCCCTGTATAACCAAGCCCACTGTCTCATTGTGCAGTGGGAGCACATATCCCCTAGTTTTACTTTTACCTAGGTACTTAAAAAAGCACTTCTTGTTGTCTTTGATGACCTTGGTTCATCAAGGTGCAGGTTCAATTCCTTTCGGGCTTTAGCTTCCCTACCTCCATCCCAGGATGCACAGGCAATGTTTTACTATTCCTCCCATGTTACTTATACTTTCTTCGACCCCTTTTATGCTTCCTTTTTTGTCTTCAAGTTTGGCTAAGAGCTCTTTGTTCATACACACTGGCCTCCCATCTTTTATGCTTCCTACGATGGAAATGAAGTATCCATTGTGCATTGCCTGCAATAATAAAACATTTTCTGAACTTCTCCATGACAGAATTCTAGGTCACAAAGAAAGCTTCTTCACTTAAACCACTTCATTTTAATACATGACTTAATGGAGGCCAGACAATTGGTTGATTTAAACACCGTTACTACCTATATAATTAGACTAATATTTATGGAACTAATTTTTCAGGGTTCACAGCAGGTTTCACTAACTAATTGAAAAAAAAAAAAAAGAAAAAGAAGAAGCATTACCCATAGAAAGGAGAAATTCAAGCAACTATTTTGCCAACAACATTAGAGACATTATCAGTGTCACGACCTTTGGCCTTTGATACTTTCAAGAGCTGTCCCTAGGGAAATCATCTGCTGGAATGTTAATCTGTTGCTTCTCTGACCTTCTACACATGTACCACATTATTATTACAACCACATGCTTCCCTTTTCATGCTGTCATTTTGACAATGGGGCCAATGGGCAATTCATCTCCAGACCAGATAGTTGGAAGAAAGTGGATACCAGTAAATGAAATTAAATTGAAAGTAGATATTTCTAAAATCACAGTAAGACTGCTTTTCAGCAAGAGACCCAGCTTTCTATTTACACACTACGTGAGGTAAAAAGTGTGTGACACACACAACAATGGTTTAGAGATAATGCATGGAATGATCACAGTTCTGCATTTGTTTCAAGCTTTTCACAGCTTATTCTTTAAACACACATTTCTCTTTGAACAGCATCTCGGAAGATTTATTACTTGAGTTTTCCTAACCCACATCATAGCTCATTCTTTCACCTGACATTTGTTTAATCTCCCAAACTTAGCATGACTGGCACTACCTCAGTGTGCCTTAAAACAAAAATAATAACAACAATAAGCTTTAGCACAGGGATTGTTAGAAAATAATGACTTGCTGACAATCAGATCTCGTGTCTTTTATTTGTGCTTAGAAGTGAAAAATATTCTCATCTCACAAGCCTCCTCGTGATGACTCCACATACAGAAATATCAATTTCTCCTTCCCCTTCCAGAGGCAGCAGAAGCAAAGAGAAAGGTACAGTTCTGTGCTAGTCACACCCAAATTAGTCCACTTCTTGAATTTCCTGTGTGCTCATGAACTGCATCAACCAGCAAGTGTGCTGTAGTAAAACTTGATAAGTATTGCAAAATATTTCAATCTTTTAATCTGGTTTGATTTTTTTTTAACTCACTTCATTTATGACATCAAATGTTTTGATATTTTATTGTCCAATAGGAGTCTGTTTTAGAAGTCTTCCAGATACTTTCTACTCTAGCACAACAATCTGCAAATATACTTAATAGCATAATTGAATTGTATAGTTTGTTTTAACTGTATGTACTACAGTTTTGAGTTCTAAGTCCTTAAGCCTACGGGCGGTTTGGTCCTCAAAGTTGTTTAAACATTTCTGGCCACTAGCATAGCGAACATATTTAACATATATCCCCAATTTAAGCTACATTGAAAAGGCTTGTTTTGAAACTGTCATTACAGAGGAAAATTATCAAAATGAAGTTCAAGTCTTGATTTTCTAACGTCACACAAACATTAAAAGTAACTTTTATGCATTTTTACCCTCTAAAATAGAGGCTAACATGTTTTCTAAATCAAAACTAAAATAATCTTTTGAGGCCTTTTATTCTGAGATGACAGTGACGAAGGAAAAAAAGACTTCTTAAGAAAAATAATAGAGGATTAAAGGTCAGCAGATGACAGAGTTCAAATTATATATTCTGGGCAAGAAAAAGGTGCTGCGGAAGAATGTCAAGAATGCTGTGCTTTTGTCTTACTTTTAAAGAAACATTTCAAATTAATACACCTCTACTGTAGCTCTAATAAAGTTGGATGACATATTAAATAATTGAAAACGCAATCTTATGTTTTGGGGCTTGAACATACTAACAGGCATTTCATCACTTTACAAAAATTTCTCTAAGCTTCCTATTAGGCAAAGAAATAAGAAACCTTGGTAAAGAGTCAAAGATATATATCCAGTAAAAAATGTGTGACAAACCTACAAACCAGACTTAATGTTCAGACAACAACTTGGGAGTCAGGGAAGTCCTTCTCCTGAGTTGACTTGAAACTTAAAATAAGTAAGATTAGTTTAAAACTAGCCGTTTTTAAAAATTGTTTAAATGTTGTTCCGTGAACTTGACCCCAACTCTGGTATCCATTTACTGTGTCTTTTCCACTAGTGATAATATTAGATTTAAAGCTGGGTGTAGAGAATTATGACAAAGTAATAAAGTGGAAAGTAAGTAGAAAGGGGTTCATAATAAAGCAAAATGTATTTGAAAAAAGTAAGGGTTTTAAGGTGTTAGAAATGACAGATAGAAACATTCATTACAGCAGAAATTTAAAGTAAAAATAAATTTGTCAGAGTATAACCAAATTTAGGAAATCTCTAACCACAAAACACAGTACAAAATAAGAAATCTTGCCTGAAAAAAAATATTTGAATTATGGGGAGGAAAATTACTGAAAATTTTTATAATCTGGTCGTTTTGGCATAGCATTAAGCAGTGGCAGCACTGGCAAGAATACAGTATGTGTGGCATCCAGAGAAACAGCAAGTATTCACAGAAAGTGGAAAATTATTAATAAGGGACTTCTTTCTGAAACTGGAAAGGGTGTAATGGAAACTGTAAATTCATAAAGTCTAAATCTCTACTTTTTGAAGAAAATTGACTGAGAGCCTATTTGAGGATAAAATAATACAAGACCAGGATAAGACTAATTCTGAAAGGTCAAATGAACAGAGTTTAAAAAAGAAATCATGTCAGAGTCCTTTTGAGATCAGTTGTTTGTGCTTTAAAGGAGCTGCTAGCAATAGCTTAGCTTTTCTTGAGGCATTTGGAAAGTGGCTCAAAACCAGACCATTAAGGAGTGTAACAGAGAATGGGGCAATATAACACCCTGAACAAAGAAATAACGAAGGAAGAAAGATACAGCAAATGAGGCACATAGAATTTAGGTCCTTTGCCATGGTTAAGCTACATAAGACTTGGCAGTGTCAGATGATGAATACAAATAGAAAAGGACAGGGTGGCATGAGAAGAACAATATGGCAAAATACTCAAAGAATCATAAATTGAGACATGAGAAGTGTCTTGTGTTTTTACAAGTCTTTAAAAATTACAAAATTTGATTATTTAATTTCTGCCAGTGTTCCCAGGTGTCAAAGAAGGCCAGAAGTGTCCTGGCTTGTGTCAATAGTAGCATGGCGAGCAGGACCAGGGCAGTGACTGTCACCTCGAGTGCTGCGGTCAGTTCTGAACCCCTTACTGCAGAAATGACGTTGAGGTGCTGGAACAAGTCCAGAGAAAGACAATGGAGCTGTTGAGGGGTCTGGAGCACAAGCCTGATGAGGAGAAGCTGAGGAAGCTGGGGTTGCTCAGCCTGGAGAAAAGAAGGCTGTAGAGGGCTGACTTTATCACTCTCTACAGCTACACAAAAGGAGGCTGTAGTGACGTGAGGTTTTGTGTCTTCTGTCAGGTAAGAAGTGACAGGATGAAAACTGGCCTCAAGGTTCTCCAGGGGAAATTTAGGTTAGATATTAGGAAAAATTTCTTCCCCAGAGGTCTGGTCAGGAATTGGAACAGGCTGCCCAGGGAAGTGGTTGAGGCACCATAACTAGAGGTATTTAAGGTATGTGTAGGTATGGTTAGGGACATGGTTTAGTAGTGGATTCAGAAGTGTTAGGTTAATGGTGGGACTCAATGATCTTAAGGGTCTTTTCCAACCTAAATGGTTCTACAATTCTGTGGTACTGGATCCTTTAAAATTGGTCTTCCCAGGCTCTTATCTGCTAGTCAGAAACACATTTCTAAGATGACTTTAAGACCCGGCTCACATGAGTCCAAGATCTGAGGTTTTCAGAGGTGCTGGTTGCAGGAACAGATTTTTCTGGTCGCTGGACTGTGGGGTGAATTGCACATGCCAGGTTTTATTGCAGTTACACCTGGGCAGCCCTTCTGCTGAGCCCTTCCTCTCTTTCCACCTTCCTGATGACCTTCCCACCCTGTACTCAAGGGTGTTTATGCTGGAAAATAGAAACATCTAAACTGAAGATGGAAAGGAGGTACCATGGAGCATGACAAGTGTTGGTTTGGAAAAGAGAATAGAGTAGGAAAAGGAAATTTCAAGAACAGGATCAGAAAGTAATGCTCCTTGGAGACTGGCACAAGCCTCTCCCCAAAGACCGGTCCCCAGCAGAGCACAAGCTTGCACTCTGCTCAGTCCTTGCTCTCTTTGCTGGCACTGCAGCAGAGTTATTCCTGGCCACTGGAAGAGTGATGTGGGGCGAAAAGCTTTTTTCTTCCCAGCTCTCCAGCAATACCATGAGGATGGGAGGAACATGTTCAGTCTTGCCTCACAGGAGCCAAATAAGAGGACGGGAAAGAAAACAATGTCCTAAACGCCTGTACAACACCTCTGTCGTTCTAGGTGCTAGCTTGGAGGAAATCATGCCTAGAATGCCTCAGGACCAGACCTACAGCCCTTGTGCAGGACAGGAGCCCTCTCAGTACAGGCAGTACCTTTCCAGTATTATTCAAGTATTAGAAACATGCAGCGAGAGCAACCTATGTCACCTAAATGAAAAACTGATGAAAGGATTGAAATGCATTTACCACACATAATGTCCCGCTTCTTCTGCACAGGAAGAAAATAACACTCATTTCATTGCAGCAACCAAACACATCCAGACACCCCTGTTTTGACCTGTTTTGTGTTCTGGTCAGCTCTTCCACTGTCTGTGGCTGTCTCTCCTAAATAAAAGATAGTTAAGATGGAGGCTCTGCTTTGCCTCTGCTCTTTGTCCTGCCATGAGGAAGATGCTTCTAAAAAAGTGAGCCAGCACTCTGCAAGAAGCGACCGGACAGTCCCTAGTGCTTTACCCCGAAAACACATACAACATCTTTCTTGTGGCTTTTTACTTTTCCTCTGATGTCCCAGGGGACTACTTTGCTGTTATTTCCACCTAAACTCTTAATGGTATTCCTACTTAATTACTGGGCTATTTATCCACTGCATATATAACCAAACCACTCCAACTGTCAGACTGAATGCAGTATATTTGCTTCCTGATGCTGCTGCTGATCTACCCATTTCAGGACGCTGGTTGCTTTAATACTACTCTGCAGGTTCTGAATTCCCACTGTGCACATTTTGTTCATGGAAGAACTGGCATTTATTTTTGTCCCTGAGAAAGGTCATAACTCATGAATCACAGGAATAATTAAGAGAAATTAAAGTATTTTTCCCATAGCACAGATGGTAAGGGTTCCTAAACTGATTAAAGTATATTATCTACAAAAAATGACATTTCATAAAGCAACTACTCATAAAGCTGGTTTTTTTGCAATAATTTTTATTTGCAAGAGAAGTATTTGTGAATATCCATAAAAATGTCATTCATCCCCTGAAAATATTTTTATTCAATTAGGATTTGAGAAATTACTTTCCAAGTGGCCTTTTTCTAATGCCAGAAGACAAAAATGAAACATCAGTTACTAATGGATTGAGATACAAATATGCTGGAATCAAAGTATGTTTTTGTCACATTTCAGAGTAAAGCTTTCAGACAGATATTGACATCAGTTCAGACAAAGTACCAACCATGATTGTGTGGCTCTCAGTCTTAAAACACTTGTCAGAAGATAAACAGCAAAAAACTAAGAGGTGAATGGAAAGAAAAAAACGGAGGTGAATGAAAACAAAAGAATAGCAAAGATGTTTCAGAAGGAAAAAAGATCAGCAGAGTGAGGAAAAACTAGTTCGTCATTTTCATCGTGTACTATCATGGGAATTATGCCGTAATATCTGTTGCATTTGTAATGAATTCAACATGATTAGTCTTTGGCCCTGACCCATAAAAGTGAATGCATTTATTCACTGATTTGAAGTTACACAAACGTTTAACATCTTTGCTGGAACAAACCTTTTAAGGTAGATCTCAGTTTCAATGACACTAACAAAAACTTTGCATTCTGCTTCAAAAGTGAGAAAATTTATTCTTCCTGCTGGTAGCCACCTTTTGAAGTGAAGCCACCTTTATTACTCTCTATCTCATATTTGTATTTTTACATTTCCCTTTATCTCCACGTGAGCCAACTGCCTTTTTTTCTGATGAATGTGTCTCTGATCCAGGGTTCTATACCTACCAAAGCTTTCACTACATGGGATTTTTAAATGTATCTATTTAAAGTTCTGGAAATCTCTGCATAGGCATTTTTCTCTCAGGGATGTTACCTTCAGTAAAGTTTAAGCTAATGCCAAATACTGCTTAAAGAAAATAAAAACTCATACAAATAAATTGTCTTCCCACAGTATCTCTGAGGAAGCTGTCTTTGCAACATATTCCTGCCAAAAGTGTATTTTTGTAGCTAAAACCTGCAGATCATGTAAACAATGAATAACAGAAGATACAGTCTTTGAATTTAAACCCTAAAATTTAAAAATTAAAAGTCAGGTAAAATAATAATTTCAAAGGAACTTGAGGGTGAATCTATCTTTGTATTGTCCATACAGATCTTGCACTTCCAAGTAGGAAGCTGGGGGCTTGGATTTTTTTGTTTGGTTTGGGGTTGGTTTTTTTGCTTGTTCGTTGTTTGTTTTTTGATGGGTTTCTTGCTGGATTTCTTGTTGGGTTTGTTGGATTGTTTGTGTTTCACGTTTCAGGTGGGGTGTTTGGTTGGCTGGTTGGTTGGTTTTACTTAACTCCAACTGCATACTAAATACAAAAAATTTAAAAAAAAACCAAAAAAAAAACCAAAAAACACTGTCCTTTTACAGAGCACATTGCCATTGCTTCAGGTGGACTAAAAGCAGATGTGAGGTACCCTGTGAGCATTACTTAGGCCACAGATTCCAACAAATAGTAAAGCATGTGCTCACTGAAGTCTGGTTCAAGGAGAGTCAAAAGTAGCTCAGCAGTAAGGGGAACTTCTCTTCCATTAAATGGTACAAGTTGGAAAAGAGCTTTGCAGAACACCTTGTTCAAGTTTCCAAACACAGCAGGCCCCACAAACATAAACTCAGGACTGTGCCAAGCTTTGAATTAGTCCAAGAATAAGATAGCCCTTGGACAAACCCTGAAACTCCCTTCACTGCTTTAATATTTTTGTGGCAATGTCTTCCTAATATCTCACCGGAATTTTTCTTGCTGCAGAATAAGGCTGTTGCCTGTCATCCTACCACATTTCTGAGAACAGCCTGGTTCTCTCTTATCTGCAGATTGAAATGAGATTGTTAAGACAGCAATAAAAGTCTAACATTAGACTTCCCCTTAAGTTTTATGCTGTGTGGAAGTAGTCTCTATCAGAATGGCACAATCCATTTTAAGAATGAATTGAGCAGGAGTAAAATGTAAGAAAAGTAAACATACAGCAAGGAAAGATGGAGCTAAATATAGAATGCACAAAGCAGGGATACATCTTTATATCCGAAAACTAAGCAACTGAGAAAGGGACTGTAGAGAGGTGTATCTGCTGGTGGATAATCATCAGAGGGCTGTCAAAAAAAAGCAAATGGGAAAGCACAGACAGCATATGCCCTCTGCATAGCAGATGAACCAGTTGCTAATGGCCTTACAGGAGCTGGAGGATTTGAGTTTTCTAAAGATGAGCGTGCATTGGTCATGCCCAGAGGAATTAAGTGTTCCACACATGGATTTGAGACCTTCTATGCCTACTGCATATGAAAGTATGCCGCACATGTTATGATAAGTTTATTTTCCTGAGTAAAAGGTCTTTGATTCAATGAGCATACCATGGCTACTGCAGACATGGTCTCTAACTCTGAGGAGTAAGACCTTTGCCATGTCAAAGAGTTATACCCTTACAACTGTAAAACAGGTAGCTATTTTAAAAACGTGTTCTTCTGGAAATGATGCTGTTTAAACTGTTAAATAATAATTTCTTCTAAGCAGATCAGATTCTTCTGTCCTCTGTACCACTATAAAAACTCTTCTTACAACATTTCAAAAGCACATACTCTTTCATTTGTGGGTTTAGATTTTCTTCAAAGAGAGCCATCTTATTACCTTCCATGGAGTCAGAACCTTCTAAAAGTGTCTCATAAAAGCATTTGATAAAGATCTAAAGAGAGACAAAAGCCTTTGATATATAATGAAATAATTGTGAATCATTCTTCCACGTGCAAGAGCAAGACAATGTATCTTTCTAAAGAAGCATAATCTACTTGGCACCCAGCATCAATATAGAGGCTCTTTTTCCCATTTGCTGCTGAGCTAAAGTAATTGCAGTGGCATTAGTTTAGCAAATCAATTACTGATTATGAAAATAAATAAATAACTAAACAAAAAAGCTTCACCTTTTTGTTAAAAAACCCCCAAACAACAAAGCATACAAGTATTGAACTTGTATATGCAAGGAATATGCCAAACACAAAAAAATATATATTGTCTAAAAACAGGAAGAGGATATCAATATGCCACTTTTGATGTTGGAAGGACTGAGAAAAAGTTTAGTTTACGTGAAGCTTCTTTTCAAATGGACTTTTCTCATGCTAATTTTCATGAACTAGCAGATGGCTGCCAGAAGGCTTGAGGTAGACTTTTGGGGAACTGAGCTGCGGATCAGAGAGAAAGCATGTTTTCTCATTGAACACAGCCTGGTAAGATGGGTAGGACTGTATATTTAATGACACACCACAGGCTCTCCAACAGCCCATGCAGAGTGAGCATTCATGCACTCGTGTCCTTCAAATCTTATAAAAGGTACCTGAAGCATTGCTTTCTTACATAAATTTAAGACTAATATTCTACTTTCTGCTACTTCCTTTTTACATGACTTTTTCTTGTGTTTCTGCCCACTTGCTCTCTCCCTTTATATAATCCTCTATGATTATTCCAGCTACTGAATTACATTTTTTCTAGTGCAATTTTATTTGGTAAAGCACAGCATTTTCAAGCTCATTTTATTATTTGAAACTTGCCATTATTTTCACAGTTAGGATAGTCTAAAATTGCATGGGGGTCACAAATCACACCAACACATAATACAGCACTGAATTTCAAGTGGTTTTCTCTGACAGTTCGTCTTTGCTAACTGCCCTCTGCTTCACCAGGTTTCTTCAAACTATACTTCCAGTGAATAGGGAAGCACATGAAATTCAGGCAAGTGCTGCTGCAGATCCTGATGCCAATAAAACAAGAATGAAGTGCTCACCAAGATAGAAGGCATGAGGTTAAGTGCACAATCTAACCACATTCCTCTTGAGTTGCAACAAATACTTGAAGATTGTTTTGTCTTCTTTTTCAAGCTTAAGTCTTTAATTTGTTTCCAACCTCTTCACTGCCTCTTCTCTCCCTCCCTTCCTCATTTTCCCACTGCCCTTGTGTTGTGCTGACTGGGCACTCTGCTCTGCTCCACACATGATGCCAGCAGAGCAACACTGATTAGAAACATTGATTATGGTGGATGTCAGAGAGAATCCCAATGCAGCGTCAATCCTGATCCCCACCGAATGGAGGAGAAAGACAGCAAAGCTGGAAAAAAACTGACCAAAATTCAATGACTGCTGGTAACTTCACAATCTTCACTTATGCCCAAAAACTTCGCTGTTTTGAAACTAGGATATTTCTTCATGTTAAAATCTGTGCTATCTCAGATCAGTTTAGATAGAATGAATGATAGAGAATGTCAAAAAATATTTTCTAATTTTGGGGGTCCTCAGAAACTTGCTGCTAGAAACTAGTGAGCTGCACTCCCCTTTATTTTCAGGGCAGCTTTAAGGATGGGTATATAGATCTGTAACCAGGGTTGTGTTGGGTGAAGAGCTCTCCTGATAGCAGACAGGGCTCGCTCAAGACTTTGTTAGTGAAGCTACAGCAGAATTTGTCTCTGCTAATACAATCTACTGCATTCCCCTGTTACAGGAACTACTTTGCTTCTATTCCTGTGGAGAATAATTATTAATGAAGCTGCCCTTTCTACCATGAGCTACCTTCAGGTTTTCAGTGTTTTTACCAGGGTACCCTGGATAATACTTACATCAAAGCCCATTATGAGCTGTCTTATCAGTGTAAGACATTACGGAAGGGATCAGTTACACGATCGAGTTGCAATAGCGTGGTGAATTCCCTATCAGCACTGCTAGTGTAATAAGCTCTGTGTTGGCTCTTAGCCCAATGAGAGTGTGAGGTAATTTAAATCTCTTCTATTTAAACTTAAGAAAAGGACTTTCACCTTACTTTGCCAAAAGCTACAAGCAAGCACACAGCCTGGTAGTGCAGTTCAGCTGATATGCAGAAACTTGATATTATGTTTGTAGTTGTGAGGGAAGTCGATGAACTGACATTTATCATGCACAGGAAGGATGAATTTTCCTATTGTTCTATAGTCAAGAGTAGCATTTAATACTGGTTCAGAAGGGAGTTATTCCTTCCCAGCCTCTTTCCTACACTGAGGGACAAGTCCCACTGCCGACATCCACTTAGTCACAGGGATACAGCACCAAGACCCTTAATTCTTTACCTTTCTTCAGCTCTGGGGAATAAAGGATGCATTCAACCAAGCAGTAGTGAGGGAAAGTGAATAAAAGCAAGACATGGTGTGGGGGTTTTCTTGTCTATTGTCCTGGAGATATAGTTAAAATACTAGATTCACTTAACTAAAAAAAAATGCTGATTTTAAAATGCAGTACCACATATATGCCCTAATGTATATGTTATGGTAGAAAATGAGGACAGATCAGTAGTGAGACCAATGCTTCAATATGAGAGACCTCCAATTCATTTTTTGTATTTTTACTTCTTCTGGCTTCCTTCTCTTTTACATTTTGCTCCACTTCTATACCTAAGAAAAACTCAATTTATTGGTGATTCAACAGGGGACCAATTTTCTAACAAGTAGAAGTTTTGAACTCAGTAATGATGAAATTTCTGTAGTTTACCAGAAATTACTACGCATGCCACTGGAGACTTCCTCTCCACCTTCCCAAAATATTTCTCTTCTTCCATTCTTAAGATCTAGGGAAACAAGCAAAGAACCTACAAACCAACCAAAAAAAACCCTCAAAAAAAAACCCCCAAAAAAACCCAACAAAACCCAACCTAATCAATATCAGTAATAGGGAGGCATAAAATTCCAACCAAGTTGCGTGTTTTAAAAAAGGTCTTGGCTGCTTCTTTCCCTCCATCTCTTTGACTTTCTCATTAACATAATCAAGACCCTTACCACCTAGCTTCACAGACAATAGTGAAGATATGGTACAGGAATGAAATATGATCACAGAACAAAAATCAGCCTTTGGACAAAGGAGACTCATGACTCAGAAGTGGTCCAAGGCCACGCTGAACTTCAGCTACAGTACCACAACCCCATTGTGAAGCATCGTTCAACTATTTCAGATGTCCATTTCACAAAGAAATTCATGAATTGCAAATAAACTTGTACTTAGAGATTAAACCTTCTGTTCACCAGAAGTCAGAGTTCTGGCAAACAAAGAACTTCTAGAGAGAAAGGGGAAATCTAGATTCCTGCTGGTTTTCACCTCATTATACTCTCTGTGGGTTTGTGCAGTTAGTTTAAATATGTGCAAAGTGTGGGTATGGGACTGTTCATGTTAGCAGACTTTTGCAATCCTTTCCCTTTTTTGTGATGAAAACTTCATCTGAAAGAGGAGAAAATGGAGCAATGAGAGCTAAAGAATAACAGTGGGAAAGAGGAGAAGAGAAGGAAAAACTAGGAAAGCAAAGTAAAGGCAGAAAATCCTGCCACAAGAGGGAAAAAATAATTGCCACAACCTCCTGGAGAAAACTGGCGAAGCACTGAGCTTCAGGGTGTGCAGCACAAGAGTAGAAAGAGAAGACTGGAAAAAATTACTGAGTGAATAGAGCAAGGAGGGAGTGTGCAAAGGAGAGTAATATAGTATGCCCTTTAACTGTACATCTCCAATTCCCTCACATAAAGAGATAACCATTATTACTAACTAGAGATAGGAAGCAAAAGCTAAAAGGGTAAGATATGTGGATGAAAAAAAGTAGAGAGTAGATTAAATAAGATGTTTGGATATGAAAGAAAAAGGAAGGACATAGGAAAGACTGCAGGGAAAAACGAGGCTTAGGAAAGAGAATGCCAGCAATAGAAGAAGAATAAATTAAAAAGGGCAGAAAAAGGGCTGAGCAGAAATGGATAGGAAAGTGGGCAGAGAGAGGCAGAGAGATGAGCAGCAGAATGAACAGGAAGGAGCAAAATCAAATTTAAAGTGAGGTGAAAGGGACAGCCTCTCGGAAGCTTTATAGTAGATCATTTATTTCAGACATTTTCTGATCAAGCTCTAGGTCAACACACCACACTGCCTTGAAGACAGACATCAATAAACGGAGTGAAAAAAGAGGAACCAAAGTTTCCGTAATGCTCAGGGAACAACCGGACAGCAGTCTTTTAGCTGTAACAGCCATGCAGACTATATGCCAGATTATATGGCCAACAAAGAATGCTGTGCTTTAAAATATGTAGACTTCCAACAAGGTAAGCCACATATTCACTTACTCCTGGATATCACATCAGACACCCTGGAGTGCCACTTCAGGATGCAAAGAAAACTGAATGTCAGCTCCTTTCTTATAAATAAAAATGTAGCAGGTTCAGTGCTCTTTCACCCACTGATCAGATTTGGCTCCCAGCTAGCTGAAGAGACAGATTGGGCTTTCTCCAAATCCACAGGGCCTTCTTCAAACAGAAAAAGCCCTATTTGTGTGGCATGCAAAATTCCTCATGTGTCAAGCTCTCCGATCTAATTGTGCAGCTCAGTTACAGTCTCAGACAGTAGAAAAGAGTATAATGTTTAATTTGAGTTTACTGGGTTCTGAAACGTTAAAGCCCTCCCTTTATATCAGTTTCAAAACTCTCTATGCGCTATACTTTGCTACTTTGTGTCCACAGAGTTCTCTGAAAGGAGACTAATCAATCAGTTTGCTGCTTTGCCCAGTGTTTGGATTATCTCATCATCATTAGTTTTTAACCTTGTCTGACCATGCATTTATTTTGGATTAGGACACCAAAAACACTCCTCCCCCCACCTCCCTGCCTCCATACATCCAATTTGAACTGTTTCAGAGACTTTGATTTGTTTTTCCTTTCCCAAGGAGGGAATTAGTGTAAAGTAAGGAGGAAGTGAATAGCATATATAGTATTTGAGAAAATGGGCAAGAGACGAAGAAATCCTCTCTTAAGAGGAAAAGAAGGGAAGTTGTCAGAGGTGTCTCCCTTCTAATGGCAGGAATGGCCCAATATGCAAACCAGACCTAACCAACAGGAAAGTCTTCTCCCTCCCTGGGGCCCAGGTAAGAGAAATTGCGAGAAAGCTCTCCGGCCTAGTAAGGCCCTCTGATTATTATCCGTTATTGATTTTCAAGTCAGTGGTGATAAGATAACAAAGAGAAGTCCAAGAGCGATCAAACTGCATATCAGGGCCTTAGGATGATTGGTTGAAGGATCAGGAGCACAGGTAGTGTTTTCCTTGATCGTTCCAGTAGTAAGGAATAATATAGAAAGGAACAGGTAGATCCATCAGGTCATTGCGTGGCTCTGAGTTTGCCATCACTGGAAAAATTTGGAGGTTTTTGACCATGTGGTAAGCTATATAAAACTTGGTCTAATAATACCTGATGAGATGAACCTATCTCAGAAGGGAAAAAGGGTTCAAACACATGAGCTAGCAGGGCTCGTTGACAAAGCTTTAAACTGTATTTGAAGGGGGAAGGGACAAACCCATGCTTGCCAGAGCAATGGGAAGTCACATCAAAACTTGGAGCAGGGAGTGCCCGTGGGATCTCTCAAGCCGCTCCATGAGGTGTCAGCTACAAAGGACCACACCCAAAATGTTTCTACACCAACACACACAGTGTGAGGAACAGCAAGGAGGAGCTGGAGGCTTTCCCCCAGTCCCAGAGATTTTACATCACTGGAATAAGTGAAACCTGGTGGAATAAGCCCTGTGGCTGGAGTGCCGTGGTGGATGGTCACAGGCTCCTCAGGAGGGACAGGCAAGGCAGGGGACATGAAGGGACTAGAAGATATCGAGCCTGAAATTGGTGATGGCAGGGTGACAGTCTCTGAGTAAGGATTAAGGGACAAAAAAAATAATGCAGATGTCATCATAGGAGTCTACTATAGGCCACTGAGCCAGGACAACGACACCAATGAGCTAGTCTTTGAGGAACTAAGGGACACCTCCAAAACAACTGCCCTTGTGCTTATAGGAACATCAGCTTGTCAGATGTCGACAGAGAACCTCAGACACCTGGCACAAACAGGTCCAGAATAGTCCTAAGACATCTGGATGATAACCTCGAGGTATAACTACTAAGGGAGCCAGCTAGGAAAGGTGCCTTCCTTGACTTGTGGCTTCTTAAGAGACAGGCTCTCATGTGTGAAGATTGGTGGCCATCTCGGCCACAGCAGCCATGAATCAATCAAATTGCAACTCTTGGGACTGTCCTGTACCATGTTAGGAGCTGGACTCTGATGATCATTGTGGGTCCTTTCTAATGCAGGATATTCTATGATTCTATGATAAACATCTATATATACACACAAAATACACTTATATATCTGTAATATATAATTATATATTGCACATTACACAAAATGTATCTATGTGCAGTAATACACGTATATTTCATGTTTCAGAGAGGGGCAATGAAGCTGATGAAGGAGCTGGAGCACAAGACTTACAGGAGCAGCCTAGGGAACGGGGGTTATTTGACCTGGAAAAAGGAGGGTCAGGAGAAACCTTTTCATTCTCTATAACTGCCCGAAAGGAGATTGTATTGAGGTGAGTGTCAGTCTCTTCTACCAGGTAATGTGTGACAAGGCCAAGAGGAAATGGCCTCAAGTTTTGACATGGAGTTTTAGATTAGCTATTAGGAAAAAAATTGTAATCAAAAGGGTAACCAAGTATTGTAACAGACTTCCCAGGGAAGTGGTGAAGTTGGCATACCTGAAAGTATTCAAGAAACATGTGGATATGGCACTCGAAGACATGGTTTAATAGTGAATATGGTGATGGGGCTAGGTTGTTGTTTGAACTTGATGATCTAAGAGGTCTTTTCCAACTTTAACTTTTTCATGATTCTATAGAACTGACTACATATATCTAAGAGTTACTCCTCAGATTGCTCCATTGCCAGTCTTGCATATCATCCTTGGTGACAGTTGTGTTGAATAACTGATGATCTGAGAACCCACCACCACCAGGCCAACAGGCACAGGGTTTTTGGGGACACTTTATTAAAATGCCCTGGAGTTCCAAAACTCTACTTTGAAGTCAAGCAGTAGGAAATTGCTTGAGTTAGTGGGAGATCAAAGTAGCAATTTCCATATCTGAAGTAAAAAAAAAAATAAAAATAAAAAAACCCCACCACCTTTTTTTTTAACTCTAGCAATTTTATGGAGCAAGACTTCTCTCCAAAAGGCAGGTGCATGGACGAAGGTTTTCCACATTCCACTTACCATTTCTGTGTGTCAGATCTTTTAAAACTTCCAATCTTCCAATCAACCTCTTGTTTCCAGTGATCAGCTCTAGTGCCACAAACCTCCCCTGATATTTACCAGTTATTGATCTTCTTTCCAGCTCTGCTCCAAGAGGGAAGGCATGACCGATTTGCTTTACACAGAGCAAAGTCAAACCTAATGTTGCACACATGTTGCTGCTATTATATTCAGGCCATGTAATGGGGCTTCTTTGTAGATTACAGCACTCCATCCCTTACACCCTGAGAAAATTAAAATAAATAAGCTAACTAAAAGACAATGGGCTTTATAGGTTTTGTTACTTCAGTCTGTAACTAGATTATTTCCTTAATTAAACCCCTCCTATTCTCCTTTGTTGTGTCAGTCTTGACAGAGATATAAATCCAATTTATATTTATCATGCTGCTATCCGTACAACAGTTTCCATCCCTCTTCCTCCCCCTAAATATCTGATGTTTGTACACAGGAAGAAAAGAGATAGAAACTTTCGGGAACCAGACACTTTTATCCTGAACAGCAACACTCATCTACTGCAGAAGGGAATTTTTGCCCACGCCACGACCATTCCCATTCTTAAGTCAACACATTGGCAAAAACGTTCTGTCCTTGAAGACGTGGCTACAACCTGGAAGTGAGCATCTGAGGTTGGGAGCATGTGGTCCTGCTCTTCTCACTCTTGCTCCTGCAGTGACAGACCCTGCCACACAGCCAGGGCTGATGCGACAAAGAGAGATGACTTTGGACACAGGCTGTCCGCCAGAGCCATAGACAAGAGTGATGGTGAACAGAAATTACATATAGCTGGCCAGCTTAAGCTCTCTTCCAAGAACTTTCTCACCTGGTCCAAGGCAGCTCCTTGAGTTATATTTTTTGATAAGTTCAGCAGGATCATGCCTTCAAAGGAGACATCACTGCCATCTAATCACAAAACACACAGCTTTTTATTGCTTGGTTTTACTGTGCAGGAGAAGCCCAGGACTGTTCACAGCTGAGGCCTGTGATGAGGGCAATGATATTAATTAACTTCACCCCAAAGAGCATGAGTAGGCTCAATTAACTTGCACTTGAAGCTGCTTTGAAACTCTCACATTAAAGTAACAGTGTTCTTTATCAGTTATTCCTAATCAGTTATTCCAATTTAATTACATTCTTATTATTATTCTTATATTTATCTTTTGTAAAAAAAAATAGGAGCTAATGAAATGGATCCTGTCATTTTTAAATTCTCAAGAAAATTTCTGAAGATCTGTACATCACAGATGGTCTGAAGCCTAAAAAAATTAAAATAAAATCAATGAAGTATTGACAAAAAAGACAAAAACTATAGACTATATAATTGAATCAATCCTCCAGAAAAGCTAAAAAAACTGAATATGATCTAATAAACAAACAGTGTCTAGTATTTTAAAAACACTGAGTTTATTTTTGTGGTTTTTTGTTTTAGTTTGGTTTGGTTGGTTGGTTGGTTGTGCATATTAATCTACTCAGTAAACCACGGTTTTACAAATATTCTGTTGCTAAAGAAGATAATAAAGTAATAAGAGGATAATTCTCATTTCTACAGTAGTGATCTTTAAAAGGCTATATTAAATGATAGAGTAATCTTCGTCCACAGGCTGGGAAAATATCTGTCTCATTCAGGTGGAGCAAAATTACAAAAGAAAGAATATGAACTGTTCATCTCCTTTAATGATCTGTAACAAGAGTTCCCTACTTCATTATGTTAGCTAAATGACTACCTGGACTTAAATACTGTTTACATAATGAGAACATTGGAGAAGACCCTGATGACAGTGCACAGCACAAAGACATTTTCATAGATGTAGCAAAAATGAGACACTAATTCTTACTGATTTTGCTGGCTGGTTTTGAACACCTCTCTGGCAATACAGGACTGCTTAGCTTGCTTCTCACTTATCACGTGCAAATACAGACATATGCAGAGATGAATGCATTTTTAATTTTTAAATACAGAGGTGGGGATTCACTTGTGTATTACCACACGCTCCTTGTTCACAGGGAGCAGCAGCCCATAGTGAGCATTAAAGCAGTAAACAAATCTCAATGCTCCCACTGAACAGCTTAGCTTCGCCTTCAGTAGTCTTCCTAAGGACAGAGTTGAGGAAAAGGATTAGCTGCAGACATCAAATGGATGAGGTATATCTTTGAAATCCCTTCACAGTCCAGTATTTTGTTTATGACCAAAGCTCCTTAGCTGCATGTGAAAGCCAGTTTCCATGGATATTTAAATGACACTTTTATCAGGGATATCAGAACAACACACTTTGATATTTCAAAGTCTTGCAAGGTCACCTCTGAGCCATCTTCAAATTCATTTCTGTCAAGCAATCAACATTTCTTGTAAGCAACAAACAGTTCTTGTGGCTTGTCTGTGTGACCAAATTGGAAAAGAATTTAAAATGTGGAGTACTGAAGCAGAGAAGATTAACCACACCAGCAACCTCTGACAGAAAACCAAACACCTTTGCTATCTGTTCTTTCCTTACCTCCTGCTCCTCCAGACTGCTCTGTTCTCCCTACACTGAAGAACAAGCCACAGGTATTTTTGTGATCTGAGATGATTCATCTCTGAACTGAAGCACAAGACCAAAGCATTGACTCTGCAAACATGTCCATCTACCTTCCCTACGTAATGTGTCACTGAAATAAATAGGACTGCTCACTTTGTAAATCAGACGTGTTTGATGAATTGAGCCTTTTATTTGTGCGTGACATATTTTATGAGAGAATCATTTTGAGGCTGGCAAATTATGAAATCTTGGGACTTCATGTTGTCTGTCATCACATGAAAAAAAAATATGCTGTAGTAAAAGCTGAAATAAAATTATTGGGAAGAAATTAACAGCAATGAAAATGCTGTTCAAATTAATGCTTCAATTTTGAAATAGCTATTATAAACATTTGTGCTTGCTATGGCTTGCAGTTAAATTTTAAAAATAGCACTTAAATATGCATGTTAATAACATCCAGAAGGCATTTCTTTCAAGCCTGTTTGGGCTGTTGAAGGCTTTAATTTAACCACAGCATTCATTTATGTCTAGCAGTTAGAATTTTCTTTTAAGCTCAAAGGAGCCGAGAGTTGTAACTATGATCTAATTGGTAAGGAATGAAGAATGTTTTTCATGTTTTATAGACAGCATGAATCCTGATCATTTTACTGCAGTAAATTATAGAGTGTTCTGCTCACTGTGTCTCCCTCTGGAAGTATGGGCCTATATCTCATTAAACTATAAAAATAACTTGCAGTGTTCGGCACTCCTCGAAAGCTATCCTGCTAAGGTATGTTATTTTTATATCACTAATACATGCCAGAGAGCCAGTCCAGAGAAAGTTAGGTTTTTCACAGCCTAAAACTAAATTAATTTATACCTATATCCACATGTCAGAGGGGACACATAAGGAACCTAAACTGCTATAGAAAACAATAATTTATTATTGATTTTTCAGCTCCTTTTTAAAAGCAGCTGCAATTTATTGGCTTCTCCGTTCTTTCCTCTCTGGTAGAAATGATCTAAACAATGCTAGCAATGAAGCAGAGCAGCTCCTGTGGGTATGGCAAATGACATAAAACTCAGATATGCTTTACCTCTTTTTGGCTTAAGACAAATGATCCATCACTGAAATGAGAAAAAAAATTATCAGAGGTGGAATGTAATGCCTTTTCGGGTTTGTTTTTTTTTTTAAGATGTGTGTGATTAGGCAAGATATCTCATTACATGAATTGTTTGACTTTAAAATATAAGCTAGCATTTCACACATTTTTAAAGCTATGAAATTGTCATTTGATTGTACAGTCTAGCTGAATTTAGCTGCAGTAAAGGCAGTACACTACAAATGATAAATTACATCTGCTTAATCCTATGGTAATACCTTGGGTTTGTGTCAAAAAAAATCTAAGAGGCAGATGTTACAGAATTGCTACTGCAGCCACTGAAGTCTAAATTGCCAACCCTTTAAAGTGAGGGTAGAGTGGATTGGAAAAGAAAAAAGCAAATCAAGAGCCAAGGTAGGAATGAGCACAGCACTAGGAACACTCTTCAAGGAGCACAGCAGTAAGATAAGAACAGTAATCTCTTCTCCCAGCAGCGCAGTGATTAACCACAGATATCTCCTTTCAGAGCAAAATTGTCTACTAAATGGTTCTCATCTTAGGAGTATACAAGAGTATGCTAAAAATTACAGCAATAATTTTGAAAACACAGGTGTATTCGTTATTTGTTCTTTCTATGGAAGGAAAAAAATTACTCTGTTGCTAGGAAATTTAGCTCAAGTTAGTTCTTCTGTTCAAAGTTTAGTTGCCAATGCCACAGTTCCTTTCCTGAACAGCCTGAGCTCTAAGGTCCTGGCCTGGCCTCTTGGCCACAGTCCTTCTCTGAACAGGGTTTTCTCCTCAGAGAATGAATGGTCAGTATTCCAAGAGAAGAAAACAGGCAAATTATCACAGACTGATAGGTGAAACCCTTTGGTTTTGCTCCTTGGTGCTACCAGCATGCACACCCTTCCTTAGAACTGCAGGTTATAGCAGATCTTGGTCCCTTCGGAAATAACTCAACTCTCAGAGCTAAAGGACATGCATCTTCCACCCCAAGGTCTGGCCACGACTGATGGGCAATACAAGGGAAGGTCATCCAGTCACACCAGACAGGAAGCCAGATTCAAAGCAAGTAATTCCATTCTCAGGTCATGAGTTTCAACACACAGGCTCCTGGACCAGATTTCCCTGCCTATCCTTGCAAAACAAACCAAAGAAGATGAGAAGAGTAAACAGAAAATGACAAAACTCTCTCATGCCTACCAATACCATCTATCTTACACACACACAGAAACTGAAAATTCTGAAATTAAAAGCAAAGAATGATAAAATTATTACATCGTAGGAATATTTATACCCGTAAAGAGTAATGGAAACATGGAAACAGAATCAGAGAGGGTGCTGAATGACAAAGATTCTGATTTATTAGGCGTAACAGAATATGTCTGGAGTAGCTGCCTCCCAGTTAGGATCATTAAATCTACATTTGGGAAAAAACAGAAAAAGAAGTGGCGAGGTCTAACAGCCACCCTACACATTTTAGAGAGCTGCTAGGATCACTGTGAGAAGTCTTCCTTCAAAAACAGAAGGGCTAGGGATAAAGATGGAGTCACAAGCATGTGTTACTGACAAAAGGCACATGAGAACTGGTCCTAGGTCAATATGCAGACTGCTCTCGCCTACCAGCCACTACACTACAGGACAAATTTCACTACCTACCCTACTAGATGGAACGAAAAACTGGGAATCAAACTCCTCTCTGCTTCTGTCTCTGATCTGGCCTGCAACAGAGCACACAGAGAACTCTGTGCATATTTTTCTTTAATCTACAAAAAAACCCCAACCAACAGATTAACCAACCAAACTATCGTAAACAGACAAACAAAAACCAAACAAAGCCCCAAGCAAACAGCAGACAAACAAACAGAAAAATTGGGCAACATAGGAGAAGGGGGGAACATGCTGAGACAACAATTTTGTGGTACATAAATATCTGGATTTTCACTAATCACTGTACGATTCACCTGTAAGAGAAGCTGATCAGAAATGTAACCCTTTGCTCACACACAGCTAGTAAGGAATTAGTCCAAACTTCAGCAATTTGCAGGATAGAGGAGAAGAACATCATTAGGAAATGTATTCAAGCACAGTGCAGGGGTTCAAACAGCCTGTACAGTATCTCATGGTTCAGAAAGAACTTAAAAGTAGCATCCTCCGTGGGGTAGCACTCAGGCAGCAGCTGACATACATTCACCACAGAATCACAGATGTACATTTTCTCAAGATAGGTTTCAGACTGCTAACACAGCTTCTCTCATCCCGGAGATGTGCAAAAAATATATCCTTAAAACTGTCAAAATCGTGAAAAATTGTGGAAGTTTGAATCCCAAATATAGATAGATTTACAGGAGCGCCACCCAACCACATATAAAATTTATAGATGACTGTAATTACCTGAAGCACATAAGTACCAATATGTGAAATGAGAAAGTATATATAAATTTTCAGAAACTTGATTAATATTGGCTCAGCATTACCAAGTATAACCATTAAGTATGATCCCATATAATTATGGTTTACAAAACTGCAATTTACTCAAATTAGAAAGGGCAAAGATACAGTATTTCATAAAAAATATACAGATGCTGCCACTCAAATATTTTCAGTGCTCTAACTCCAGAAGTATTTTGTATTTAATTTGGTTTAAGCCTATGTGTTTGTAATCTATTTGAAAATTTAGTGTGAATGATGCTGAAATAAGTCCTGTTCCAGCTGAACTATGTCTGTTGAATTTTAAAGAGACAAATTGTCTCTTTTAATGTGTTTTTGTAAAAACTGATTATATTAAAGTATGCTATAATTGAATTATATGTTAGGCTATTATTTAGAATTACTTGTTGTTTTATTAGCCTTAGATTCCTGCATAAACACTGCAAATTATAAAAATTTTATATAACATCATTCAGAGTAGAAATAGGTAAATTTTATAAAATTGACTTCTGTGTGCTATTTGATAGTGAAAGTAGGGGATATGTCATTTCACACACACACACACTTTTTATTTTACATTTCTCCTTTTGTTCTGTGTAGATGAACCTGATACTCAAGAAGCAAGGTCAAAGCCTTGGAAAGTTATCTCCGTCAAAGACAAATTGTTATTTTTACATACATTATCATAGTTAAAGGCCAGTTTTTCACAGCTCCAAAATTCTCCCCAGTGGGCAGTAGTCCATCTTACTAAACTATCTACTCATAATTCAACCCAATTTCATGCAATTGTCTTTCTATGCTCGTGAAAGTCCATCTCTGAACTGCAATGGAGACTATTTTCCATAGCCTCCAGGGAGGCAGATAATTTTGTTGGCTGCCTCCATTCCATTCGTCTTCTGCTAAATAAAGAGGGGATTGCCTTTTCCTGAGTGCTGCCTGCTTTCAGAAATCCAAATGTCCATTCAATGGAAAGCACTAAATTAGTACAAATACTTAAATGTCTGAGTAGAAAGCTATTCATTCCCATGCAAACTCAGAATCAGCCTTCAAAACAACTGCAACTACTGACAGTTCTTTCAGCCACAGGACTAGGTCTCCAGAAGCCAAATTCTAATATTTAAGTCTTATGAGAAAAATCCATGGCCAGAGTGAAACTGAACTAATGTTCTTCAAGGAACTCATGTTTTCCTATGGACACAACCGAGTTTACATAAAAATGAATAAGAAAATGAGGCTGTTTAAGATATCCTTTTATTTTATAATACTCAAAATAGCATTTAATTCATTGCAGAACATTACACCAACTCAGGTAATTTTGAGGCTTTTAAGCAACCATTATTAACCACTGCCATAGAAAGAACAGTTTGAATGGATTTACTCATATTTCCAAGTTCTTCAATTCTGGTTTGGCGTGGAAAAGTTTGATCAATGGCAATAGACGAAAGCAAATTATTTGGATGCATGAACTAATTTGAAACGCTATCTAGTCTTGTCCTAAACATTAGATAAGCTCTTTTTCTAGATCTAAGTCTACAATTCTCATGGAGAATCAGCTGACAAGATAACTGAATATTTTCTTGCACAAACAAATAATTTGTAAAATATTTGAAGCTTTTGACCCTTATTCAGTCTTGGGCCTTAAAAGATCTAATTTAAAAAATTATATATGCTCTCTTATTTCCATTTACACTGCGGGAATAGACAAAAATTCTTATTGTGAAGGATGGTTACACTAAAAGATTGCAAAGACTAAATCCATGTTACTGTACAAGCAAATAAAAACTTAAAGCAACAACATATCAAGTGCAAAATTAAGTTAGATTCTGTGTTAGTGTATCCATGGACAGCAGAAAAATAAAAGGGTTTTTTTAAATGAAAGTTATAAGCATTGGGTTCATTTCAACATTTTCTGCAAAAAGCTGTGATTTATTCCTCCAGCAGTGTTGTTTTCCAGCAAAAGCTGATGCATTACAGCTTCTAGCAGGCCCTGGAAACTCAGAACAAGATTTTACTACTTCCTCCACACCACATTCAGCAGGGAATAAAAATATTTCATTCTGAAGTAGAATAAATCACACTGTATCCCTGTGAGTTTAGCCAAGAAAGTTGATTATAGATGCATAGCCAATACTTAGGCGCTTTCAGATGAAAAGAGTTTTTCTCTAGAGCTCAAAGCACGTATTTGGCATCAGAGCACCTGTACCTGGCTACAAGAAGAAACAAATAAGTAATGCTTTCTTGTGTATACATAGATCTATCAACAAAATGCATTCATTTTCCCATATAGCTTCTATCAATAGGTAACAGGCTCAATTGCACTCTCCTAATTTCCTCTGTGTCAGAACAATGATATTAATTTTAAGGAACTGCACCTAATTTTCCTGTCACTGAAAAAACTAGTCTGTCCTGTGGCATGAAATGAACAAGGGACCTACATCTTTAGCACTGCCTCTAGTGCAACCACTTTCCAAAAACGTGGCTAAATGAATAGGCAGTGCAGAAGATTCAATCAGCTGACTGAGGACTTGCTGGCTGACATTGCAAAATCAAGTACCCCTCATTGAAATTCTCTGCCCGCAGTCCCTTTGCATTTATAACTGTGGGAAATCAGCTCTGCCACCTGAGCTGGCCTCAGCTGCCATGGCGTCACATGAAGATAGATGTGATCACTTACGGAGGTACAATAGGGAGCACTCTTCTGATCTGCTTTCATCTCGCTCCCTGATCTCGGATCAAAGCGGGGAGGCAAGCAGAGCAAGGGCATGTCTACACGGGGACATTACATCAATCTAGTTTGTTCACTCTAAGTGCAGCAATTTAAATACATCTCATTGAAAGGCTTATGCCTCAGTTTGTCGGGCCAGCTTAAAATATTTTCCTTGTTAATCATAACACCCAAACAGCTCTGTACTTGTCTGACTCAACTGCCCCAACTTCCCAGCCAATATTTCATGTCTCAGTGTTTGCAGCTGTGATTTTTTTTTTTGCTGTGCTGTAGGAGGCCTATCTGAAATTAAAGAAATTTGTGGGCGGGAGAGGAAAACAAGTCAAATGAATGCACTCCTTGAAAACCTTCCTGGTGTCCATTAACATCATCAAAAGTGTTACTCATCTGCTGACGTGCAACATCAATGACCCATTGCTAAATACTGTAATTATTGTAATATGAACTGAACAGCACATACATATTTGCCATAGCTCCATCGGGCAGAATTTCCCTTTTTGCAGAAACAAATGACTGTCAGTACAATTTCAGTATACCTGCTTTCCTCGTGGGAAAAAAAAAAGAGCAGAGATCATCTGTGCAGAGAGCACAAGGAGCTGCAGCTTCACTCACCGTGGAGCTTTTCTCCAAGTCACAGGAGCACTGTTCTCCCAGGGGTAGGAGTTCAGCACCTACAGCCGTGCATGAATTAATTCCTTTGATGTTGGTAGATCAGCTGTCAGGACTCCTGTTCTGGAGCTTTTCCAGGTCACCTGTAGAGCGTTACCCTGTCCGAGGTCACCATGTTGTCTCTTCAGATGCAGTCTTTCTCTTCTGCTACTTAGAGGTCTGTCAGACCACAAGGGAGGAGTCGGAGGGCAGAAATAGGTGTTCCAGAGAGTTACCTGATCCTAAAAGATTTAGACACAGACCTCTGCCTGAACACTGGAAAGCAAATTTCAGAAACATCTAGCTACTTAAATGAAATTTTTTCTCCTGCCATACCAGACTGGCAGTTGTTGCAAAATATTTTTTTTAGCACATGGGTATTCAGGGGAAGTCAATTTCAGTACAAGAGTTCTAATCACATTCAGCACATCTGAAATCTGTCTCTGAAAATTAAGGAGTTTAAGAACAGAATAATGAACTGTCATTATAAGAAAGCTCTAGGAGAAACTTAAATTATGAGTTCAAAGTGAAGTGATTTTTTTCTTGTCTGCTTGTGAACAATCCAAAATAAATCCAAATAAGGAGCCATAAAAGTTTTTAACAAGATCAATATATTTCTTTAAAATACTGAATATTCCTACAGGCTTTGAAAATGCATCATGTCAGCTACTTAATGCATACAAGGTTTTTAAACAAAAATGACTCAACCTGCTGACCGACCAGGAGAGCAACAAGTTTCTGATATCTGCTGCTGAAAACACACATTCAGTCTCTGAAACTTCCTGGTTGCATTTGGGAATCAATAGGGGCAGAAATGTTTGTACACCGTGCATGGTATAAACCCAAATATAGCAGCTATCCAATTCAAGTCACTTATTAGCAGGGATTAATTTTCTCTTTCCCATTTAATAGCTTCAAACCTGTTCTCCATGGATAAAAAGTGACATTAAATGGCACAACAATTACAGTTACTTGTCTCTCCAATGTCAACCTGCATCACACATCTGTCCACAGTTCTGACTGTGAACAATCGTTGGTCTGGAGCTGGACTGGTACAAAATTATTTCCAGACAGTATATAATAAGAAAAATTTTTTTGGGGGTACTTCCAACTACTTGAGGAAGCAGGTGTCCCTAAGTGCGCATTTTAATAAAAGTCATTACAGGCTTTAATATATGTATATGAGTTTCCACAATGCGCCATAAAATGAATTTGTGATATTTTCAAAGAGACAAATCAAGTGGCTAGAGGAAACATTTATTACGTTGCATTTCTAATGACAAACAATCTGAGACAAAAAAAAAGCTGAAAAGTTATAATAAATTAAAACAGCCAGTTGTCATATTTGATATGCTTTATAACTCCTTTAAATTTAGAGTTAAGTCAAGGAAAACATCGTCAGAGATGAATGTTTCCACAACGTTTACACAATAAATTTTTGAAAACTTTCAAAATAGAATTTTCCCAACCAACTTAATGTTAATTATACTTACTGTATTCTTGATACCAGATCTTTATCTTCTTTAATACTTAGATGTTGACATTATGGTCCCAAAAGAACTTTAATCTTCAACTCTTAACAATATCTGCAAGCCGAATAGTAAGTCAATAAACAAAAAAAACTAGTTGTTTTGATTTTTAAAGCTTGCATGCCAGGAATCACTTGAACTTCTACGACAAGCTGGAACATGATCAATTGTATGTGCAGCAAAGAGCATTTACAGAGCACATCAAAATCCAAAGATGTCATGCAAGTAGCAACAGGCATATGAGAATTGCCTGAGTAAAAATATAAAAATCAAAGTTTTATCAAATGTTTGATTGGTTCAACCTGTATTAGGTTGTTGGACGTAACCTGATCTGACACATAATAAGCCTACATGGAAGACTTCACTAGTAAAAAGTGGTGTTGTGGAAAATGGGGAGAATAGGAAAGTGAACAGCTAGAAAGACACAGATTTTTGAAGAGCTGCAGTGTATTTTTCTATGTGCAAGAAAGAATCTTAATATCACTTAGCAATTTACTCCTCCCAGTCCTTCTGACAATATATGGAGAAGCTACATAAAGCATTTTCCAGTCCTATTCAGAGCCTCCCAGGTAATATTCATTGCATATAAATAACATTATTACAGCTTCTAAACAGAGAACAAAAAATTCTGGTCAATAGAACATGGTATTATGCAATATATACAGGCATTAAAGAGCAGGGAAACCTTACTCAGAGTAAACTAGTAATAACTCTCCATTACCATCTTCAAAAGTCTTGGCTGTAGTTCTTCTTCAAATGGCTGTGGACCACAGTTTATGTCATTTATCTTGTCAAAAATTTTCCTTTCCCACAGACACAAAACCAAGGAAATCTGGGCTAGGAGTAGTTTAAAAGCTAACTTACCTATGAGAAAAATACTTGTGAAAGCAAGAAGGTGGGTTTCATACTAAAGAATAAAATAGCATAAATAACCCAAATCAAATAACCCAGATAGAAAGATTGTTTCTCTCAAAACACAGAACCATCCCTAGTGGTCCCTGCCTCAGAAAGAGCAATAGACTCATGGCCTTTATGCACTGAATGTGTAAAAGTGGACGTGGTGTTCATTCGCACAAACGCAGCTATTTTGTGCAATCACTGTAAAAGTTATCCAATTGGCTTTTTATAAAGTTTCAACGGAAAAAAAAAGTGGAAGCCACTATAGAAATACAGATAGGCTTTTATCCTTCTTTGAGACCATACAGTAACCAAATTGCGTTAACTCAAACTACTTTCATTGGCAGAGATGCATAATCTATTTTCAGAACACCTATTTTGGACACCTTCACCTTCGGCATGCGCCAAGCAGTATCTTCTTGGGTATGTTTCTACCTTAGGATTTGGCAAGTATGGCTTAAAAAATCAACATGCACAGCACTTGCTGATGCCACGTGCTAGAATGTACTTTGTAAAATTATTTGTGAACTTGTGACCTTCGGATGGAAATAGTCAGTTGTAGTAGCCCTGACACATAGTACGGAGGTGGTTTCATGTCACTAAAATTCCTCAGAAAGAGCCTAGTTTCAATTCCTCCAGGGACTGAAATTGCTCATGCAGCTATTGCTTTGAAGTTGCAACTTATGTGGAATTAGTAAACTGTTCATAGCTTAAAAATGAAACTATGATAAAAAGAAGATACTAATTATAATGATTTGTTAACCTTTCTCTTTCTAAATGTGTGAGGTGACTTGGAAATAACCCTTAGTCTTTTAAAATTACCTCACAGTCACAGCTTTGGTCAAGTTTGACAGTTAATATTTTTCTGCATTACCACAATTACGCCAAACACTCATCACGGCTAGTTTGTGGGTCATTGCTGGTCTCTCACATTTCTCTAAACCAGTCAGATTTCTATTTTCTGTCAGGGCAAATTTTAGAATCTGAACAAAATGACAAATTGACTAATTGACAAAAAAACATATTATTTGCAAGATATTTTCTGGCCTCCTGAATCTTTTTTTTACTAAACATAGAATATCCATTTGTTCAGTATCAGTTATAATTGTTAAGGCAAAATGGGTACAATAAGTGTCTTGGATGCAATGATTTATCACAATTTTACAAAAATACACCAACATTGTAAACCCATCAAAAAAAACCAGATTTATTTTCTTTAATTGACATTGACTTTTCAAATATTTGCAAGTAGAGAGAAGTTACCTAAGTCTGACATTAACAAAGTTCATTTAGTGTATACTGCAGTAGCAACAAGTAGAATGTTAAGAATAGAAGACCTCGTGAAAATATTTTTGTGGGTTTGAGATTTTTAAAAAATTTTCTCCATAGAGTGAAAGAAAAATAAAAAAATCTTTGCTGAGAGTTAAATTGGAAATGGAGGCCTGTCACTGTTGCATATGCTCATTTAACTTAAGTAAGTCAAAAGCATCATTACTTCATGAAAAATCTCAGGTCAAATGTCTCTTTATTGAGAAACCCCAGAGGCAGGCATTGAACAGGATGCTTTAACTACTGTTCCTAAGATCTCATAGGATTTATTTCTTGTCATTTAATGTGTTTATGTGGTTCCACACTTTGGAACATAATGATCATGAGAAAATTTTGCTAATTATTTTAATAATAACCAATACATTGCTAAAAAATTATGTGTTTTGGTCCCAGGAATGGAAAAAGTCATTATCAACAGAATAAAAAGTACACTTTAATTTAGATTGTAGTTAATGTGAAAAAAGAAAGTGAGCATATAGGGCGAAAAAGGCTGAGGATTATTTACATCATTTCATGACATATCGTCAAGTTGATTGGCTCATTTGATTGAGATGGATTATTTCAATTAAGACACATCTGTTTGAATATGTTCCTACTGCAAGGGGAGCCTGGTGGTACTGTCACAGATTGTGTTACAAATTCTTTTTCTCGAGAAGTGAGCAGTCTTTGGTTTACACAAAAATATCAAATCGTTGAGGTTTTCTTTAAAATTCACGTTCCTTGGGAAAAGCATAGTAGTTTTCCATGCATTCTAGTCCTCTGCCTGAGCCCATATCCCGAGGACAAGTGCTCTATTGGAACAGGTCAGCCAGGTTTGTGATCACCTCTGCTCAAGGAAAAATACACACACTACACAACAAGCTAATTCCAGTACAATAGCATCCTGTCTCAGCACTACTAATTTTTTCAGCAAAAGGACAATCTTCCATGCCTTAGCTTCTGCCACAATTTACAGAAACATGATCATAAAAAGGGAAAAGTGCATAACATATGTTAAAGTATTCATATGAAATTTCTATTCAAATATACTTTTTTTTCCCTGTTAAATGTGAGCATTGATCTGAGACTCTGTTCAAATACAGCAGCAGAGTAATTTTGATTATTTTGCTGGGAGAAAAAATAGCTATTTCTTCCTACCCACAGGAAAAAAAAATCTCAAATAAATCAGGTCTGGTATGAATGTATCTCCCACAGATATCTCCACACTAAATTCTTTAGTGACAAGATTACTAGTATGAGTTACATGTCCAACATTAAAGAGCGAGAAGAAGGTGGTAGGTGGGAAAGTGACATCATTTGCACTGATAAAATAGGACCACAAAGGCAGCTGTAATATACAGAAAGACAGGATACATGAGGACACGAAGTAGCAAATACGAATGTTGCAACTTTTTGGAGGCTTTTTTTTTTCTTATTTTTATACTCACACACCTCTTCCAACGACCCCTAAACCCCACATCTTTAAGACGACAACAAGAAATCCAAGGTATTCTTCAAAAACACTCATCATTTCCTTTAAAAAACATTTGCTTTTTAGGTGAATGCATTTGGTTTACAGAGCAAAGTTTTTGCAGGGAGGGGGGCTGCAGGGGTGGCTTCTCTGGGAGCTTTCCCCATGTCCAGCAGAGCCAATGCCCTACGGCTCCCAGACAGACCCACTGCTGGCCAAGGCTGAGCCCGCCAGCGACGGCAGCAGCATCTCTGTGATAATGCAGCTGGGAAGGGCAAAAAGTTCTGCACAGCGGCAATTGCGGCCAGAGAAGAAGGGAGTGACAACGTGTGAGAGCAGCAGCCCTGCAGACACCAAGGTCAGAGCAGGAGGGGCAGGAGGCGCTCCAGGTGCCAGAGCTGAGATTCCCCCGTGGCTCACGGTGATGTGAGGATCATCCAGGGCAGCTGTGTGCCTCCAGTCCGTGGGAGGTCCATGACAGAGCAGGTCAGGAGTCTCCTGCAGTCTCCTGAAGGAGACTGTGACTTCGTGAGAAGCCTGCACTGGAGCAGGCTCCCAGCAGGACCTGTGGACCGATGGAAAAAGGAGCACATGCAGGAGCAGGTTTGTTGGCAGGACATGTGACCCTGTGGGGGACCCGCTCTGGGGCAGTGCGTTCCTGAAGGACTGCACCACATGGGACGGAAGCCCGTGGGAAAGATCCAGGTTGGAGAAGTTCGTGGAGGTCCGTCTCCTGTGGGAAGCACCCTACACTGGAACGGGGGAAGAGTACGAGGACTACTCCACCTGAGGAGGAAGGAGCAGAAGAGATAACATGTGTCTGTTCAACAACCCCTATTCCCTGCCCCACTGCCCCACTGAGTGGGGAAGGCAGAGCAAGTCAGGGTGAAGTTAGGTGCAGGAAGAAAGGAGGGATGGGGAGATGGTGTTTTTAAGATTTGTTTTGATTTCTCATTATCCTACTGTGATTTGATTGATCCTTACACTGAAAGAGTTTATTTCGTGCTGCTTTTATTTGACAAGCCCACATCTTTCAAGCCAGGGAACTCCTCAAGTTATACCCGTAAATGCCAGGGACCCACATGCAGTGCACAAAAAGGCTTGATTTCTTAATTAGCAAAACTAACTAAGATAGATGTAGTAGCAACACTTTTTTTCTGAGTCTATCTTTTATTTTTTTTCTCTCAGGTAGTGTATGATGGCTTGTAATGTTTTTCACAAACTAATCTCTAACTCAGAGTGCAGTTCTGATTAATATATGTATAATTTATTTTTAAGCTTAGTTACCTTTTCTCCTTTTCAAACACTATTCTATATTAATCTTAGCACTCATGTCAGCAAGGAAGAGAGTTTTCCCTGTTGTCCCTTGGCATTTAAGGCTGCATTCAATGCAGATAAGGTTTGTTTGGGAACGTACAGGGTTTGCTGAAGACAATCACTGGAGATAGAACCTTAATTTAACCTCAAGCCTGTAGTATTTCCCCTGGGACACGGATGACTGATAACACAGCAGAGGGCAAGGAAAGCACAAAATTATTGAGAAATGGAAGCAGCAAATCTTGAGTGTCGAATTTCTTCCTCTAAATCATTGTTTGTAAGGATAGTCATGCATGTCTGACTCAGTCAGGACACATTAAGAAGCATCTTAAAAGAGCAATTCTAAAATGTACTGACAATGGATGTTTTTGAAAGTCATTTCCAAGGCATAAAAAATACAGTTGTCATATATTCATCTTAAAAGAAAATGCTATTAGAGGATCAAACTGCACTTGCTTAGAGTATCCTAGGTACAAGGTAGGTCAGCAGTTGTTAATTTAATTGAAATAAGTCCTTAACAGAGAGCTTGATAGTATTTCCCACAGGAACATTAGAAAATGGTGTTAATGAGCATTATTATTGCCTGCTTCTGTAAGAAAATAGATCATTATTAACTGAGGTTGTATGTGATGTTTTCATGTGTTATAGTCCTAAATGGGAAACATGAAAATTAGACAACATTTTGTTTTAAATAATAATGCATAAAAATGCTCTAAACTTAAAATTAAGCTATTCTATTAGGGTTAAAGGTTAAATAACCCTTTTTTCCTAATGATAAATTTAATTGTCTGAAGCCAAATTGAATACAAGTTGATTTATGCTTTCTTTTCTATAGGGATAAAAAATCCTTAGTAGGCATGGCTAGAAAATGTTGCCCCAGCTTCAGAGTCCTTGCTTTCAGAATGGAAGAATTTCTTCATTTAAAATAGAACATGTGAATACCCTTTATCAGACAAAAAAGTGTAAAGAAAAATATGCTATGTACTACAAAAAAAAAAGCTAAGAAGCCTGAAATTTATTACAATGTAAAGTGTAGGTTTTCTTTTAATCATATCTTCTGAGCTGCAAAACAAAAGCCATTTTTCTTCCTCCTTTCAACAGAAAGAATCCAAATCCCTGAACATACCTCCCCTCCAAAAAACAAAACAAAACAAAACAAACAAGCAAATAAAAAAAAATAGAAAACGCAACAAAGTAAACCAATTATGTGCAGTTAAAGAAGGATTTGCATGTCACTGTTAGAAGTTGTTAGCTTTTGTTTCCTGATAATCAAAGGCAAATACCAAACCAATATCCTCAGCTGATACTTTAAAATACTTGCATATTTTTAGAGAAAAAAATAATAGCTGTGATAAGACTTTTAGCTCAACAGAAGAGCGGGACAAAACAGAACCCCTAAAGACAGCATTCTGCACTTCCTATTGAGCAGTGGCTAATGAAATCCTAAGAGGGTTTGTTACATAAACCAGTGGACTGAAGAAACCTTTAACATGTAGGAAACTGGAGTTAATTAAACCGTTATGGGTATCCTATCCATCATCCCACCAGACCGCTCTATTCTAAACCTATTTACATTTTGCAACTGAAAAAGTGTACTCAGCGTGGTTGATAAACCATGTTTACTGTCCTTATTGATTTGACATTTGTGCATAACCTTTATGCTTTAATTATCTAACAGCATTTCCTGTATCTTTCTTTGCTACAGAAAGTATTTGATTTCCAAGCAATTAGACATATCTGAAAATTAGCAGACAGTAAAAGTGTTCCCTTCAACAAATTAATCAGTTTGGGAAAGCACTGGTTCGTCACTGCATTGAATTTGCTGAAAAGGTTGCCTTATTCAATCTCATTTCAGCCTGCTTTAGCACCTTGGTGTAATCAAAGTGCGTTTCAACTCTGCTCATATTTCACTCAGAGGATAAACCACATTTAAGGAACTTCCTTTCTTGTGATAGTTTGGAAACCTAGACGCAACATAAGAGAATTTAAACTTAAGGTTAACAGCTGGCTGCATTCGTAAGCATCAGCAGAGGAAATGAGATCAAATATTTTCTAATGTAGATAGAGTCACGGAAAAGAAGAAAGATGGTCACCACAATATAAATTTGCCTTCTATTCTGAATCTTTAATCAGAAGATAAATTTTTTATTTCCTGTTTGAGACAGTTTCTGAGGATTTGCTTTTAATACATCGAATGTGTTAAATCAGTTTATGATGGTTTTAAATTTTTATCCATGACTATTCTAGCACTTATGTTTGCCAAAGGTCTTCACATTGCAACACTAAAAATTACTGTGGTCAACTTATGAAAAACATGCCTGTTTCTTTGGGTTTTGAGATATTTTTCAGAGAAAAAGGATAGCAGTGCAAATTCAGTAATTAACATTTTTGTACATTTCTCATTTATGAAAGAATATGTTGCAGTTGTGTCTTATCCGTGAGATTAGATGGGTGACCTGAGGTCAAATTCTGGAGCTCACATTTATGAAGGGCTGTATTCTCTCTTTTTCCTGCATAAACAGCTCACCACATTGTGAAAAGGGCCTAAGGCATCTGAGAGAACCTTGTCCCACTGTAGGTGCTGCGTGAAAGAGCTGTACCACTGCAGTCCCCCATGAAATATGCTGGAGGCAGGAGTTACATTTTACTCTAAGACTGCAGAGCAAACCCTGTGACTTCCTGGTCATCAATGATAACTTTCAATTAACCTGGATATCTGTCATAATTTAAATAGCTACTCCCCTTCTCAAGATTATCAAATGTCATCACAAAGAAGGGGGGTAATTCATGCTTCAGAGAGGGGCAGGAACAAGATGACAGATATTTGGCTCAAAGCTTTTGCTGGGCTTCAGATCTTACACTGTACCTCTAAACAGTGCAACCCAGATCTTCCAGTGAGAAGAGCTACAGGGTTGCACCACGTACACACCTTGTGCTTCACAAGCATCTCCAAAATAGGATACCATGGTTTAGGCAGCGTAACAGTAGTGCATTTTAGCTGGTGTCACTGGAGGTGTTTTCACACAGCAATTTTACAACAAATGATTTATAAACCACAGCAGAAGAGGGAATTATTTCTTTCAGGTGGAAGGGAAAGGCTATAACCTGTTTCTTTTCTCCTTTTTTTCACACTATCCAAGCAAGTAAAAAAAGAAAGCACACAGTGATTCTATATGGCAAGCTAAGTTGAAGCTAAAAGCTGAACAAGAACCTAGAATTATGAGGGAAGAAATTAGTCACTATTTTTGACGGCCATCAGCAACAGTGACTGGTTCATCTTATTTCTTGCTGCAATAGTACTTAGTCATCAGTTCTCATCCAAAGGGTTTTTTCTGATTAGAATTTATTTATCTCATTCAATAAGATGATGGAAGTCCCCCTTTCAAATCTAAATTTTTAGAACTTTTTATCACCCTTTACCTCAAGTTTAAACAATGCCCTCAGCGTCTAAAGGAACTCCATGTTGTATCAGAGCATCAGATTCTAGATTCAGTCCAAAGTTCATGTGTAGGCAAAATTCTCCATGCCCACCAAATAATTTCGTAGATTTCGGTGAGATTTTGACATGAACATGCATTCACAAGGAATAGCACTTGGTAGAAATCAATTAAAAACTCTTTTTGCCCTGGTAAAACATGAATTTCTTTATCGTTCAGAAATATATAATTTTGACATCTTGCTATAATTTAAGTGTGTGTACACACACACACACACACACACACACACATATATCTCTTTAATTCTTTCACAGATTATGCTTTTGTTCCCAACATATAAAACACTGTACACCAAAACCCAAGTTGAAAATTAAGAAAAATATATTTTTCTCTTTGCTAATTCTTAAATGGAAATATCTGAATACCCCTCTTTGATGTAGTGGAGTGATTCAAGCAGTAGCCTGTCTTGCAGCAGGGCAGATCTCAGCTGCATTGCTTGATGTTTATGACATCTTGTATATGGAAAGTCCTGATTTGGAAACCTTTTGTGCTGGCACCTAAGAACAAGCCTATAATGCAGGCTTCAGTTTTCCTCCATATTAATGAATTGAAGATGTCTCCATTCCAAATCCCATTATTTTGCTAGAGGTGCCATTCAGAATTGCTTTTTGATAAATTCAGCCTGGTGCCTCTGTGACTACTGCATAGGTACAGTAGTTATAAATATTTATGTTGTGCTGGTGGTGATAATTATTATTCCAACTCAGTATAGCTTTAATGCATTTAAATGTCAGTGTTTCTCAGTTTAATTCATCATACATACATTCAGATGCTTGTATACATATATTCAGTATGCATCTCCAAGGACCTAATAAGACCTATTCATATTTTAGCAGCTGTGAGAAAGTGAGGACATATTTCCTTTACATTCCTAACTGTAAACATTAATTAGGTTCTTGACACACATTAATGATTAAAAAAACTCTTTGTAAAATAATCCATCATAATTCTTTTATCACAATGCCAACAATTTCATTGTACCATGGTATCTCTGATGGCAAACTTAAAAACTATGTGATATAATAAAATCCATTTATATACTCTGTCTTCTTCCATGGGAAAAAAAGTCGGTTTGCTGTGATAGCTAGTATGCTTCTGAATACAAGAATGTCATGCCTTATTATCTGTTTGTATGCATTTGTTAGAAAGCCCCTATGCAGTCGCCCATAAACTCAGTCACCTTCTTAGGCTTAACCGTTGCAGCAAAACAAAATATTAAAAACAAGGACTTGAAAATTTTCTCTGAGATATTAAGAACATTCTGAGGGCTATTACAAAAAGGAAAGAAAAAAAAAAAAGAAAAGGAAAGGAAAAAAAGAAAAGGAAAAAAAAAGAAAATAAAAGAAGGAGGAAAAAAGGCAGCTCCTTTTCGAAAACATGACTGGAATGCATTTAACCTTGGCTTCCCGCGTGGTACTATTTGCAATTTTTTGCTTAAGCAAACCACAGAAGAAGGAACTTTGAGTTCCCAGGAGGCCTGACAAACGATTTCCAAGGTCAGATATACACACAAAAGAAACAGCAGCTTCTCACTCTGCGTTCTGTTAGAGCATCTCTCCTTATGCTACCTGTGACACTGCCTCTGTTTGGTCCTCTGGAAGGGTTATGAAGGCTGCCACACAGAATGGGTCCAGTGTTGTCCAAAACACGAGACTGAAGCTGCCACTTGTCAGTACACAGCTAACAGCTCAGAGAATCCCTCTATTGATTTTCTTGGTGTGACTCCACCCCAGCTGTTTTCTCAGCCTAATGCTGCATCTCCAGAATGTGTAATAGTAATTGACCAGAACAGAGTGTCAAGACTAATTAATGTACTCTCGTTATTGGTGAGAGTGCTGGTTTTCAAAGAATGTCCTAGCTGTTATTTATGGCTTTTAATTAAGGTACAATCTTATCTAAATAATCAGTGTGTTGTAAAATAGAAGAGTCAAGCTACATAGCTGCAATAAGCCAAACATAACACGCACAACCACATTTGCACAGAACACTTAGACATTTTGCAAGTCATGAGAAATTTAGGAAATTAGTAGGGTTCTTTTAGCCTTTACAAGGCATGTGAAAGCATTCTATGCCTTCTAAATGGATTTACTCTAACTGCCTAATTCATTATGCTAAAACCATGAAGCAATTTCCTATTCAAAGCCCAACTCACAGGCTCTCTGTTGTCAAGTATTTGAATTTCAGATTAGAAATGTGTTCATTTGGATAGCATGAAAGGAAAGCTTTGTTGTCAGCTTTGCTTTATGTTCTGCCAGCAGCCAAATCCCTCTTCTTCAGCGGTCACCAGCAAAATACCAGACCTCCACTCTGGTCTCCACTATCTTGAAACAAACACAAATGCTTTTGGCCTTTATGGCCTAAACACTGGTTTGAGGTTTGCTGTTCTCCCTTCTCTCTTAATATTTTTCTGGGTATTATTTATGACAGATGATATCAGCAAATGTTTAGATTGCAGTGAGGTTTTCTCATCCCTGCAGAAGGGAAGGGGAGGGAGGGGGAGAGAATTTCCACGGTGGGGGAGGAGAGCCAGGACATTTGGTTCTCTCAGAAGCTCTGTGGTTTGTTATGGAACAGCAAGCTGAAGTGGCTGCAGCCCTTTTACCCTCAGCGTGTTTGCAGCTATGATCTACACTGAATTTTAACTATGCTGCTGCTTGCTTGTTAGCAGCTACTTCTTTGCCGGCTTGAAAAATATACAGGCAGCTGTCAAAAGTCAGGGGCTGCATTTCATGCAGATTGTAACAAAGTTATCTAATACAGCCTGTAGGACAAAACTCCCCAAGCATTCATGTCTTTGGCTAGTAGTGTGGAAATCAAGGAATTACAGCCGCATTTCTCACAGGAAAGAATTTTTCAGAGCTCTTCCATTACTGTAAGCTGTTTCTGACAGGTTTAGGGTCTACACCGTGGAAGGACAAGCCCAGCACAACCTTCTATTAATTAAAAGCAAACATTCACACAGGGAACGTTGTAACCTAAACATGAACTTTAATGGTTGTAACATAGCTGGAAGCAAAAATAATTACTGGCGGCCATAGAAGACATTGAGATATTTGTAATCCCTTTGCTTCTGAATACAATAACCCCTATGTCGTCATAATAAGCTCTTCAGTATAGGAAATAGTAATAGCAGATCTCTCTCCTGATACTGAGCCTGTGCAAATAATTGATTTCTTAGCCTAACAGATGNGGGGGGGGGGGGGGGGAAGGGGGAAGGGAAGATTCGATCTAGCCTTAATTTAAATGTTCTTTCCTTTTTTTTTTCAGCTTGTGCTAATGAGAGAAAGCAGAGCCACAAAGCATTTCATCCAGCTTGGAAAGTCCTGCAGGATGCTGGGTGAAACATCTCGGGGAGCAAAAGGAGGAGTGACCCAAGGGACTGGTAGTGGCCCCTTCCCCTCCCACCTGATTTGAGAGGTGATGTCCTGGGATGTGCCTGCACTGCAGTGCCAGCAACAGGTCAGAGGATGATGCTACCTCCAGCCACGTCACACTGTGCTGAAGCACATGGGTCCCTTGGGTACCAAACACACATCTTTTTCTCCCTAATTCTTTTACGTAAAACTCTGTCTGGCAAACCAAGCTATGGAAGATGCCTGGGTCAAAACTTTCCTCCTTGTATAAAGAACTACTCCAGCAGCTGGAGGTGGGGGCTCTAATCACCGGTTTAGAGACACCCTAGGGAGTCACCTGACTCTTTAGTTTCTATACAAAAGTGGCACAGACCACAAAAAGCCCAAACTCACTGAGGCTGCTGGGGAGTTCATCTCAGTTCATTGAAAGTGGGAGGTCTCTGTTGAAATCCCTGTCCAAAACTGGGCACAAAGCAGGTTTCTGTTTCCACTTCTGGCTCCCGGGAGAGTGAGCATCAGCTGTTTCACCCAGCTCTAAATGACACATTGTTCCAACATGTGTTTCCAAGTGTTAAAAGTGAAGACAAATGAAGGCATGCGGCTATGCTCATTGATAAGGTTCCTGGCACCCTGTTTCATGGTTAGCAGAAATGAGCATAAAAGCCTACAGAGTTTAAATTCTCTAATTCAAGAATTCTCTTGGACTACAATTGTGTATGTTTTACAATATTTAAATGCAAATAACATTCAGGTCGGGTTTGTGACTGATTGCTAAATACCCTCTAGTGCTCTCATGGAATTTGTTTCTTTAATGTCGGATTACGAGAAAAGAATTAGAAAGCATTAGGATACATTATATAAAAGTTAAATATGAATGGTAAGAATTCAGGTCCAAACCATTTTAAGTTAACAATGACAAAAAACTATTACATTGCAAGTAACATACTAAAGCTATTACCGATGCTCACTTTTTTTTTGTTTTACCCTGAAGCACAACAATTTTACTCACTGAAAAAGCTGTTGTTCCACAGTGCTATAGGTAAAATCAAGTTCATAATTCCTAATAACTTTATCAAACCCTAACATTAGGCATATTCTGCAGCAGTCACAGCAGCATGGTTGCCATCAGATATGGCCCTTATGGGAGAATACATGCTATGGTTTAGAGGACCAAACACTAATTTTTTTGTCAGGACTTCCTCAGAAAAGAGAGGCAGAATTCAAGTTATCATGACTTTGCTACACCAACAAGATAATGCATTATTCCATGCCCAGAGAGAAGGGGATTCCCACCATTAGAATACACGAAACTCTTTTTCCTACTACTTTGTGATCCATGCTGAACAATGGGGTAGCAGCAGGCATATAGAACTCTTTCCTCTTAAAATCCAGATGCATAAAAACATTTAAAAGGCTTTATTTCCACGGAGCAGACCAGAGAAACTTTATTTTTGAGCAGTATAGTTACAAATCTAATTAAAGACATAGAATACAGGGCCCAAAACAATCAAAGTATAAACATTCTCCTCCCAGTTCAGAAGGCAAACAGGAAAGAAGTGACTGTGATGCAAGTGTGATATCTCAGTTTAGGCAGAGCACCATCCCTCGCCAATTCTAGGAGATGTTTCTAATGAGATGGTGGCATGAAATGATGTTGGAAGGCAGCTTTGGAGAAGTGAACCTCATGTACCTCCTGTCCTGGTAGAGATACCATGTGCCAGCAAGGTGCCCTCACCTTAAAAAAGGAAAATTTTATCTTGTACAGCATTACATGAACTATTGCCAGCAGGTCTAGGGAAGTGGTGCTTCCCTATGAACATCAAGATACTCTTGGTCACGGTGAGGGTGACCATGCACTGACAGAGGTTTCCCAGAGAGGTGATGAAGTCTTTCATCCTCTGAGAAATTCAAAAGCTGTCTGGACAAGGTCTTGAGAGAACAGCTCTAGGTGACCCACACGAGCTTGGGCGTTTGACCAGATGTTCCCTTCCAAACCCAGCTGTTCTGTAATTCTGTGTTGCCTGTGCTATGCTTTGGTACATTCTCCAAACAGTATCACTCTTTAGGACCTGAGCATGGACCTGAGCCTTTGGATTATCTGGCATGCTGCTAGAATACTTTAAGTGACAAATAAGGGGTATGCATATAGATATACACATTTTCTTATTTGTATATGTATACACACATACACAAAGACTTGTCTGCAGCATAAATAGCTGAAGACGATTTTTAAGCATCCAATGCCAGTGTCTCAGCAGAGGAAAGATATATTTTCATCACCATTCTTTCCATACAACCACTAGAGTCTCACTGCTCCAGATTTCTTAATCTTTAAGAAGATTTAAGAAATCCCTGGCAAATCTTGCCCCATGGAGAGCTCTCCTAGCAGCTCATATAGTGCATGTTGAGTTAAAGTCAGACAGTACAGAGCCAGAGCAGTTTAGTGAGAAGTTGTAAGAAAATACTGCTCTAGTGAGGGTGATGCCTATTAAATTCAAAGAATGAACTTCAGCTTTCTTCAGCCTAATTGTCTGGTTAGGAACTCATTATACCCTCTCGTAGTATCTTTAAAGTGCATTTACAAATTGCATCAGCAATTTAATTAACGAATAAAAAACTGCATGCAAATGCTTTCTGATACAAAGTAACGGTTTTAGTCTGACAGTGAACATAAACACTCATGTCTTGATCACTTAAAAGATGAGCAGGCTCTGCTTTAAAAGGAAGGCAGCCTTTTCAACATTATGCAGGGAATTAGTTTTTGTGCTCCAGTATTGCTCTGTTCCAAATAAAATGAGACATAAATATTTCTTTGTGTGATCTGCGTCCTGATATCCTCTGCTATAAACTCCTTCCTTATGGAGTCCCTGATCCTTATCTTTTCTCCTCTTCTACAAATCACATTAACTAATCTGATTAGTGCCTTCCCCATCTCAGCACAGTCTTCCTGAAAGATCAAAACCAGACTAGCACCATGGTCTCAGGATGAGAGGCACAGAGCTTTTCAAAGAAGTCTGTTCCCACGCAAAAGGACAATTTAATCACTCTACAGCAAATTGCCTCAAGATGTAAAAATGTAGAGAATAGATTTGAGGGTCTCATTTTACCAGAATCAGAGGCAAGGAATTACAGTATAGCCTACACCGGCTTTAGAAACAAAATGTGGTACAATAGCACAATTTGGCTATCCCACCAGGTATTGGAAATTGTATTTCATCAAGGTGTAACAACAGAGAAATTATTTCAACACCTGAAAAATTCAAGTCCTGACATTTGGCTCACCTACCTTATGTGTCCATTGTCTTGTCTAGAAAAATTTTATCCCATATAGCTTACTGAAGAGCGTTGTGTGTCACAGCAGTTTTGCTGTTAAAAGTAAGTAAGCCACATTACAGTAGTTCCAGATGACACAGTACTTAAAGAGGCAAGTAAATAAATGTCACTGTGCCCCACCATTCTCTTTCCTAGTAAACAGAATGAAGAAAAAAAAAAAAAGTGCTGTCTGGCTAGAGAAATGCTGTCGAGAACAACCTGTTCACACAAGAGTAAAAGATGAATGACCCAGGTACAGAACACAGGAAAGAATCATGGGAGGGGGGTTTAAAAATATTTCTGGGAGTATATGCACACAATAATACATTTAGAAATGTTAGATTTTTTTTTTTCAGTCTTACTTACATATCAAAGAATACAAGATGTACCACAGAAACAGGATCAATGCAACACTGATCTTTTTAAAGCAGACTGGCAAAGTAACACATTATGCCACGGGAAGGGCTTTTTAACTGAAATGCATAGCTTGCACAAGCAGAAATTACTCTACATGCTGTATTTGTGAGAAAGCCTATTAACATGCCAAAGAACATATTTATGCCACTCTGAGTTGCCTCAAACCAGTGAAACAGAATTTTGTTGATTGCCTAATGAGATTTCCACCAGTGTTCAAAGAGAGCCAGCCTTGGCTTCAGGCATGAGCTCAGACACTTTCAAAACCCCACAGATTTACAAAGCCTTTGGAGAAACAGCTATGTTCTGAAAACAAGCACAGCAGACCTTCTCCTCCAGTTCCCGAAAAATGCCACCAAAGCCAACAGGTAGCCTGTGTTTAGTCAGGTGACCTCAACTTTGTGTTCTGCTCTTTCTCTGGCAAGGTAAATGTCCCCTGGGATGTGCAAGGTAAAGCAAATCCTGAGCAGAGATACCAGCAGAGTAACACAGACTGATGGGTAGAGAGACAAATGTCTCCTGGTGGAGGGTAAACAAATTAGTGAGGGCTTGGTCAGCTGTTTAGAAAAAATTGGATAAGGGGAAGCCTGCTGAGGAAAAAAAAAAAATCAATGTAAGTAGTTTGGATTTAGGAAGGGATGTGAATGCAGGTCAGGAAAACAGAGGGAGAATGGGGAGTGACCTGTTTGGGTTACGAGGCAAAAGTAAGACTTCAAAAAGTTCAAATACACATCTGAACTTTGGAAGCCTTACAATTAAGGAGTCAGGCTTGGAAATCCTTTGATGTTTGCCCTGCAGAACTTCCAGCTGGGTGGAGAAAGACCCAGAGACTCAGCATATGAGCAGCTCCCTTTCCTGAACTCTCGCAAGATAAGAGCCTGACTCACACATCGGCAGAAGCACAAAACCTCCTCATTTTGGCAGGTGTCGTTGCCAGGCAACAGATCCATTAAGCAGCACAAGCTCAGGGATCCTGATTAACCCATTAGCTTCTCAATTAAAACACTAATTTGGGCACTGGCAGGTTTAAGAACCCCGCAGGGTGGTTCCCCATGCCAGTGTGACATCCCACCCAGGCACTGCCCAGTGCCAGCAAGCCCGGCCATCGGGCTGGCGGACGAGGTTTTGCCCGAGAGCACTCCACCACAGTGGAGGCTGGCGTGCCTTTCAAAGCTGGGAAACAAAAGACGAGGGAAGGAATAATAACTGTGATGAAGGAATGTGAATTATTCATAAGAAATTAATGCAAGCCACCAGGGGCGAGCATGGAGAGAGTTTTGTTTTGCTCATAGGATGGGTAGCTGCTCAGCTGCACTTTCATGGGATCTCATCCGTACCGTTCACAAGATGACAATTTTACATCATAAGAGGTCCCCTGATGGCATGTATTAATTTATAATTGAGGCAAAAGGAAGGGAGTATTTTGGTGTATCACGCTAGTAAAACACACAAACTACTCCCTCAAGGCACATATACGCATACATTAAAACATTAGCAATGGCACTAGAGTTAATAAGAGCTGTGACATACAACACAACTATTCACACACACTTCATGGTAACCCAAAGCCAATGCTTGGTACTCACACTGCTCTGAAGTGGGGCCATGCAGCTCAGTGGCAAATAGAGGAAAAACAAATTACTAGATGCCTGACATATGATTTTTAAACAACAACAAAAAAATGGTGAACAGTAAGGCCACATACAACAGAGTATCCTTTCAGAAGGAAAACATTCTGTGTAAGAAGGGCTGTGTATCTTTTGAGTGTGTTTATCAACACATTCATTGCATTAGTCAATGGGGACGAAATTATGTAAGCATAGAGCACTGTAAATGTATATGATTTAGATGAGGCAAGAATATGGCTGAAAACTAGTTCTATTATTTTTTTTCCAAGAGTCTATTATTATATTCCTCTGTTCCTTCAAATTAAATTCATTTTTTATTGTGTTTAACCTAATGCAAATAAGTATCTCTTAGAGTTTGGGTTTCCTCCCTCTCCCTCCTCCTCTTGCTGCACAGAATAGTAATAGAAAACAAATGTTTGCAAATTCGAAGATAACAGAGAAATTGAAACTATACTCTGACATGGATAATCTCAGGAAAAAAGAAAAAATGCCAGAACCTGTGGTCTATCAATTGCTGACTATTTTCGGATAGTGTTTTGTGTCAGAAAGAGCCCCAGGGAATTACTGCATTGTAGTATAACAAGGAAATAAATGAAACGAACTTTTTAATTAAAGTCAAGAAGAAACTAAACCATAGACAACAATAAATGCATTAGAACATTTAAATTTATTTTTACCAGTTGTGTTGCAATTGGCAAATCCTATTTATTGCTGCCTTGACAAAATTTAGGCAGACCTGCAGATAGGAAAAGAGAGAGGAATATTGCTGGATTGGAGGTAAAATAAGGTATTTGCTGTCACACCACTTTGCAGCACGGAAACAGTTTTATCTTGGGCAAGGAGGTTGACCTTTGAGAAGTATTTTTAGACGTTTTCTTTCTGCATTTCATTTCAATCTTAATTGCCTTTTTTTCCTCCTAAAATTTTGTCACCCATTCTTTTCAGCTTAAAGCAGTGTGGCTGGTTGTTGTGAAGATAGAGACTCAGGCCATGAGACACAGCAGAAGATCCTCACAGGCATATAAGTTGAAATTTTATGAGATGTCACCCTTTCAGTCCCACTGGGATCTAAAAGCACTTTGTTTTCATCAGACATATAGAAAAATGAGTACATTTTCCTGAGAAGAAAGTATTTTATCTGGTCTTTTTTTCTTTTTCATGATATCATTATACAATGGCAAATAGCAAGTGATACACTTATTAAATTCGAGTTTGGCACAGAGCAACCAAAAGAGAATGAAACATTTTCCTGTCCTCCACTGGGGAATACTTTTCTATCTGTTCCCTACCAGTTTGATTTTTGTTAGAGCTTGAAATAGCTGGAAGAGAATAGCTCAGTTTTCTTCTATGAAGTTTTATTCAAGTTTTATTACCTCCACAGTCCACAGAGGCCCGTTCCATCATCTTAAGTACAACCCTCAGAGACCTGCAAAAATGAATTCTGTCTATTTACTGCATTTTACCTACGTGACATACTTTTACATTTATTTGAGATTGAGTACCAGAAGTATGCAAGAATTACATGTTTTGTAATTAACTTTAGATCATGATTTGCTGCAGTATCAGAGTGAAATTAAAAGCTAATTTATAGATGTGTAAAAAGACCATATCATGATTTGTGTGATAACAACATTTTATGTATAGAAAACGCAGAAAGGTCCTTGCAGTTAAAGATATCCCCATCACCAGCATAGAAATCTGATCCTCACTACTTAATGCTTGTACCTTAATTGCCTGAATGGCAGAAATATTCCCACTACTGTTGAAGAAAGTTACTGGAGAATATTTCTCTACTTAAAAAACCTTAGAATTCACTGTCATAGATCCAAAACTTATTTCTCCTTACTTATAAATCAAAAGAAAACTCAGAATCAAATAATGATTTAAAAAAAAAAAATTAGTAACAAGCGTATCCAAATGAACACTTGAGAATTAGCTTACTATCTCTCTACAATATATTTGGACAATCAAAAAGGAGAAAAAGGGCTGCTTCTTACTTCAGTTCTCTGGCGTAAGTCAATATAAGTCCAAAATAAATTGAGGGTGTGGGGCTTGAGATTATAAGGGGGCCCTATATATGTGTCATCTCTCCCATACATGAAGAAAGTCTATTAAGTTATTCCTAAAAACTACATGGATACAATGGGAGGTATTAATGCAGAGACTGCAGAAGAAAAGAAGGTGCATTTCTGAGCTATGTACCAGTGCTTTGTCCTATCAGCAATGGCCCTAAAATCAATATCAGCCCCAACACAAATTATTGGCTCATTGTTTTAAACTTGAAGTAAAAAATCTCAAAAAAACCCCCTTTGCACTGTTGAATTGCCTTTATCTTCTATCTCCTTTTCGCTGATGCTTTTCCTTAACAACCATTCAGTCCTCCAGAATATCACTACTTTCTTGTCTGCTTTGCCTTTTAGGCTTCCCATCCTTTCAAAACAAAATGTATATATGTGGCAGTAAAATGAAAAATATTTCTAATGATGACATGCTTGACACACAAAATTGTCTTCCTACATAGTGCAAGGGCTTTAAAAGTGACAGCTCTTCAGGTGCTCATGAATAAATGAACCAAAGCAAAGCAGATGGAACTGTTCGAATCTAGTAGAAGTGGACTCCAAATCCGTAGGCAGACTGGGGAAGACTGTTGCTCAGTTTTAAAATGAGAAAGAGTTGGCAGCATAGGAGAACGCTATTAAATGCTTACACTTGAAGTACAAAAACCCCTTAGCTTTACATCAGTAACAAAATGACTTTTTACTGTTTGCGAAACATGTCTGTCTGCGTGAAAAATACACTTCTGATGCTGAATTGCATCAGACCCTTCAACATTTAATTTTTAAGGGTTATTGCATACAACATTACTGGAGTTGGAAGGACGATTAAAAGCAAGGTCACAAAATAAGACTATTAAAAAATTTTGTTCAGTTAGCTGACTGGCTTGAGTCTTGGTATCCGGCATTGACCAAAACTACACCTATTCAACTGTAAAAAAAATCTCCTAGGAAACTTGTGATTCGAAGTCAAACTGCTAAGCTTTGGTGACCTAATTTTTCATATATGGTGATTATTTATTTATTTATTTATTATATTTATTTCAATATTGCTTTGACTTGAAACTTTGAATACTGGTATTGGTGTCACACATGATTGTGATTGATGTGATTGTGATTTCTCTCTTTTGGAAAAGCTGTGAAAACAGAGATCAGTCACAGCTAACAAAAACCCTAGCACAGTACTGTAATTGTGCATTGAACTTGTCCAAGCCTAGCAATTTTTTGATTTTGTTCTTTTTACTCTCATTCATATCCGTAGCTTGTTTTTTTAGTTAGTGACACCAAGTAAGACAGCAATGCCCTAAAATATCTCTAAAAAAACAATCAACCAACCAACCAACCAAATACCACCATGGGCGAATAGTTCAAAGCCCTTTTAGCAATCTATATAAATAAGACTTCAAGTACTTGTCAGAGAAAGGTAGTTCTTAGTATTAGCTTTTACTTTTCGTATGTAGAAAAAAAAAAAACAAACAACCCAAACAGCAGAAGGCAAACATTAAATACTACACTGCAAATTTCACTACTAAATCACAGAGACAAAAAATCACAGAAACATTGAGGTTGGAAAAGACCTCCACAATTGTCAAGTCCAACCTTTGACCAATCTCCACCGTGATAATTAAACCAGAGCACTAAGTGCCACATCCAGTCACTTCTTGAACACCTCCGGGAATGGTGACACCACCACCTCCCTGTGCAGCCCATTCCAAGGTTTAGCAACCCTTTCAATGAAGAAATTCTTTCTGATGTCTAGCCTGAACCTCCCCTGGCGCAGCTTGAGGCCGTGTCCTCTTGTCTTTTTGGTCATTGCCTGGGAGAAGCCAACCCCCACCTGGCTGCAACCTCATTTCAGGCAGTTGTAGAGAGTGATAAGATCCCCCCGAGCTTCCTTTTCTGCAGGCTAAACACCCTGGGGCCCTCGACCACTCCTTACAGGATGTGCACTCCAGACCTTTCACCAGCCCCGTTGCCTTTCCCTGGGCATGCCCCGGCACTTCAATGTCTTTCTTGTCTTGAGGGGTCCAGACACCAGACACAGCACTCGAGGTGCAGCCCAGTACCGGGGGACTACCTGTTCTCTGGTCCCCCTGGTCACACTACTGGTAATAAAGGCTAGGATGCCACTGGCCTTCCTGGCCACCTGGGCACACACTGGCTCATGCTTACCAAGAGCCCCTAAGGAGGAATTCAGGGACCAGCTGCCGACTGGATTTAACTCCATTCACCACAACTCTCTGTGTCTGGTCATCCAGCCATCCAGACAATTTTTTACCCATCAAACAGTCCAGCCATCCAAGCCATGAGCAGGCAGTTGGTATAACTCTTATTCCTTCCAGGTAACAGGTAATTTTTGTGCTCTAGGTATAAGCAGGTCAAGTTTTACATGTACACAGAGGACCTAGAAATGAAATGTGATAAAGAGATGGGATGGACAGCAGAACATGCCATTCTTTTACTTACACTTTCTAGGCTTCAAAGCTGGGTGCTGAATACCTTCCACTCACTTACTGGCATCTGACATCCACATCACCTCTGAATCTGTTCCAAAGCATGAGATCAGGGCACTGACTAACAAACCCTGGACACAGAATATCTTTGAAGTTTTCACTGATCGCTGTACTCCATTTGACTCTGAATGGACCTACTTTGAACACTGAAATCTCTTTTGTCCCCATTTTGTGTGGGTTAAGTTTTCATTTTCAGCTCCCTCCTAAGTTCTTTGTTCCCAGGCCTATAATCTCTCACTTGAACCAAAAAGTGTCTTCTTTGTTCACTCATGATCCTGTGACAACCATGGACACTCTGCTTTTCTGGATGACAGCCACAAAATTTGCAACACTTAAGTACAGCTCTTGAAATTTTTGTTCTTGTCAGTTTCTTCATCTCTCTAGCAATTTAATATACTTGCGACAAACCCGAGGCAATTTATTCTTGCTTCCCTCCTTTCTGCCAAAAATATGCTTTTCTCTTTCATACATAAAAATATCATATGCATTTGAGATAACTTCTGCAGATTCTTCTTTAGACACATAAAACTGCTTGGCTACAACACCGACTAGGGAAGATAATAAAGACAACCAGCAGCTTCTCTGAGTGTTGCAGTTCTTCTTGTACCCTGAATTGAGAAGGCACACTATTGAACATAGCAATAACTGAGAATGTCTGGGGCTTCACATTATGTGCAAGGTCTGGAGCCTGTGTTTATTCTCCTTACTTCTGTATTTGCATCAGTTATCCTTAGCTCAAAATTGTAGATGACTCTGTAAATGCCTAATGTCTCAGAGTATCTTCAACACCCAATTATTCTCTGATTCTTTTAACAAAATTCAGGTTTGTTTGTTTGTTTTCTATCTTGGAAAAAAAAAGCAGCAGAGAGACAGTCAATTAAGTTTCAACATACATTTCTTCTGCTCTCATTTGTTGGATGCACACACCACAGATAGATGGTGAAATAGGAGTAAACTACTTTTTGATTTTTAAAGGCTATCTCTTTTTTCCAGTCTTAGTCTTGGTCATGTTCTGTTATTCTTCCTCGGCTTTTTTTCTCAGAAACACAGTGCTTTCCTGTGCTTTCAGCTTTAAAAAAAAAAATCTGAAAATCCTCTCTATTCGAGTTGGAAGCACATCTATTTGAAACAATGTCAAGAGAAGCAAATTGGCCAGAAGAATTTTTCTCAGTCCGTAATGCTTGGACAGGGGCAACAATCACATCTGCTCTCTAAAATATCTCTCCTCATGTCCCATGACCACTCTCAACCTTAAAAAATCTAGACTTTCACATATACACAAAACAAATACAGTGAGAGCAAAGTAAAAGCAAGCACCACACACTGTTTAGTCTTTTTATTTGGTTATCAAATAAGACTATTATGCAAAAACTCAGCTGGATATACCCAGACTAGCATTTTTAGGGTAAGGAAAAGGGGGAGAGAATATTTTCAAAAAATTAGTGAGTCTTTGGATAGAAAATAAAAAAAATGAATTGGCTACTGAAAGCCTAAAGTTAGAGGAGGATGAAAAAGAGGGAAACTCTGTAAAAGCACATCCTTTCTCAAAAATCTAGTTTGACAGACAAACTCTTTAATCATTTAAGAGTTATGTTAAGCCAGTTAAAACGCAGATAAAACACTTTGAGAAGTCCTCTGGATCATTGTTCTGCGTGACCTAGGCTCAAATCTCTTCACAGAGAGTAAGTAGCAGCAACATGAATAATTTAAAAGTATCAAGGAATGGAAAAGGAGGACATGCAGAAATTCCACTTTTGGTACTAAAAGATGCATTAATAAATCGTTGCTGCTTTACAAATATGGTTCATACCTAGATCAAAACAGGTTGCCAGATCTCGGCTCCCCATTAGCTTTATCTTGCACTTGCCCAATTTTTTCAGTTTGTATTCATTAGAGACAGCTCTTTAAGAAAAACAAATCTGCTGTCTTGTTCTGGCCTTTGATTTTGACTGTCATAAGCATAATTTGCACATTTACCAGGTCACCTAACCTGTACCTGTGCTTGTTACACCCTTGTAATCTAATAATCTGTTTCCTTTTTCTCGAATGGCTTACAGACCAACCCCCCGAAAATCCCTTTATCTTTCCTGACATCTCTCTCCTTGGATGATACTTGACTTTTTTTCTGTTTTCTGAAAAGCATGAGTAGTAGAGGGTTTTTCCTCTCTCCACCCACATTTAGTGATTTCTTTGCTCACCTCCTGACACACAGCTCATTAGCCTGTGGCGTATGTCCAATTTCCGCATTGGTTGGCTGTCACAGAAGGAAATGGATAGTTACTTCCAAAGAGCAGATACATCCCATTTTCTGCCTTTTATAAAGTTGTAACCTTAGTCACGGTCATTGTCATAAGACTTAGATTCACTCTCAGTTATGCTAACAATGAAGTTAGGCTGATATTTACTTAGTTAATGGTGCACATTTTCTCTCTGTTGTGATATTTTTCAAGCACTGCAGAAACCACTCTCTTGCTCAAAGTTAGGCACACTGGTTCTGTACTCTCATCACCTGGGATGAGAGCAAAAATCTTGCAAGGTGTTTCAGTTTAGAATCTCTTTAGTTTCCTTATCCCATGAGCTGCTATATCTAGCCTGGTAAATACTTTTAACCAGTGTTTTCCCAAAGAGATATTAGGTTTGTCCATTCTCTTGCAGATGTCGATGACAAGCACAAAAGCACAATGTAGGCAAAATTCAGGCAGTAGATACTGGTACATGCAGAATGAGAAAAATGAAACAAAATTTGCAAGAGAGAAAAGAAAGTGATTATGTCCAGGAGTAGAGTTAAATTTCATAAACATAAATACATGATGGCCTTAACACTACAAGGAGGCTGAGATCAAGAAAACCCTGAAGAGCAGAGAAAGAAATCATAAGGTCATATATATCAGATTTTTATTGTATTATTTTATTGTGATTGCTCAAATACTTCTCTGAAAATATCAATCAACACTTTATTTAACACAATTCCTACTGAAAATGTGGCAGACAAACCAGACAAAGCATCAGAGTTCTGGGATCACCATTCCACCAGTGCTATTAATCTATTTAAATGGACCTGCACATATGGAATGGCCTACGTTATGGGTTATGCTATGGATGCAGCTTTGTTGGTGCATTTGAAAGCTATAAATGAACACTTCAACACTGAAAGCAAACATATCAAACGATATGCCCCAGATGAAAATTCTCAGTAGCCCTAGAGCTTGATTAGAAAATAAGGGGCAGGTAACAGAAGAAGAAAACCGAGGAGAAAATAGACATCATGCTATCGTCTCCAAAAGGGAAACTGGTGATTCACAAGTGGACTTAGTAGAAACACCCTCTTGCATCTGCACATCATTACTTCTTCCTGATGATGGGCATAGGGCTTCAGCAAAAGAAAGTGTCTCTGTCCCTTGAGCTTGTGCTAACACTGTTCTAGTCATCTGGGTAGAAGAGAAAGCAGGCAGAGATACAAGCCATCTTCAAGGATATGTGGGTAACTTAAAAAAAACAGATTTAATCTAGGGCAAAATTCAGAAGTAGACCTATTAAGCCCTATTTGTCAAAAATCAGTCCATATATTTAGCTGAGTCAGACTTTGATATATTCCCAGAGACAGGAACAGTAAGGTATCTTACAAAAGAAGGGGGGAAGATCCTACAAATCTAATATTGAGCTACTATCTTTAAAAGAAAACTTCTTCAACCTGTATTTCTCTGTGCGTCTCTTCAATCAGTATCTTCACAGCTAAATTTGATCCTCTTGTTAATGAGGTGCTACTTAAGTGGATTGAACTTAACTATATAGGATAATTATATAACCAGAAGGTTGTTTTACATCAGAAAAAGGAAAAATTCAACTAGTGTCAGTAAATGATCACCCCTCTCGTGCAAAATTGCAATATGCAACTGAATGTTAATATGAAACAAGTGTTGAAGTGCAATACAGTTGTATCCTAGATCTTCATGAAGTGCAGAAGTGTTTATACACATTAACAGATGCAAGAATATGAATAGTTTGATGGAACTTTCATCCACTTCATTGAGGAAATGCTGAAAAAACACCAAAACAGCATAAAAACTTGACAACCTATATTTAAAAGACTCTAAATAAACTAGATTAATAAATAGGAATGAATTGAATTAGAGCTTCCAGCTGTCTTGTTTTCTTCTGATGTACTGGTATAATCCATAACCTGGAAAGGGCTTATACAGCTTTGGTATTGAATCGTTTTTACTTTGTCTCCCACAGTTTGATGAGAGGTGTATTGACTGCGAGGCTCTCCTCTAACAGGAGTTCCATACTCCTGGTATATTTCAGTTACTTAGACACTTCACATACTTGGAATATGAATGTTTTCATTTAATCATATATTTATAAACCAAAATTCTAGTTACTTTAATTGATGGGAGGAAAAAGAAAGCTAAAACTTTCTTCAATTATAGAATAAACTGACAATGGCCAATACCCCAGAGGGTTGTGTGGCCCTTCAGAGGGACCTGAGTTTGGAGGGATGAGCCCTCTGAAATCCAACAAGAGCAAATACAGGGTTCTGCACCTGGGGAGGAACAACTCTGGGCACTGGTACAGGTTGGGGAATGACCTGATGGAGACCAGCTCTGTGCAGAAGGACTTGGGGGTCCATGAGCCAGCAGCGCCCTTGTGGCCAAGTAGGCCCGTGATGTCCTGGGCTGCATTTGAAAGAGGACTGCCAGCAGGTCGAGGGAGGTGATCCTGCCCCTCTACTCAGCCCTGGTGAAGCCTCACTGGGAATGCTGTGTCCAGTTCTGGGCTCCTCAGCACAAGAGAGACATGGAGCTGCTGGAGCAGGTCCAGCAGGGAGTTACTAGTTGATGAAGAGTCTGGAGCATCTCTCTTATGAGGAAAGGCTGAGAAAGACGTTCCTGTTCAGCATTGAGAAGAGACAACTGAGATGGGCCCTCATCAATGTCTGTCGGTGTCTGAAGACAGGGTGTCAATGGGATGGATCCAGGCTCTGCTCAGCAGTGCCCAGCAGTAAGAGGAGAGGCAACGGGCAGACACTGATGCATAGGAGTTCCAGAGGAACATGAGGAAGAACTTCTTCCCTGCGAGAATGACCAAGCACTGAAACAGGTTGCCCAGAAAGGCTGTGGAGTCTCCCTCACTGGAGATATTCAAGAACCACCTGGACACAATCCTGTGCCATGTGCTCTGGAAGGGTCCTGGTGGACCGGATGGTTGGGCCAGCTGACCCACTGTGGTCCCTTCCAACCTGACCAATTCTGTGATTCTGTGAACCCAGAAAAACCTCAAGAGAACTGAATAATTTACGAGTCGGTGTTTAAAAAACATATCCATACAAATTTTCAGTAGATTAGCACAGGGTGACTGGAATATTGCTATTACTTGTTGCTGCTAGCATTTCTTTGCTATTTGTTCAAGAATGTGCAACTTCTCACTGCTTATCTCAACAGAATTATTGTTTAACACTGCAGGTTATTAAAGAAGGTTAGCTAAAAATTTAGAAGTCTGCCAAGTCTACAATTCCTGCGGAACACATGAATGAACATATTGAAAAGGTGGAGTGAAAGCTTTTTGAAAACATTTAACAGAAAGGTTTCTTCCCCTCGACAAAACACTTTGCATGTTAGTAGCAAATGCATGGGTTTTTTTTTTCTAAGAGACCTAACCAGTCCTGCTGAAAAGTGATTCATAAATACATGTTTTTCCTTGATATTTATTTAAGTTACACACTAGTATTTCGCAATTTTTTTCCTTTTTCCTCAGCATGAGTGAGCTCATCCACATATTCTTGATGACTAGTACTCCATATACAATACATTTGCACAAAGAAAGCTCCAGTTACTCCAAACACAGTCTGCATGCAGATCACAAGCATTTTCTTTGGCTACTTGTAAAATAAAAATTTTGACAAGTGTTCACAATGTTAAGAGCTTTTGCAGAGGACACAAAACTTGAAACATGTCAGAATTCACAGGACAACTGATGTATATGCAGGATCATAGTTCTCCCAGAAATTAAGAGCTCTAAGCAAAAGATAAAGCATTAAAATAATCAAAAAGGTCCTGAAAGAGTCTGACAAGACTAAAAATTGATTCTTCTCGATGCTCTATCATTGAATAATACTGCACTGCATCAGCGTTTACCAGAAAATGCAGTCTAATAAAAATATCACCATATAAAAAGTTAGAACCCATTTATCTCTGCCTTATCAGCTATATTTCACACATACTGTGTAACACCTACAATTAATGCATATCAGAAACTCTGACAAAAACTATTTTTATTTTTTAGATTCTAGTCATCTCGCATTCTTACATTTCATTCCTCTCAAACAGAACTGTATAACAGTGTTATACAGTACTGTTCTTCCTAAGCAGCTGCAAAGCCTCTAAGTCAGCAAAATGTCCTTCAGGTAATACACTACAAAACTAGTACTGATCTTTGAAATTACTCACAGAGTTCAGTTCTAAGGGACTGTTATTTCTGGCTATTGACCTACTGGGAAAACATCTTTTTTCATTTCTGGTGCATTACATTAGAATACTGAATGCCTAGTCATTGCTCCTTTCTGCATGCCTCTACCTATGATTCAAAAAAAAGTAAACATTTCCATTTTCCTAAATACTACTTACAAGTGTGCATGTGCCAAGATGTAACACACAAACCAGAGAAAAAAAAAAAGACAATTAAAAAAAATACGGTCCGAGCAATGAACATCGAACACTGCCAGTATGATGAATCTTAGAATCACCCACGGTGTTCTGGTTTTGTAAACACAGATGAGGGCATTTAATGTAACCAAAGACATAAAAAATCAACACATTATGCAAATGAAATAACAAATGTAAAATGATAAATTAGCAAGCAACTATTCAATTATTACTGTGACTAATTCCTGTAGACGGTGCCACAGTAAATGAACCTGAACTTGTTCTGGTTGACTGCAGTGTTCTGTTGAAACATTTCCATTTGGTTTGTTTGCCGCTTATGTAGATCAGTGAAGTAGATAGCATCTGTTTAATGAGCTCCCACTTCATTACAGAGCTGCACTACTTACTGAGTCATTCTTCTTAAGCATGCAGTCTGCGTAATCTGGTGTTGTTTTAAAGCAAATACTAATTTATGATTACCTGTTACATTAGGCCACTGAAAATTGTACTTACACTGGCTTGCATGAGCAGAATACTAATGGCCTTATTATGGATTGTAGTGAAGTTTCATGCTTACAGTCTGTGAACATAAATTCCCATCTCAAGCATATTGGCTGAACAATGCACACAAAGTGAAAAAGAAAAGGGATGAAATACATTCACTTGTAAAACACAGAAATTATATTTTCCATAACCATCAAAAATAGAAATGACGTGGATAATCAGAAACATTTCAGTCATACTATGCTGCCAATATGGATAGTTGAGTCACAACAGAATTATTCATCAAAGTGTCATGATTGTTATGTAATTGATATCACAATGATAATTAACCAGATCTTTTACCGAATAAAAAGATGACAAAGCCTTCAAAAATGTCAGAGTTATTAGAGGTATCACTGGTCATCTCCAGATTACATAAAACCTGCAGATTACAGCTGTAAATGTGAACAAAGGAATGATAAAGAAAACTTGTATTATAGTTCAGACCTGGCCCAATTGCACTTTCAGGTCAGCTCCATAGAACCAGAATAGATGTCACCCTGCAACAGACAATTTACTTCAGAAAAGTTCACTTGATATCTTTTCCAGTATTTAAGCCACAGAAGTTTCTCCATACATCAAAAATACCCAGTACATCCATGTGTTCCATAACACACAGCAAGGCATTAAAAAATTGCATAGCCTTCTACTCTGCTCACACAGTCCCTACCACTCTGACCTGAGAGATAATTCTGTCCTAAATCACTAAATTCTTTTTATGAGTCTATGTCAGAACTTGTCTGCTCAGAATACCTAGCTCTAGAGTGTAAAAGAGCTGTTGCTATTATTAAAGAGAAGGAAGAAATCCAAGTGATCTGCAGATCACCCATTAATTAATACTGGCCACAACTTCCCTAATCTTTCTTTTACAAGAAAATATTGAAAATAAGAATTGCTGACCTAAACTTTAGACAAGAAACCTAACCAAGAACATCCCAGAGCAAAAAGCTGAGAAATTTAGACTCTCTGAAATGATATTAAACTGCTTAACCATACAGGCATGAAATCCCAGTGAAAAAAAGGTCCTCTTGTACAAAATAGCAACAACTAAAAACCACCACAAAGCAAAATAGAAGCAAAAGTGTAAAAAAATTCAGCTGAAAGAGTTACACAAAACATACTTGAAAGCCTATGAAAACAAAACTGGTTCAAATTAGTCACATAGAAAATGAATCAGGCTAGACAACACTTAACAAAAAGCACCAAAAAATCCTTTCAGAAAAATACATAAGAAATTATATATCAGAAAAATTAGTCCAGAGAGCAATGATGGATTTTGGAAACTTATAAAGAGGAAAGGCAGCTATAAACAATGAAAGTGACATTTCAGAAAACAAAAGATTCCTCAATAACAATATTCACCACAAATGATGTTAAGAAGATATTTACCCTCAACACTTCTTTCAGTCAGTAAAGATGAGACATTAACATGAGTTTACAACATTTGTGTTCCAAGTTCACTCCTTAACTATTAAACTAGTATGTTATTGAGTTCACAATACCACGCACAGAAATGTGTACCTCTTCTTAAATGTGTGTAATTGTCTACTTACTTCCTTCAGAGCAAAGCACAGGGTGAAAAACACGACAGCAACCCTCTAAGTCGCAACAACAGGCAAATATTTTCTAATCATCCCGGTGGAGTCAGAGTATATTGAAAGATATTAAACTTTTGACCTATAAAAGTGGTAGGCTAAGAAATGAGATGGAAGTCCTGCATATATATAGCACAAAGCAGCAGCAAGGACAGTGGATTTACATTCAGCAAACTACAGTTCCTCTATGAGAACACCAACACCACACAGTACCACTGCAGCTGCTCTGCCTCCCTTCACAGCCCTAGCTCAATCCACACCACTGAGATGTCCCTGCACCACAGAGTAATGCCTGCTTCAGTCTTCCATGATTTCCAGAGGTTCATGTGTCTCTGTTTATCAGGGTTGAGTCTCGGTGGCTCTCTTTACCTCTGAGCCGGTAGCCATGGGCCTCCACCAGGAGATGAGCAACCAAGTGCTGCACCACGGGCAAACCTTTAAACCATAGCAATTAAAGATTAAACAAAAAAGCCTCAGCCTAAAACAAAGGTCTAGAGTTTTCATCAATTCCTTTGCCCTTTCAACTCAAAAAACTACAGTTCCTTTATTTTTTTTTCCAAAGTGTGAGTGGTTCACTTTGACATAACCAAGACCCCAGCAGACCCTCTGTGCACTTGAGAAATGAAAAGAAGCACTGAGAACCAGGTCATCCATCTATAAATCTATACTAAGGCAAAAAATCCCTGGCTAGAATGCATTTTTTGTGTCACTGGCTCATGTTTTTTTCTCAAGCCATGATAAGATGCAAAGCTTTCCACAAAGCTATCCAGTTTGATTTTTTTTTCCTCCACAGAATCCAAGAGATTTTGATTTGGACCAAAACATTTATTTTGTCATAGTTTTGAAATCACTTATATATTTCTAGTTGTCTTGCTTCCATTCTTGGTGCCTGAGAAGTTCTGATGTACTGCAGCCAGTTATTGTCTGTAGAGAAACTTGTATTTGACAGTAAAACAAACTGCTGGAACCCAGGCTTAGAATGATTTCTGAATTCTGAGTAAATGAACTCTGAAAATAACAATTAGAACCAGGAAGCAGTTAAAGGCTCATCAGAGCTGAAATTCATAGATATCTGCAGTATTGCTACGTTGCATAAATAAAGTTTGTTAAAGCACAACTGTACACTTGGACGCAGTGGATGTCTGGAAGAAAGAAAGATGGACCAGAGGCAAGTTTATTTCTAACTGCCAGTTCTGGAATACAATTAATACTTTTCTGTTATTAACATAGATGTAAGGTAATTAGGAAACTGTTTAATACAAATTTAAGTACTAAGCTCCATAGAGACACAAGACTAGTTAGAAATACCTTCTATGAAGAAGCGAAAATTATTTTACATGGTCCTGGCCATGCCAAGAGGGTCTTTGCAGTTAAAATGCTCAGTTAGGGCAAACACCTGAAGAATGAACACTCTCTGCCAAGAAAGTTCTAGACACAGAACTTTTTATCACAGCTTTAGACATTGATGGGAACAAAGGATATGGTCCAATGACCCTTGAGGGCAACTGGTAGGCTAATGGAAATTACGGGTCTTCTGAATACCTACCCATTATTCTACTCAGTAGGTGGTAATATTCTTCTTGACCTAAAATGTTGTGCACATGCCATATGCTTCCCAACATTCAATTTAGCAACAGACATAAAGACATGCAAAGAAGTTCTGTACATGTGGAAGTTCTGAAAAATAAACCTATTCAAATTTCAAGCATCAAATATCGAATGTTGCTGTCAAAGTCATCAGGTATCTCATCAAACAGTTAAAATGAGAAGACAAGGAAATTATTTTGAATTGTTGCTGTCTTTTACGTAATATACACATCCACAGAACGAGAGATATCGGTGACATACTTTTCACCTTTTCTCGCTTTTCATATTTTTGTAGGGAAGCATCAAAGTAGTACTAAAAAGGTCCTTTGATGTGGACCTGCAGTAACATTGACAGATGCACAAAAGTAGTGAGAGCAAAATTTTTGTTTGTGCTGTGCAGAACTGCTCCAGGAAAAGCAAAAAGTTGACTTAATTTTTTCCACCATTCAGGAAAGAACTGGCTGGAATGGAAGCTGAGTACATCTTGCCACCTAAGGGGAAAGCATCTTGTAGATAGGTAGGATACCTTCATTTTATGGCTTACTCTTTAATATTCTCTAGCCACAACAGTCTTCATAAATCATGCATAAAGTCCTTGTTTTGGTGACAATTACCCCATAACTTCCTAGAGACACTGAAAAGCTCAATTAATGTAAGACTCTAAGTATAGAACATCCATTTTCCTCTTCTCTTGTCACATTATTCTACTGCAAAACATTAAATTAATGATATCACCAGTTTAGGATTTCTTTTCCTGGTAGAGAGTTTTTAAGTATCCACAAAAGACTACGGACTAATCAGATATAGTGTCTTCAGCCATATCTGCAAACTCCTTTAATACAGAAAGAAATATTCAAACATTGAGAGGGAAAAAAAAGCATCTCTGCTCCTGGCAAAACGCTGTTATTTGGTAATTAATATTCTGTTAATGTAAGGCTACCGCTGCCCTCAATTCCCTCAGCAGAAATCTTTTCAGGTCTCTCGTGCTCAGTGACACTCTTCTGTGTAATACCCGTGTTCCTGATACAACAAATAATCAGATGTCCCTTTCCTTATTAAGGAAAGCAAACAAATTAATGTAAGAGACAGATATTTCTAATAATTTATTATGAACTGTGATAAATTGTTTGTTAAAATAAATGATGTAAAAAAACACACCTAAAAAAAACCTTCAAGGAAGGTGCAACCTCCCTGTAGAGCTACAAATAAATACACTGAGTTAATATGCCCAGTTTGATGGAGGACAAAAGTCTGGAATACTGCTCAATACTACTACTCTACAAACTTTCTTTATCAAATAGATAAGGAAATAAATGTATTTGTTTGCCTATAAAGTGTTAACTTCATTATCCATTTCAGCTGATCCAACAGAATCAGAACTTAGCCTGCAACATAAGGTTTGAGACAGAACAGAAAATGAATAAGCACCAGAAAACCTGACAACGCAGATATTTTTCAGAAAAAATATCCAATACATATCCAACTGTGATGAATCCTCCTGGTGAAATAGAGAAGTCCTACGAGCTGCAATGCATTTGGCATTTGACACCTGACAGAGTCCAAGCATTCCAAGTCTAACAAACTTTCTCAGCAGGGGGTTCAAGAGCAGTTTCATTAATTTTCTGAGCACAAAGAATGTTTATTTTTATATTTTATTTTAGGGAAAAGAGCTACTGAATCTGTAGGGGAAAACATGGTAAAAAAGTAGTGGATTTTTATTTTCTCTTCTTTTTCAAACTTTATTTGCTGCTCTCCTTCAACTACTACTCATGTTTCCAGATCTGGCAATGCAAGAAGACAAAAAAGAGTGCCTGCTATGCCTCCTGCTTGAGGGAAAGGCCACTTAGTAAGCACTCAGAGAGTCACTGACCTAGTCAGAGAATTCAACGGATAAAGAAAGCAACAAGAAAAAATAATTTGAGATGAAAGTTGTTGAATAACTTCCTATAGAAAATTGACAACCAAATACATCATTTCACAAGGACTTCCCAAGACAAGTCAACAGTCATGTCACTGCATATATTTAGAAATATGGTTCTCTTGATTATGCTGCATAAGATATTTGAAGTGATTGTCTAAGTAGAAGAAATGCTTAAAAAAATCACCCAACCATACTGGTGACAAAACCAATCAGAATCAACATTTTCCACAACAATTTCAAAACTGTTTGAAATATGTCAACATTGCTATAACAAGTTATGGGGACAAAGTAGAGGCAAAAAATTGAGTGGATTCAGAGATTGAAGAGTTCAGCTACACCGAATACAAGGTTCACATCACTTGCTATTGTACGTAAAAAAAGGAAACTGGAATATCCACTTTATGGCACAATGTAACTCTGATTTTTATCCTGAAGCAGTATTTAAAACTACTTACAATCATAAAATGAAAGAAAAAAATCAGGAAATAAATAATTCATGCTACACATTCTGCTGCTTTAAAAACATATATTTTTATGTGAAACGATTTATCTGTATAATGTCAAATAATGTATGGATTGTGAGGCATAAAATTAGATTATATCTCTTAAGTTCCCAACATGAAAGCAGATGTTTCAAATGGCAAAAACAGTGTGCTTTTTGGTAGCCTGCCCTTTTTATGCTTTTGAATTTACAAAGAATTATCAACACCTTCTCTAGACACTGAAATTTTGACAAAAATAATACATTTTAATGTAAACCTTTCTATTCACCATTTGTCAACAATTTAAGGTCAAAGGACAGCAATAACACACATGTCACAGCAACATTTCTAACTAAACAATGTGCTATATTACCTGTAAAGAAATAATAAATAAATAAGTAAAACTTAAACCTGCTGTCTTGTTTGTCTTTTTTTCTGTTCTTTCACCTATGCTTGCAAAAGTAAACCCCTCATTTGGAAACCTAAGAGAAGGGACTGTGTGTGCATTAACTGTCTGTATTTTCAAAAGGACATTGCACCCTGCCATTGCATTTTAAGAGTAATCAGCGACAAGTATACAGAAACAAATTGGTTAACACTCCTGCCTAGCAAGACATGAACTGAGGTAAAAATATTCATTTGAATATGACTGCTAGCAAGATTTCATTTTGGTTGTTATTTATCGGTAGCACATGTTCTCACACAAAATTGCTCACTGAAATCTTCCAAAAGGTCTCTAATTATCTCAAGTTTACTCCAAATAAAGTTAAGTGCTCCAAAGGTTTTCAGTAGCTCCTGCATGGAAGACATTCAGTAATACAATAAGTCAACTCCTTGCTGCTCAGTTCTGACTCATATTAATATTGGACCTAATCTCAGGTACTCATTTTCCATATATAAAGAACAATCCTAGACTTTAAGCCTGATCTGTTTCTCAATACAGAAACAGAACAAAATAAATACTAGCAAAATAAAGTGTCTCTGGTTTGAATTACAATTCTGTCATAGCAGGGTGAAAATGGCAGCTTCTTTCAGCTCCGACAAAACAGATTTGCGATGCTACACATCTCCACAGCCCACATTATCCACAAGTGCGGTATTTTTAATTCTCCAGAGGCCTGCTGAACACAGCAGATTTTTGGCCCCAAATGCCCTAAAATAAGGTCAACGACAAGCTTCAAAATATAAGACAAAACACAGCACACAGCTGCTAGGACTGTGGCCACAATTAGGCATTTCTGCCCCTCGCCATCCCCACCCTGCAATGCAGCTTTGTGCAATAATGATGGCACTTTGATTAGCGAGCCTCTGAACACAGAATGGGAGCACAGTAGTCAGCAAGCACCATTTGCTATTTTCCTCTCAGCTGCGCAGACATGCTGAAATAATGATCCTGGCAACATGTTAGCAAAACATTAGAAAGACTTTAGTAAGCAAATAATTTAATTACATCCTTTTCTCAGGGAGTTTATATTGCACGACCCCTGACCTTTTATATTGCTGTACCTAAACTCAGCATGGGATTCACACTTCCCATTCCTGTCACAGAATCTCTCCATCTTGTACCATTTAATATAGTGTGCTCCAGGTGTTCCGTGGTGAATGAATAGTTATATTACTACCTGTCAGACACAATCACACTCTATTCATCATCCGCGGCTGGCTGCGTGAAGCCCTGCTTCCAGCAGGCTCCCTCTCTATTTCCTTGTTCAAACGTCTGCAGTGCTTTCGGCCCATCTGTCAAGACTGTCATTTAGAGGGAAAACAGTATCAGCGCTTTAAATATATGGAGTTCTCTATTGAAACAGTGCTGTGATTGAACTGTCAGCATTCCCAGTATCACAGACAGTAATTCATGACTGGTCAGAGCTCCATTTAGGTTGCTATTACCACGCTGACCTTGCTGGGTCATACCGAGAGATTTTTCCCTTTGCAGTTAGGTCTATAAATAGTGCAATTAACCTTTCAAGAATTACAAAATGTTCTCAGTTCCCTTCCTCCACAAATTCACTTGCTGTTTGCAGCGTTTATAATAATCAAGGGGGAAAAAATAATTCAACAGGAAGGAGCATTTTTCTCTCTTGAAGTGTACACCAAGTGTCAGCGAAAAACAAACAACTACTGTAACACCCCTAGTGCCTTTCCCAGGCAAGACTTGCATGGTTATCATCAGGAGCCTTGCTTCAAGTTCCACTTTCCTGGACTCAAGCCTAATGCCTCAGAGTGCTCTAGCTCTGAACTACACCCATGTGCTACAGAATAACCATGAGTGAGACTTACAGACTTTTTCTGCTGTACATCTGTTATATTTTCATTATACTTTTGTATAATAAAACAAATATATTTTTTATAAATTCGAATGCGAAACAAAACCCTGAACTAATATAATTCTGAAAGTCAGAAAAAAGTATTTCTTAGGCACATTTGTTCCTGATGTTTTTGCAAAAGTACAGTTCAATTTAAGAAAAATATGGAACAGAAAAAATCTCAGTGTGTCAGAGTTTCCATTACAAAAATCTCCTTTGGGAACAATTGACAAAAAGAGTTTTGTATGAACCACTGATCACAGAATCATAGAAACATAGAATGGCTTGGGTTGGAAAAGATCTTAAAGATCACTTTCTTCCAACCCCACTGCCATGGGCAGGGGCACCTTCCACTAGGCCAAGTTGCTCAAGCCCATCCAGCCTGGCCTTGAACACCTCCAAAAATGGGGCATCCACAGCTTCTCTGGGCAACCCGTTCCAGTCTCTCACAGTAAACAATTTCTTCTTAATATCTAACCTAAAGCTAGTTATTTTCAGTTTGAAGCCATTTCCCCTTGTCCTGCCACTACACGATCATGAGATGGCTGCATCCGATAGAACAAACTCCGTGTAACTCATGAGTCACCTATTAACCAGTATATCTTTAGAGCTTAAAACACTTGAAATACGTTGGCTTTCATTTGCTTCTTCTTCAAAAAGAACCCTAAAAATGCAGGGATGAAAAATTCATGCGCTTCAACCTTGGGCAATACATCAAAAATTCCTCTGAATTTTGAGGACTCTGAATTACTGAACAATACAGTACACTGGTAGCGAATGTATGCCTGAGACCCAGTCTGGATTTATGTCTTTAACCACGACATATTTCAGCAGTTAGACCATGATCCTTGGGCTGCATATTTACCATGCAGCATTTCAGAATCTGTCCAGCTGGAGCAGGACTAGCAAAACTGGGGAAGAGAAAGTGTAAACGCTCGTGAAGTACAAACAAGTTAAGAAAAAAATCAAAGGGGTTAGCTTAAGGCATCAAGGGAACAGAACAATGCGGAGAAGGATATAACTCAGTTGCCTTCTGCAGTCTAAGACCAAAGCTCTAATTTGAACACAACAGCAAAGTCTTAGAAGGCCCACTGGGTTAAAGCCTAGGGCTCTGACCTTGGTTACATTTTCAGATGTGGACATGGTCACTGTTCTTCTCTGGGAAAGTGTCTGGACTTCTGTGATTGCAGCCAAAGCTGCATAACCAAGCTAGCTAACCCCAGGTAACGATGAGGTTTCTAGTATTACGAATATGGAAATAAACATTCAGAAAGTCATTCACAATACTCTTCGTGTGTATGTGGGTGTTGTTTTTTTTTTAATACACACTCTGTTTTTGCTTACCAGCATTAACCTAGGCAATTTTAAAAATCCAGGTAATACATTTAATCAATATCAGCTAAGCTGGATGATTCATCAGAAAGCCCCCTCCCCAAGTCTGTATTATAAATGGCTGCAAAGAACCTCATGCTGCAAACACACAAGAATCACCAACGACAAGTAGGAGGCTTACACCAAGCTAAATTATTTAATATATGAATGTGAAAATACAGCAGAGAAAAAGAAAAAAAAAAAGGTCTTTCTAAAGCAACTGTCTTATTAGAAACAGGGAGTGAAATTAATTATGTAGCTTCAGCCAGTCTGAATATTTTGGGCTCTGAAAGATACAGTAGCATAGATCACTCCTTGTATTGTTCGCAGTTTCTTGAATGTTTCCTTCTTTAGATTTCTCCATCATGAATGCAAGTGTCACAGTTTATTATAGACATTTAATAAGCATGATTAAGAAATAATTTCATCTAGTTTCTTCTTTCTTGGAGAGAGTCATAAAACAAAGACACATAGAACAGTGCCCTCGCTGTTGTTTTTAGGTTTTTTAATGAATATTTCAGGATGTCTGCACTCAATCTGAAGGCAAAAGCTTTCACTTATTATTATAAAGGCTGAATAAGTTTAAGTCTCATCTCATTAACTGTCATATTACCAGGCTTTATAGCATACCATTCAAGTTCCAGTGAGCATTCAGAATTGCTTAATTACATACAGTAAAAACAGTCTGCTGAGACTTTCCCTTTCAGATTAATATGGAGGCAAAAGGACAGAGGTCATCTTCATGACTCACTCTTGCTTGCCACTGTGTTAACTCATAATGACAGAGGCCTTTTGTTAGTGACAAAAATGTGATGAGCATTTGAAAATAAAATGTTTACATCAAAAGGAGAGACACTTTGATTTTGCAGATGAACAATTCTTTCACTCCTTCCCTTCTTCCTGTGTTGGTGTTAAGCTGCATAGTGCATTCCTTATAAATTATACCACCCCATGTTAATTACATTATGCTGGCACTGCTTGTCATTACTAAACCAACCGCATGCTTTGCATACCCACATTTCAATAGCTATTTTGTTGCACAAAATATGGGATAGCCATACAGGTTACAGAGACTGGTCAGTGCTCACATTTTCTCTAGACCACCCTCTTTTGTTCTGTATTTAAACCAAACACATGTACAAATCCCAGTGGTGTGGTCTGCAATCTGAAAATGCTGTCATCCATAGTCCAAAATGACAGTCCTTTCTGTGAGTTTATGACACATTCCTATCAGGACCTCCTCATTCTTCCACATCCATCTCTCCTGATGCACAGCTCCCAAAGATTTTAGATATCAAGCATATGCACATAGATATGCCACTCACATTCACATATAAGCACCCGTACAAATGGATTGTACTGCTTATCTCTGCTTTCCAATGTAAAAATCAGAATGAGCATTTTCTCAAAAAATAAAAGCTTTGTCTCTCACTTAATCCCTTTCCAGAGCTATACCCTGCGAGTAGAAGTAAGATGCCAATAAGGTTAATCAGCAAGTATGCTACATTTTCAGAAAATAAATTAGACAGATTATGATTCTTCTTCCAGCAATTTCATATGCTTTCTTCAGAAAGAACAATATCCATTTGTGTAAATGTACATTCTGCAACACAAAGAAATCCTGGCATTCTCACTTAAATAATCTCTCCTTATTCACAAAGTAAGATATGCCTCTATGTTTAAAGAAAAAATGTGTTCTTGTAAATGAAAGTATCCTAGGAAAACATCCAGTGTTTTTCTGAAGTTTGGAGAATGTAACCTTCTCTAAATATGTGTACGATTTTCTGTTTTTCCTATTGTATTACTTGGGTTAACAAATCTCCAAATTTTTCCATTTTAGTCAAACGCAACTATGACACAAGCACTGTACTTCAGTATGTATTTATTTTCTTTTGTCAGCGAGTAATTTTGAAAGACTTCGTCACCTTGTTAAAGAAGAATCAACATAATGCTTATAGTTGTAATTGCTATTAGCTTTTGGAGTCTGACTAGAAAACACTAGTTCAACAGCTTTGCTTTTCCAGACATATCTGCCTGACATTATTTTTGCAATGTAATCCAGCTCTTCATGCATTTACGCACAACTGGAAACACTGAAAAATCTTCTGAAATAATGGGGAGATCTTACTTTGCCGTATCATCATGACGCTGTGCCGCAAATTACAACAAGGCCAATCACAATTTTGGAAGGGTATCCACAGCCTGCCACAGGATAAAGGTCATCTGAAAACTAACCTGTGAGGCCATCACTGTCAAAATAAACTGGGCTTCAGTACACTCTCAGTGGTTATTTACAGCCCTCTAGAAATACAACCACGTAGTACAAAAGCGCTGATGCTTTGGTTCATTGTCTCGGTGCTCACTTGGCTTGTAGCTGTTTCCTTTCTCCCATTGAATCATCCCTATCAGAATGACACAAACTTTTAAGGCTCACAGGACCGTAAAGTGCAAGCAGGTAGTAAAGGAGAAAATTTCAGCCAACTCCAAAACAAGCAAGTGACTAATTGAGGCAGTTGACAAAAAGGCATTAGTAGCTTTAACTTCCTAGCTGACTTCATTCAATCATTAAAGGACCAAGAGAATTTCTTTTAAACAAATGTTCAATTCAGGTGTAAACTGAAAAAAAAGGAAAGGAGTGATTCATGAACTACAACAAGAAGATTGCTAACACCTCCTCCTTTTTGAAGGCTGAAAGAACATCTTGCAAAAATGTCCTGGCTGGAGACGTAGGATTCAAAAAAAAAGACCAAATACAATATCGGGTAGAAAATGTCAGCAGTTTCATTATTTGTCTTCTGTGCCTCACAAGGGGCAAGCTGGTTCTGCAAAGATTATTTTTTTCATTCCCTTCATGCAGTTTGTGAGGTAAAGGGTAGTAGGGCCACCAAGTTGATTAGAGGAATGGAGCACATATTCTTTGATGAAAGGCTGTGAGAATTGGGATTATTCAGAAGGGTCCGTAATGAACTAATTGTGCCATTCTAGTAGCTGAAGGGAGCCTACAAGAAAAATGAAGAGAGACTTTCTACAAGGGCATGTGGAGACAGGACAAGAAGGAATGGCTTTAAATTGAAAGAGAGTAGGCTTAAATTAGATATTAGGAATAAATTCCTTACTGTGATGATGGTGAGGCACTGGAACAGGTTGCCCAGAGAAGTTGTGGATGCCCCATCCCTGGAAGTGTTCAAGGCCAAGCTGGATGGAGCTTTGAGCAACCTGATCTGGTGAAATGCGTCTCCACCCTTGGCAGGACAGATGGAACAGGATGACCTTCAGTTCCTATTTTTATTCCACCCCAAGTCATTCTATAATTCTATGATGATAGGACAGTCTGTGGTTATATTCCCTACCTTTTAAAATATTTTGTACCAGGACACAAAACAGGGCCTCTCGTCATGTTTGACCTGAACAGTCTCAAAGCTGCAAATGTCCCCAAAATGCTTTTCAAGAACAATTTCCCGAGCAAAACCAGATACTACATGCAGAAAGAACATATGTACAAAGGAAAAGAGATCCCAAGTGTCTGTTGGCTTAAGAAAGCTAGCTGGAGGAGAAAATTGCCCTGAATCAACAGATCCAAATTACAGCATAATAAAATCAAGATCAGAGTAATTAGAGCAAACAAACACATGTTAATTGAACTTCTTACACCTCTGATGCAATTAAGAGTCTTTTTGTTAAAGCACTGGAGTTAATAACCTTTGAGATTTATGAAGGGAAACAGATCGGTTGCTCTTTGGTACTTTCCTTCACAGATAACTCCAACAACTTCAGTCAGGCCCCAGGAAAGAGCAAAACAACTGGAGTCTCATCCTCCATGGAAAAGTACCTAACCACTGGAGAAAGTAAACTGTGAGGTTTCACCTGCAGGCCTGGAAGCAAGAGCTACATTACAGCAAACACAGCCTCATTTCTAGAGAGAGAGTTTGCACCTATGAACACAAATAGATGTATCTGCTGTACCACTGGAAATACAATTATTGAGTTTAATAACCTTGTGAATAATAATGGTCATTATCTCTTAGTAATATGTAGTGGGGGTTTTACCATTTTGATGAACTAATTTTTCCTCTTTTTATTAATCTACTACAGTTATCATCTGTTCCCTCTCAGGTGCTGATTATTTTCACACTTTTACAGAAATCAGGAGGTGCTGGTTTCTTATTTTCCCAGATTATCTGCCACTGTAGACTTTAGTCTATAGTGACAACAGAAGTTTGCTTTTTACCTCATTTTATCTACCCCAAATAACTCAGTGGAAAGACAAGATCCAGTTCATGTAACCAGAATGCCATGCATGTAGCCAGAATTAAATAAAAGCATTCAATATGTTTGAAATTATAAGAGGAAAAAGAAACCATACCAAATCAAATTACACTGGGTAAAAGACAAACAGAATACTACTCATATTACAAGAGATGGAATTAATATCATCATACAATTGAAATAAGTAATGTGTCTGTCCTTCGAAGCCATTATTTACAAGATTTTCAGTGGTTTAGAAAATATAGATAACAAAGTATAAGGACTAGAGACCGTTTCTAAAGCATGGAAGTTGTCTTTACAGGAATGTCTGTGAATAAATGAGGAGATTGATTGAGAGCAGGCAAGCATCCAGGGATCTAAGTAGTGGACCACTCTTCCAATAAGCTAATAAACAGGAGACTGCAAGAAAAGAGGCTACTCACCTTTTATGGCATGATGGTCTAGGATCTGTGTAACAGAAAAAAGTTTACACACTAGGAGATTTTCTATTTTAAAGAGATATTTGGCGTAGCGGTGTCTGCTCGACATTTCCATGGCTGGTGCAAACAGAAAGTCTACATGATCTTTGAATAAACTTTTTTCAAGAAAGCCCAAGTGAAAAATGTCCTCTGTAGAAGTAAAATTAAGGCACTTTATCTCAATTAAGTTGTGTCCTGCTAAATGTTTTTATCTCCATAGGAAGGATGGGATCTATCAACTAAAAAACTCTCATTTCAATCACTAAACATCCCAATCAGCAATATTAAAAATGAGTAAATTCTGATGGATGATAATACTTAACAAAAGTAAATGCATTGAACTTAAAGTGATTTAAAATTAACTATTGTCTTTGTTCAAAAAATATTTTAAAAGGGTTTTTTTTTTTCTGTCTGGTTCACATAATACTTCAACTAATTCCCAAGACAGAATCACAGAATATTCTGGCAGGGACCCGCAAAAATCATCAACTCCAATCCCTGTGTGTATGGCCCACACAGGAATTGAACCCGCAACCTTGGCATTATTAGCACCACGGTAATAATCTCTAATCAGCTGAGCTAATCCCAGTGGCTGACTCTTGTGACTGTACTCCATGGAGGACTTTCCATGGATGCCAATTCTACCTCCATCATGAAATTGATGACCTCTCTCCTATTTTTGGTTGCGAGATAAAGTCATGGTCAGAGGAAGCTTCAGTATGGATCTTCCTTTGGCCTGCACACCTACAGTGTTTGAGAACATCAAACTATATATCTTAATTCATTACTGTCTTTTAAGCCTGATTAGGTATTTTATCAAATGAGTATTTAGTAGAGAAGCATGTGTTTCAGGAGTCACTTAAAACTCAGAATCGTCAACTATATTTCCCACTCCTCAGCTTCTTGAGACCTTCCCATTATGTATCCTCCTCAAAAGTGACATTTCAAGCAGTGGAGTCACTCTGATGGTGCAAAGCAGGTGAGAGGACAGAAACAGAAACCACAAGCTCCCAGTGTCTCTCACTGCCCTATCAGCATGTCACATGAGTGGTACCCACTAAGCCTGAAGAATTACTTCACAAATATGTGGCCCGCAGACAATGCGTTATCTTTGAACAAGAACAAATATGACAGCAGGGTCTCCAGTCTCTCAGATACATCTTATTTACAAAAAGACTAGAAACTAGCAATGGTGAAAAATCATCATTTCTCTTGGTTCAGTAATAATCAGAGAAGTACCAAAAGAATGAGGAGCAGAGCAACAAAGAAGTCTAGGAAGTGGGATAGAGAGGGTCATAATTTTTAGTTTTCAAGTTCTTGGTGAAATTTTAGATTCTTGAAGTACTCATGCTACACTCACAGCCAAAAGAATTTACACATTCTTCCAGTATTGTTTCCTACTGTCGTTAATTGGCAAAATGCTAGCATAAATGGATGTCTCTTGAAACATACTTAAGGATTCAATCTCATCTGCAGAATCTTAAGACCCTGCAAAAGATGATCAATAACTTAATTGCAAGCCATTTGCAGTTTAATGAAGTCATACTCAGAGCTTGACTTCTGCAAATCGCTATTAAATACAGATGTTTCACATGTACTGACTGCATTCTTTACAGAACTCTGGTTTTCAAACACTAAAAGTCAGACATACCATGCTTCGTATTATGCAGTTTAAACCCACTGGGAGATGTCACAAAAAATGGCAGTAGGCAATTTAAGAAAGAATGCTTGAAGTTGACTCATTAATTAAAATAATTTGAGTGCACATTCTATATTGCTTCTCACTAAGAAAAAGAAAAAAACATCACCCAAAACACAGAGGAAAATGGCAACTGAAAACAATGAACACAATCTTGAAAATCACACACGCAAACACTTTTTCCTGGAAAAAATTTAGTTATTTTAGATGAGGTAGAACTGGCTAAATTTATATTACTGTCAAATTTCTCTGAAAGCGTTCTTTCATAAATGCAACCAGGTGCTAGTTCATCAGTTTGATAGACATGCATAACTCAGCTGAGACCTGCATACTCAGAACCACATGAACATAGCACATTTGTGACCAGCAGAAATCAGACCCAAATTCCACCACATCATATTTTCGTAAGTCTCTGGTGCCAACTTTAGCCAGCTTCCTCAGAAAATGCGTTACCACTCCTATGATGTCCACTACTGTCCTTTCACTAGAGAGTCTTGCTCTGTTTCCGCTCTTGCTATGCTAAATATGCCTCATTTCAGTCACCACAGCAAACCAGAACAAATCTTTTCTCATCATGAATTTAAGTATGAGTCCCTTTTTCCAACTGTCATGGGTCTTGTCTAACAAAAGGACTTTTTACAGCTAAACTTCTGCTACGAGATTCAGAATATTGCAGATTCTTCAGAAATGACTGCTACAGCACTGGAAAGCTCTATAACTGGCCAGGAGGGCTCTGTATGGCTTTGCTGCTATTACGCTGCCAGTTCCACCCATTGCACTCACCTACAAAATATTCACATTTCAATTTATTTGGATTGCCACGTAGCTTACATTTGGGACAATGGTCACTTTTTTTCTATCCATGTTTCACACGATAGAAGCAGTCTTTACAGGAGTCGTCTCCTTCTTGACCCTTCAGGGTTTACATCAAGTTGTCACAGTTCCATAATATCTGCAGCAGTTATTACAACACATGCAGCAGCTTTGGCTATCATTAAGTCAGTCTCAGATCTTATTTAGTTTAGATTATTTCATCACTATGGAGTCAAAAAGTCCTTTATTTTTATTCAAAACACTCCTACTTCAATGTTCAGTTATACTCCAGTCAAAATTTAAAGTTTTCTGCAGTCATTAGGTGGTTTAGGGTAGAAATTAAAAAATTTCCAAATGTTTCTCAATTGTTTTCTACTGATTTACTAGGAACTGGATTTTATAGCAGTGTAGAAGCAATATCACCAAACGCATTTCAGTGAAGTCAACTGTTTTTCTCCCCAGTACTTCAACAGCAGTTATATTTTTTTCAGCCTTTCTATATACAAAGTTCCACTCTCAATCATGCTACAAAATGGCTGATTTTTGTCAAATGACTAAGCAATTTTTAAAACTTCAAAAACATCCTTTCCTAAAAAGAGTGTTCCTGCAGTCTGAGCAGACCCAAGCTGAAATGACCTCTTCTGTTTCATTACATTTCCAAAGTCACACATATTTATAGGGTCTTCATCTCTATTACCAGTTGTTACGTAGCTTGCTCAAAAACTTATACTGATGTATTACATAGGTATGATGAGTTAAAATGCTGATATTTACCTTTTGTACGCAGCAGAAGTGATCACACTGCACCCACACATCCATGTCCCTATTTGCTTTGTCAGGTCAACCCCAATGCAAGAAAGATCACAAAACAGTTAAGAGGGTACTACCAAGGCTGAAAACCTGCCCACAAAAATGGATTAACTGTTTTGCTCTAAAAAACACTTACAGAGAAAGCAAGCCTGAAAAACAAAGTTAGACATGATGTTTATTGTTTTTTTCAAAGGAATTTTAGCACTTGAAAGCAGATGGTTACTAGGAGTACTTAACACTGTTTACTGTAATCATAGTCATTTTTATGAGAGGAAAATAGCAAAATAATAACAACCCATTTTGGTAAAGGAAATTTCAGACAAACAATAGATTACAGCCTGTAGGAGGAAAATGCATCACAAATTTAGATGTTCCTTAAAAACAAGTATATTTCAGGTGGAAAGCAAGCTACAGTAGGGGATAGGATGTATAGAAGAAAAAAATAGTAACAAACAAAATCAGCTGTCTACGAGATTGTCAATGACTAACATGAAAAAGAATCCTTTTCCCTGAACAGAGCCCTAGATCATTCTGACCTGTAAGATGTACTCAGATGAAAGGAGAACATAGAAATGAAAAAAAAAATATAGAAAATGTCAATGCCAAGTTGGGTGGAAATGTAGATCTGCTGGAGGACAGGAGAGCTCTACTGAGGGGTCTGGACAGGATGGAACAATGGGCTGAGGCCGTTTGGATGAGGATCAACAAGGCCAAGTGCCAGGTTCTGCCTTTGGGCCTTAACAACCCCAGGCAGTGCTACAGAATGGGACAGAGTGCCTGGAAACTGGCCCGGCATGGTGGCTGACAGCAGCTGGACATGAGCCAGCACGTGCCCAGGTGGCCAGGAAGGCCAGTGCCATCCTGGCCTGTGTCAGCAATAGTGCGGTCAGCAGGATCATGGCAGTGACCATCCCCCTGTGCTGGAATCTGGTGAGGCCATGTCTTGAGCCCTGTGCCCAGTTTTGGGCTCTCTCTTCAAAACAGGCATTGAGATGCTGGAGTGTGTCCAGAGAAGGGCAGTGGATCTGGGGAAGGGTCTGGAGCACAAGCCCTGTGGGAGCAGCTGAAGGAGGTGAGGGTGTTTAGCCTGGAGAAAAGGAGGCTCAGAGGGAACCTTGTCACTCTCCACAACTGCCTGAAAGGAGGGTGTAGCCAGGTGGGGTTGGTCTCTTCTCCCAAGAAACAAAAACAAGACAAGAAGAAATGGCGTCAAACTGTGCCAGAGGAGGTTTAGGCTGGATATTAGCAAAAAATTCTTCTCTGAAGCGGTTCTCAAGCATATGTACAGGCTGTCCAGAAAAGCAGTGGAGATACCACCCTGGAGGCATTTAAAAGACTTAAGTGTGGTGCACGGGAGCATCGATTATTGTTGGACTTGGTGGTGTTAGACTAATAGTTGGGCCTTGATGATCTTGAGGGACTTTCCCAACTTAAATGATTCATTGATTCTAAAGCATGATTAAGAAACAAAAACAATGACTGTTGTGGTTAGAGTAAAGAGCAGAAGAGATTTGATGTAACTCTCTTCTGCAAAATGCAATTGCAAAGAAAAAACTGATCACCATATTTGCCAAGTTTGAGACCAAGTGTGGAGTGAAATGGTAGTAGCAGAGATTAGGCTAGGTATGAAGAAAACATGTCCAGCGGAAAGCACAGAGAAGAATTTGAATAAATGGAGAAGGTTGCTATGTTTCTGCCGTTGGAAACATGTAAGAACAGAAGGAAGAACCCTTAGGTGTGATGTACCTTTTGCACAGCTTTGGGAAAACAAGGGGGGGGGTGCACAGCTTCTCTAACCCCATTCAAGCAGTAGTTTCCTATTTCTTTCAGCTTCACAACAGTAAATTTCACTTAGGCCACTGAGCTGAACACTGGAACCAAAGTTTTGGGATCTTAAATATTGTTACATGAAATGATTAGGTAGCAATCCTCAATGCTCGCTACTTTTTATTCATCAAATGAGGAAATTTGGCTTTTATTATCATCATATTACCAAATAATAGTGAAAACATCTATTGACATTTATCACTTAAATAAACAGAATACAGGCTATAGAGAAGCAGCATGAAAAATTCTATGCACAGTAGGTAATTTTCTCTGCTTAAAAATTCAATCCGAAAAAGTTCACACCTAATTTTGAAGATCTGTGAAAGGACCCCTCAAAAGTCTTTACAAGAACAAATAAACCACACCTTGACAAAAGTGTTGAAATCAGTGCAGTACGACCAACCAATTCAATTTTGCCCTGAATATTTCTTTGTTCCTTACCAAAGAACTGGCTTGCTAACATTGCAATAATTTCTGTCCTCAGAGTGAAATTTGCCAGATTTCTTTCACTCTCTCTTATTTTTTTTTTAATTAAAAGACAATGAAACACCTAGTAAGAACAATAAAATTCATCTACTGTCAGAAATAGAATGAAATGCCTTTTTGATGGTCAGCATTCACATATTTTACAGTGTACCTCAGCACACAATTACAGAACGACCAAAATACATTTTTAGACACATGTTGTTTTGGGACAATGTGCGATTTTTTCCATATTACTATTCAGAAATGTTTTATCATATAACTTGCTTCAATATGTTTATTCACAGTTCCTCATTAAACATTCCTCTTATTTTCCTGTGCAATAAACTGGTTTAAGATACATTGTGAATACAAAATACAAGCTGAAGTGCTTGCAATGAAAGGAGATACAGGACATAAACAGATTAGAAATATTAGTAAAGGTAAGTAAATCAATCTGCTCACCCCTATCAAGAAGCCTTTTTAAAATAAATGTGGTTATTCATGTAACAAAAATGCTGTGGGTGTATTAGGCTGAGAAAGCAATCCAAGTCATTGAGTTCATTGGAAGAAAGCAAGAATCCTCCTCCTGCCCACAGCTGTTCATCATATTTAGCCATCTCTGGTTATTCATATTAGTATTAAATATACTCCTGTCCAATTGGGTTCACTCATGTTTCCAGTTTTTGAATCTATTCTTTTCCCCTACGTTAAGCAAATCTAATGATTCCTATCCATAGCAAATGTGGAGCTGATGAGCAAATGGATGATAAAAATTCCTATTATTCCTTTGTGCTCATCTCTTCCACTTAAGATTCTTGTCATGCCCTGGGCATTCTAGCTGTCTGATACTGTTCCTTTATTTCCAATTCCAGTGCATTCTCTGCTGAACATTTGTCTGTCCAGAACATTTGGTTCACTGCCTAGTACCAAGCAAAATCTGCTTGCAATGTAAGAACATGTGGAGAAATTATGTGTTTTTGTCACACCCTATTAAACGGTATTCAAAACACAATGCCCCAGAAAGTAAATTGATTGTAGGTTTTATAACCCTTTTCAGGCTAATGGAAACAATTTAGTACCATGAACGAAAACATTGCTAGTGCAGCTGTGGGAATCTTAAATTGCTCAGCTCAGCAGTTCTGTTCCGGCTTAAGTAGGATAAAGTAGTTAAAGTTCAGTTAGATTCCATTCCCCTGGATCTTTGACAGATCATTTCAGATTAATGTCTTCAAAGTTTTCAACATGCCTTGTAAAAGACTTTCTGAGGAATTCCTGGTTTGTGCTTTTAACTGTGTGGGGGCAGTGCGAAGGAGCTGTAAGAACCGGGAAGAAAGGGGAAGAGGGGGCAGAAATGTCGTGGGGAAGTTTTCAATCATTTTGTAAAGTGTCTTGAACCATCTTAATCATTTTTTAAAGTGTCTTGAGCAATCTTTCTCTTCAGTTTGGTTTTATTGGCAATATGGGTGGGCGTGAGGAGGGCGGGAGGGAATAACAAACAAAACAAACAAACAAAAACCCAAACAAACAATAAAAAGGCTACCAGTTTTCTTATAACATTCATAATGTAACCAAGATAACAAAAGTTAACAATGAAGAGCCAATATTGAAAGCCCGCACTTAACTCCACTTTAGGAATCAGTTGCAGCTCCTTAAGGTCCTGTACTTAAGGATCTTTTCTTAACAACAGAAATTTCGTCCAATGTTCATTCACATTTCTAGATTTTAAACAGAACTTTGTTTTAAAGCTTGATAGGGAAAAGGGAAACTTGGCTGCTGGAGAACTCCACACTACGCTGTACAAAACAAATACTCTACCTAGCCACTTATGAGAAGAAATCATTCACATGGGTATTACCTGCACTGTACTACAAGAAAAACATCTGTGAATATTATTTGACAAATTGATCACTAAATGAGCCATTAGCTTGCAGGGTTTTTGGATTGCCTTAGGAAAGGAGGGTGCTATATAGCACAAAGGCTTACAGATGCAAAACACTGATTGGAAAAAAAAAATTGTTCCAGAAGAAAAGCAGTAATAAAACAAGCCTAGCATGAAAACCTACGCTTTCTAAAAAGTAAGCCATTTATGAGAAGCAGTAGTAAAACTGCTTAATTCTTCCGTGCCCCTGGGGAGAAATCTAAGCCTTTTGAGAAGTGAGGGAGAGAAAAATGAAGCCAGTGGTGTGTTTGTAAGTGAGAGAATGCTGTGGAAACAAAGTTAGTAATTTTACCATTCCTGCTTGCCAAGAGCTGACAGGTGTGTAGTTTCTTATTGTTCTGAAAGGCGGCCAGAAACCACAGTTTAATATGCATCTGTGTCTTCATAGCAGGGGAGAAAACAGCTGTCTCTCTTGCACATGATACAAGATGATAGAAATATTGAGACATACTCTTCTGTACAGTATCTTACCATCATTTTCATGGCTTTGTTTGATCTTTCAACAAAGCACATAGCTGGAAGGAAAAAAAATGCTACATCCCAGATCAGACATGATGCGGCAACCTCTGCTCCCACAAACAGTTATTATTTCACAGAGCCTAATCACCTCAACCAGATTTTTTCACATGGACAAGGGTTGACAGATTAGAGTCATATTTTCAGCACAGCAGAGCCAGACTTTCTACAAAAAAGTCCATTAAACGTGTAAGTAAACAAAACCAGAGAAATACCAGGTTATTTCAGATAAACGTGAGTTAATAATTTCCAACCATTCATAAAGAATGACTCCCATAAATCCTTCAGTTTTCAAATTGCTGAGAGATGTCTGCGATTAATAAAGCTTTTGAACACAAAAGGTTTCCTTACACAAGAATTATGTGCAATTTCTGCAATATGTGGCATAGCAATCTTTTAAATCCTAATTCCCTTAGGCACGTAAAAAGTATGAATGTTTTACACACATACACACATACACACACATACACTCTACCAGATACAATAATTTGCAAGAAATACTAGGTTATGTGAACCAAATTTCCTTTCTGTGTAGAAGTTCACCACAGTGTTAAAAGCTCGTGATAACTAGCAGGCATATTGCCAATTGAATAAGCATAAAGTGTCTGCATTGTGCCCAGACTTGTATGATTTGATAATCTGACAGATGTAATTTAAGCAATGAGACTTCAAAGTTCTATATTTACCAGAAGGTGAGAAGATGGATTAGTAAACGCCTTCAAATATTTGAAAATTTTGAAACTCTCAGAAAAGTGCTAATACTTCAGAAAAATACTGCGCTTGACCAGCAAGCTTCTTAAAGCTCAGCAAAACTTACTATAAGAGAAAGGTCCCCCAGGCCTTTGTGGTACACAGATACATACACTTACTATGTCAACATGTTAAAAGTGTCAAACAATAAGGCCCAATTACCAAAAAACTAGGAAAATCAGAGATAAGCACAAAATAATTCTTAGACTAGGAAACAGAGGTGTAATTTTTTCACTTCATTGACAGCAGCCTCTGACACATAAGGGAGGAAGTGATTTCATTATCAGAAACTATTTTTGCACTGAATTTTAACGCAAGCAGGAAACAAAAACTTTGTCATTTATTCTGCTGGATAAAGAAGGATATCACTGAATTAAGACCTAAAGAAAGTCACACACTGAAAACTCTTCCACCCAGTCCCCTCCAATAGTTATTCACTGCATTTTTGATAGCCCCACGTGAACCCAACTCTTTAAGTGCTTGTCCAAGATAAACAGGTACAAGACACCAGCATGCATGATCATCCCTTTCACAGTGCACCTAGAGACTACAGAAGCTGCAATGAGAACATCTTAAGAAACAGAGCAAGAACAGATTCAGAACTACTGTCTCCTGCTGAAATTTCTTCTCACAAAGAGACACTCTGATCCACTCTAAATTCCCCAGGCTTGGGAGTAAGGTCAGACTATTAAGTAATAGATTAAAAGTAAGAATTACCCTTCCAAATCTATATAAAAGAAATCTAAAAGAAAAATAAAATATTCGCATCCAGTGCCTCAAATAATTTGTGTAAAACTCATACTATCCAATTATTTTTTGGAATCAAATTAGTTCATTAAAAAAAAGAAAAAATGGGAGAAACTGCTTCTGCCACAGTTTTACAGTTTTCATTTCTGTGCTTCTGAGCACATGACAGCACAACAGTTCCAGCAGACTTGACGTGAATATGTGTCTGATATGGTTAAAGTCAGATGTGCCCTGGTGTGGTTTTGGAATGTGGACAAGATATTACCTAAAGCTGCAACATGATGTCAGACATCCTTCTGTAATTGCACTTTCAAGTCTAGAAAACAAACACAAGAAATGAAAGAACATGCTTGGTCCTGACTTGGCTAAACAAGTCAGCTGAAGCTATAATGTCTGATCCTGAATGCATCACATGCATCAGCTATCCCTCACTGTATCATCAGCAGCATGCCAGTCATCTTTCATGTTTAGAAACAAAAAGAGGCTAGTTGCATTTTTAAACTTCTTGTAATTATAGTTAAAATTGTGGAATAATAAAGAATTGCTTTTCAAGTGCACTGATGAATGAAAACAGAGGACTGTTAGCCATACTGTTCGGTCTCTCTTATCCTAAAATCACTGGTTGGTAGCCGTAGCTAGGCACACAACAGCAATTGAACAGATAACAGCTTAAATTAGAATGTTAAAAATTAGCCATCAACTGCCATATTCTTGGTGCAGAGAGAAGATAAAAAGAGTATTTAGAAGACTGCCTCTCCCACAGAGACTTGTCAAAATCTATTCCAAGACACATAATACAGGAGAGGTTTTACACCTACAGAGATCCTCAAGACCCAGTTAAACCACCTCCAGGTCTGGTTTATCTCACCATATTCTATGAGTAGGTTTACCAGGACTGATAAATCCTGTTCTGGTGTTCTCACCACTACAGATGTCTTTCCATATAAAAAGTCCTCAAGTGTTCTAGTTCAAATCTCAATCTATATATTATAAACAAATCTGCATTTGACCAAAAAAAGCCAAACCAAACCGAAGCATGAGTGTCTCCCTTTCAATGAGAATTTTAAATACACTCCTTCCTCATGTGAAAACCCAGAAGTAGAGAGCTGAACATGCTGCATCCACACGCACAAGAACATGTGAACATACACACAAACTCCTTCTCAAAGCACCAAAACCGACGCTCTACCCATATGAGCCTCTGAAGGTCAGTTTCTCAATTTTTCACAGCAGACTTGGCAAACAAAAGCTCAGAAAGCATGAGGAATGTATGGTTTCACTGCCAAACTCTAATCCAAAATCAGCTTTAAGGATTAAGGTGCTTTTTTTAATAATATTTTTGAGCAAGGTAAGCCACTTGTGTAGTAGTGTTCTGCCACAAAGGAGCAGAAATGACTGACATATTAACATTTCAAAGCTTGGCTTGCAAACTGAAAAGAATGGTCGAATAAGAACGCATAACCGTGGAGAACAAGAATGCAATCCTGGAGTCAAGTGACTTCAAGGATACCAAAATAAAGGTGTTTTTTGTCACACAGGTGCAAGCAGAAAAGGAAAATGCACTTTTAGTGTCCACAAATCTCAATTACAAATTAGGCAGCCCATTTGAGGCACTTACATGAGTTGGAAGGGACCCATGAGGATCACTTGAGTCTAATGCCTAGCTCCACACAGGGAATTTAAAAATTAAACCATATATCTCAGAGCATTGTCCAACCACTCCTTGGACACCAACAGGCCTGCAGATGTGACCACTTCTCTGGGGAGCTTGTTCCAGTGCTTGGCCACCATTGCAGTGAAGAGCCTTTCCAATCTGAAGAACCAATACCCGATCTGAACTTTCAATGATGCTTCTTTAAGTCATTCCCTTGGAAATTCACCACTGAACACCAGAGAGAAGAGATAAGCACCCCTCTTCCGCATCCCATCATGAGGAAGTCACAGACTGCTCTAAGGTCCCTATCTCCTTGAGGGTATCAATGGTTCCTCCTAGTTTAGTGCTGTCTGCAACTACTCACTATGCCCTCAGCTCCCGTGTCCAGGTCATTAATAAAACTGCCAAACAGAACTGGCCCTAAAATTAAACCTAAAATTGAGAAGAACACCACTACTGACAGGTCACCAGCTAGACGTTAACCCAAATACCAAAACTCTTTGAGCCCCATCTGTCAGTCAGCTGTTCGCCCATCTAATTATGTACAAGTCCAGCTGTGTGCTGGAAATTTTGTGCAGAAGGACTCCATAAGAGATAGTATCAAAAAACAAAATTAATTTTAAAAAATTAAAATAAGATAAAATTAAATAAAATATAAAATAAAATAAATAAAATAAAATAAAATAAAATAAAATAAAATAAAATAAAATAAAATAAAATAAAATAAAGTAAAATAAAGCAAATAATAAAATAAATAATAAAATAAAATAACATGCAAAAAACCAAACAAACAATCCACATCCATTGTCTTCCCTTCTTCCACTAGGCAGGTAACTTTATCATCAAATAATATCAAGTTAGTAAGGCATGACTTTCCCTTCACGAACTTATTGTTGCCTTTGACTGATGACTGCATTGTCTTCCAATTGTTTTTCAGCAGCTCCCATAATAATCTTCTTCAGGCACTGGAGTGAGAGTGACAAGCCTAGAATTACAAGGGTCATCTTTCTAGCCATTCTCGAGAATTGCTACCTCCTGCTCAACAGGGATCGGACCTCCTCAGATTCCGAAAACTGATAACTGAGAGAGGTCTTGCAATGACATTGTCCAGTTCTTTTGGTACCCTGGGATGGATCCAGTTGGGCCCCACAGATTTATGTGCAATTGGTTGCAGCAGCAAATTCTGCATAAACAACTGGGAGTCTATCCCTCTCCCAGTCGTGGTGCTCAGACCACGGCTCCTGTGGTTCCAGGGCCCATTGTTGATGACAAAAGATAAAGGCAAAGGTGGCATGAAATACCTCAGTTTTATCTTCATTCACCCCAGTTTGTCCCCAGGTAATGGACCAATCTTTTTAGTCCTCTTTTTACCAGGAACATGCCTTTAAAAGCCTAATTTTTTTACCCACCCCAACACTGACTTACTTCAATTCCAACTGAGCTTTCATCATACAAATTTTCTCCCTAGTGACAAATAGCACCTCTGTAATCCTGTTGTGCAGCCTGATCATGCTTTTAAAGTCCATACAATTTCTTTTCCACCTAAATATACAGAATCAGTATTCTGAGTTCAGTGTTCAGCTACCCATTTAGCCGACCCAGCCTTCTGCTCCACATTCTTGATTTTCAAAACAGAGAAATTCCCTTCTCCTGGTTTTTTTTTAAAAGGTGGCTCTTAAAAAGTCCCCAGTATTTATGGACTCAGAAACCCTTGAGAGCAGATTCCCTACTAACTAATTCCTCGAGCAGCCAAAAGCCTGCTCTTAGCAGCATCTCTGCTGACAGCTTTTTCATAGTGCCAAATATTTTAAACTTAACAGCTTCATAAACCCTGTGTGGCCAACACAGCCACCAACCTTCACTTCACCCATCAGACCACCTCCAGTTAGAAACAACAGACCTAAAAGTGCACTTTCTCTATTCAGTACCCTTAACACCTTTGTCAAAAGTTTTCTATATGCTTCAGGACCTGGACAGGAGGATCAAACCCATGCAAACTCTCTGAAGGACAGCAAGGACAAGTTCAACATCCTGTGCCTGGCCCAGGGCAGCCCCCAGTCTAAGCACAGACTGGTGGATGAAGGGTTTGAGACCAGAGAAGGAAAAGAACTTGGGGATATCAGTGAATGAAAAATTAGACACAACTGGCAGCGTATGCTCATAGCCCAGAAAGCCAAACGTATCCTGGGCTGCATCCAAAGCAGCGTGGGCAGCAGGGGAGGGAGAGGATTCTGCCCTTCTGCTCTGGCGAGACCCCACCTGAAGTTCTGTGTCCAGCTCTGGCATCCTTAGCACAGGAAAGACATGGACCTCTTGGAGTGGGTCCATAGCACAGCCAGGTCTATGATTATAGTAAGGAGAAAATGCTGAGAATTGGAGTTGTTCAGCCTAGAGAAGAGAAGCTTCTTGGAAGCTAATTGTGACCTTTAAATACTTAAAAGGGTTTCATAAGAAGAAGGGAGAGAGAATTTAAGTAAGGTCTGTAGTGGCAGAAGAAGTACAACTGATTTGTAGCGGGGCTTTAAGGCCTTATAGACCAGTAAATCAGTACCAACCTCCTGGCTGGCTGACCTATAGTAAACTCCCACGACAACACCAGCTTTATTTGCTTTCCCTTTAACCCTTACCCAAAGGCTCTCAACTCAAAGGCTGTCACTCCCAGCTGCACACCCCATAGTCCAACCCCTCCTCCACGTGCAGCGCTACCCCTCTGCCCCGCCTGTCCCGCCTGTCTCTCCCGTGGGGTCTGTAACTGTCCATCCCAGCACTGCAGCCACAGGGCTCTTTCCACCAAGGCTCACAGCATTGTAGGTCTGGGACTGAGCCAAAACTTCCAGTTCCTCTTGTTTATTCCTCACGCCACGGGAGGTAGCGTACAAGCACTTGAAATGCTCTCCGCTGGAATTGGTGCATCTTGGAGCAGACGTAAAGCCCTCACCCGCACACTGTCACTCGTTGTGCTGTCCCAGTGCGTGTCACTGGTAACCCTGCCCAGCCTCACGCTTCTGCAGGGCTGCCTTCCCAATAATGACTGTGGCTTCTGCAGGGAGGGCAGCCAGCACGTTTGGCAGCAGAGGGCTGCTACGCTTGAGTGCAGCACTTCAAGCAACACCACAGCACGTGCCAGCTGACACCTTGGCCCTTGGAAAGAAAAGCCATCCTGAGGAGACCGGTCAGTCCCTTTGCCAACTGCCACCTTGCACAAAGCTGCAATGATGATGCCAAATAAATGTCAGAACTCGTTTTCTTTGAGGCTTCTGCTTGTCCCTATGGCACAAACATCATCTTAAGAGCTCCAGAACAGAGGAGTCATGGGGAGGCCTCCTTGTTTCCCTCTACTCCCCTGGGAGTGGCAATGGCACAGGAGGGAAGAGTCTCAGGGCTGAGCAGGGTGTGCAGAGCAGAAAGAGGGGCAAGAGCCTGATGTAGTGGAGCAGGGCTTTGTCCACCTTCCTGATATGCCATTTAAGATGAGAAAGGATGAGAAGAAATTTGGGCATTTTAGTACATTATGTCCCTGAGGGTTTTTTTCCTCCTCTCCAGCATAGATAATGCCCCTTACCAGGACTCACCTGGGTCATTTTTTGAGTACTTTACTTGGCAAGAAAAGCAGTATGGATAAGTTCTCTGGATCCACAACTAGAAGTATTCATTGAATAAGTGAGTAAAGTACATAGATGACGTATAAGACTTAGTACTTTTTGCCTGCATATCACATTCATGTATCTGTGTATCATCTTCCCAGCAAGTCATGAATACCTTTATCCATTTCGCACTATCCTGTGCACGTCTTATTCTTAAGAGTGAGAACTGAGTCTTCTGTTCCTACCTTTACTGCCTATGTTTTTGGGGTTTTATTTTTAATAAATTACAGTTTTCTTTAAAAAAAACCAAAAATATTTCTGTAAAAGCAACTGGAAAACCCTTTAAAAGGGCCTATACAAAGTGGGAGTGTCCCACAGGCACATTTGTTTTTATATAGTACTTTGCACTCAGAAAGTCAGATGATGTAATGACTATTCCATGTTCTTGGTGTGTTATGTAAGGAAACATAAGTAATTTCCTCCATTATTTATAAAATGATGGAATGACCTGTGAATACATATGCATACAATGAAGTAAATTCAGAATTCAGTATTCAGCAACTCCTACCATCTGGTACATTTTCATTTGCACCTTTCCTGAGCTGCTGCTCAGCACATCACCATTCCAAAGAGGGTTTTTGTTTAAAGTGCTGACTTGAAACATTTCCAATTTTATGCTGGACAAGAAAAATATAAACACACTCCATTCCCACATCTTTCTATAGCCTCCTCAGACTTCCATTTGTGATTGTTCTTAATATATCTGAAAATGGGGCATAACTGCTAGCTGACAAATACATGCCTGATGTCAGGTGATTTTTTTATAACAGAAGAGCAGGAACTTACCCAGAGTAGTCAGATGCTTCACTCAGATGGCTATTACAGGCATTTTTTACACTCCAATCTTAGGCAAAAATTTATGAAGAAACGGATCCGTTTTGCATGTCAGTGAAGGCTGTTCAGTGATTTGAGTTAGATAATAATTTACTTGCTACATTTTGGAGTGTAAACACTCACCTTATAATTAAGGATCAGATAAAAACAGCTGGCAGCAAAATTATAGGTACTGGAAAACAGGAACTACAATGAGTCACTGCCGCAGGGACTTTATCTTCCATGTCAACAGAATTTGATATTTGCAGAGGGAGTAAACGGTGCTGAGGACCAAGCACTGGCTCATATGTACAGCTTTCAAAAGTGAATCTTCATACTAAGAGCTTCTAAATATGAATTAAGGCTGCCAAGGACAGCAGAATAGATAAGAATATACCAGTGGCCACTGGAAATGTTTACCCTTGTACAGCCTAATTGGCAATTAGTGATTTGTCTTTTCCCTTCCAGTGTTACAGAGGATAAGTCAATGGCAAGACAATGACAGAGCACTTATCATTATTATTTCTGGTCACCTTGCATTCTGTGGCACAAAGACAAGAATTATAACTTTAGACACCTAAATCTGTATTTCACCTCAATACATTTGCTGATCAGAAACCATGTCAATCCTAGCCACGAATACACAGAAACTGGTTAGCTTTCCACTCCCCTTTGCCTTTTCCAGAAAAAAAATACAGCCAGACTGTGCTGTGGTCTTGCACTGAGGGAGCCACAGTGGCAGTAGACACTCTAGTCTGGAGCCCATGGCAGATGAGCATGACTTCACTTCCAGACCCACCGTAGAAAATGGACAGTCTCAGCCCGAGATATTTCAGTGCCTGGTGACTGAACAGAAAATCATTAGCTGAAGATGATTTAGAAGTAAGAGTTTAGAAGGAAGTTTAGAAAGGTAGGCATCAAACATATTATAGCTGCCTTTTCTGAATACCGGGAGGAAAATCTCACTGGGTAGGAATGAGAACTATAATGTCATATAACCAACAACAGATTGCTGAATTAGCATTTTTTTTTACTTCTTTTCCCTTCTCCTAAAGGAGGAAGAGCTATGAAGCAAGTGTATGTAAGGGCAATCACTGTCAGCACTAAAGACCTCTTTACATTTAGAGTAATGGGGAATTTATAATGCTTTCTGTCTGGGACACTGCTGTAATGCTAGTGGCAATATCACAGTTATAAACACTAAGCAGCTGATATATATCCAGCTATGCATTCATGCTTTTGCTAAGCCTGTAATCCCAGCTTTAAGTATGCTTGCTAGTAGCAACCAGCTAAATCTTTGCTAGGATAAATCACTAGTTATCTGTTACACGTTTTCCTTACCTTTGGACAGATGTATTCTGTGATTCTGGGATTACTCAGAAAATAGTAGCAAAGGTGATCATGCAACAGAAGCCCCAGAACAGAAAACGCAGTACAAAACTACAACTGCATTGCTCATAAACCCATGAAATTCTAAGGTTCCTCTCCCACAGATTTATTGCTAGCCTTGTACCGAACAGTAGTGTTAGCTTCAGTCTAACCCTGGAAATTAACCAAGCATCACTTAAATGTTAATTGTGTCATTTGCTTGAGATTCTTCATACACTGGCTGTCATTATCTGGATTAAAATATGATTTACAGTAAGAGGTTTTTTTTTAAATAAACAAATAAAATCTGTGTTTCACTCTCTTGGCAGCTGAGATACACAGCTCTGTTTCTGGGTATGTGAAAGGCCTTGTAGCAGTGCAGGTCAATATGGAAATACCATTGTGTTTTCAATGACCTTTACTTTGATCTGTTTCCCACTGACTCACTTTATGTACACACTTCACAGGCAAACAGTGAATTCTCAGTGATAAAGGACTAAACATCTTTCTGGAGGTCATCTAAAGCATCCCCCTAACCAAGAAGCAATGACACATTTTGTGCTCAAGCTCAGCTGGACTGTGCAGTGCAGAAACACCACAGGCCATGTGGAGTAGAAACACTGAATGCCTGTCTATAAACTGGCAGGACTTTAGGATATGAGAGGCAAGTAGAGAACTGGGGCCATTTTTCTATATCCTTAACAATCTCCATAATCAATACATAATACGACAACATGATAGTTAGATACAACAGGTAAATGAGAAAACAAGAGTTGATGTCAGCTGGACTGCCAAAAATGTAAGACCAGTACAGAAAAATAGACGCAACCCCCAACTTCTAAGGAATGACTTCTGCTTTCAACCTGTTCACTTGGATGCTGACTGCAAAGTTAAATCTGGGTGAATGGTCAGAGGCATCTGTAAAAATATCTCAGTAAGAAAGGAGATAAGAACCTCAAACACTTGCATTATACAAAAAAGACATATTTACACTATGCATAATTTAGCTCTATACTACCTAGAAATACATCTAAACATGTACACTTGCATCCACCCACACCTCTATGCCATTTTGTGCTGGAACTTCTGATGCCGCATAAAGGAGAAAATGAAACATCTTCCCAATCCAGAGCGGGGTCCCAGCTGATCTGCAGACTGCCTATGTTCCCATTTACCAGGAACTTCCTACAAAGAGTCATACTAGGCATAACACATACCGAAGACTCTCCTTAACTTATGATTTTGTAAGATGTGGATGTGTTCCATGGAAGCCAAAACCAGGCAAAATGTTATTGACTGAATTACAGCCCTGCAGCCAGCTGACTGAATTCAAACACAAATTCATATCAGCTTAAGTCACCACTTCTCCTTCACATTCCTTTGGTACCCATTAGGGAATGCAAAATCCTTATAGTATCCTTTAAGTAATGCACTTTCATACAAAAAGATCAAACACCTGCTTTGAGTGGCAATCACCCTGATTTTAAGTTTAAAGAGCAAATGAAAAGAGAGAGTGAATACTAAACAACTTCTAAATCAGCTTTCGCCAAACTAAATGAAAGATGGCTTACCACCCATGCATAATCAGGGTCATTTGTCAATATATCACATTAAAGAACACAAAGTCCTAAGTAATAGTAGAACTAAATATCTTATTAAAAATAAAAATTTTCTTTACATTTCAGGTGAGGAATCCCCATATAATGACTTTTTGTACTACCCTTTAACAGATTTCTAGATAATTTTTTACACCTATAGCATAGTGTAATAGCCTACCTACATAACAGTGTTTTCTGCTGAAGGTATATTGTGCTTACATCTTGGACTAACGACCACTCTCAGTGAGTTTATTGGTGAATCTCAAGTGCTGTTTTATGCTCAAAGTTTAGAATGTTTACCAGCACCTCAGAACAAAGCTGCTTCTTCCACTATTCCATTTTGCATGCCTTCCCAAAAAGGTGTGTATTACAGCACTTTATATAAACTCTAAAAAAGAGCAGTAAGAAAAGTTTCATTTCTTTTTGTTTGATTTCATACAACTCTGTTAATCAATTTCTTCACAAAATTAGTTCTGATCTGGTGTCCTCAAAAAAATCAGCCTGTGTGCTTCAAGTGTCACCCTTCAATCTCCTATCAAGGATCAGATGGGTAGTGAACAAAGGATTACACTGAGGTACTTGGCAGCCAATAAAGATGTAGCTTGACAGATTTTTTTTAAAAAAAAACAAAACTGGTGTTTATAAATAAAATCATTATGAGCCCTAACTTAGAAGTTCAATGTAGTGTTCCATTACACAAAGCACCTAATACCATTTGTTAAAACAAAAAGCAATAAATAAGGTCTCTTAAAATTCTCTTTGAAAAGAAGTTTCATATTCATTAAGGATGCACATATAGAGTATGATAACTGCAAGCTCATCTGACATGCTAAGGTCTTTCAAAGTACATAATCAGAAAGACATTTTGCATGGAAATAAAATATCTATATTTAAAGGTTGTTTTCTCTAAGAAAAATACTCTTCTGTAAGAAAAATTACTTATACCTAAAATCTTTGACCACTCCTCCTCCTACAAGTAAAAAGACCACCTGAAATAATTTGTCCAGCATTAAGAAAACACAATAAGTCACATAACAAGTTTCAGTCAAATGCATTTTTAAATGGCTGAGTTACAAACCCCTTGAAATCAAGCTTTATAATGAAATGCTGATAGACCCTTAACTTTAATGGCTCTTCCAAGGGTTTCTAGAGCAGGCATTACTAACAATGTCATAAAGCAACGTTTAAAATGCTACAGAATTTTCTCAAGGCAAATAAGCAGGTGTTCAAGAGGGCAGCGCTATTTAAGCCTCTCTGATTTATGGACATGCTGCACGAAAGACCAATAAGCTTTGTGGAAGCTCACAGCAGAAACTTCAGATTTTTGCAGACACAGTACCACCATTGTCTGAAGATCACCACTACATATTAATTTCCACGTTGTAATATTTGAGCTCCTGCATTTTCTATGTGTTACCAGTAGTGAAATATATACTTTAACTCACAGAGTAGGGCTCTCTTTTACTGGTGTACTTTTCATAGAATATTGCATGCAATAAAATCCAGTTCTCAGCTACTTCATCATACATAGTGATGTGAGTCACCTGATATATAGGTCTTTTACTGTTATTTCAGCAACACTGCTTCTTACCTCTTCCAAAATTTACAGTCACTGAGTCACTTCCCTCAAAATTTCTAAGCAGATTTGAAAGAAGAAGACGTATCAAAATATACCTGCCATATTAACCAGTGGTCAAAATCATCCTTCTGAAAGTCATTTAACTATCAGAAAAGCAACCAATAGGTCACCAAACCAATTTCTGTAATTGATTGGCATTTTCTGTTTGTTAACACACACACAAAAAAATCAAGAACTTCATGGCTATGGGACTCAGCCTTCATGATTTAGTAAGACAGTAATTTAGTCCAGCAAAAACTAAAAAACAAAACAAAACAAAACCAAAACAGAACAACGACAACAAAAAACCCCAAACTAACAACAACCAAAAAAACCCCCAAAAATTTCCAAACAAATTAAAGAAAAACCCACTATTAGCTATCAATACCAAACTCCATTAAGGAAAATTGGTAAAAAAAAAAGGTCATAGTGTAGTTAGCACTAAAATACCTGACATGTGTGGATAATTATTTATATTTTCTCTTCAGGAACCAAAACAACCCTATATTTTTAGTTCCACAAAATAGTACACCATCAGCTCCATACTGGTGCGTGTGATAAATAAAGATCAACTGAAAAGTTCAAAGAGAATAAAAAAGTACATTATGATACCAATTCAATTACCTGCAAAGCAAATATGACCTCCTTTTAAAATTCTCTCTAAAAATCAACTTACCTGTATATCGCTATAATTCTATGAAACTTATAAAAGGTCACATGAGAACTGCAAATTATATCTATCAAGAAAGATGAGATTCCTAATACACAGGACTGAGTGACAGGGAAAGATCACAACACATATTTTACTCCCATTTGTCCCATTACTGATTGATTCTACTAGAAAACCTGTAGTTTACACAGCAGCAGCAGAAATAAAATGTAGACAGTAGTTACAAATGCAGCAATTCCATTTAATCAAATCATGATTTGCAGATAGAGTATGCAAGTTAAAATTCAGATTTCTGTCACGTATCTACCATTTCTCACTGAGAAATAGTTGTGCAAACACTTAAGAACCACAGGAAGAAGGAGAACTTATCCAGCTAAATGTTTACCCAGAACTTACCCAGCTAAATTCTTTAATGAACCGCAATACAAAGAACAGACACTTTATGACTGTCACAAAACGCTAAATATTTCTTGATAAGGCCACCATTGAGTTATGCTTTAGCACAAGCAAAGTTCAGCACTAGCAGAAGTACAATGAGTCTAAGGTTCCCTGAATACTATTCATAAGTACATACAATAAAGGCAAAAAAACAGTCTTCAGAATAATTATAATTTTACTGTATTGAATCCTTTTTCTATACACTTGATCTTGTCTGCCATAGTGACTTGGTGACCATAAGGAAACTTTCACAAATTGGGAATTAAATTCTCCTGCCCTGAACTGTCTAGTGCACCTGAAGATTATGTAGAGAAATGTTTATGCTTTCCGTGCAAGGCTGAGATCCGAGATTACAATACATGTGACACAATTGTAAACTGACAAGAGTTAAGCAAGATAGTGATTCAGTGTTGCTTTGCTTCATGACCTTTTGTTTGGGTTATCCATGTGAATACTGTCAAATTAAACGAATGAAAAGGCCATACTTGGGATCTAAAGGAAGCTCTATTAATGAGTACCAATTTTGATGCACTTTACTGTAAAGAGTAATTTCAGATTAAATTATTGTAACTCTGTAAAAAAAGTCTGTGTTTTTCATTTTGCCTAGGCCCATGTAGTTGGAGAGCCAGCAAGCCTACTCAGATCTTTCATCACAAGTAATACAATTTTTGATTGTAACATAATGGCAAGGAAGAAATCTATGAGTAGTTTTATGTTTCACTGTGGAGTTTGCTAATTTATTTTCTTCCCAACTTCTCACTACTTTTTTCCCTGTTAGGGCTTTGCTTTCATTAGCTTCAGTCCCCAAAAAAATACATTGCCTTTGGATAATAGTGAAGGATAAGAAGGGAAGGAGCAAGGATAGAAGTCCTCTTCCACTGACCTACAGAAGGGGTCACAATAATGTTAAAATTACAGATCCTTTAAAAGGTGATCAAACAAACCATCCAGAGCACAGAGGCTTGATACCATCATGATATATTGTACTGCTACTCTGCTCTTCTCTTCCTATTCTTCATGTCAGCAGGAAACAGAATTCACAAGATTGTAGCCCTCTGAACACATCAGCAAGTTACAGTCTTGTCCTTTTCAGTCTCCTGCCGGTTCAAATAACAGGAACCAATAGAAAGAATAGTTCAAAGATCTTATGAATGACTGCAACAAATAGAATCCTTCGGGTGATTGTTAGGTACTCCACACTAACAAGCTTGACATGGTTGCAGTCTCCTTCAGGTTTTTCACGTTCTCAACAGAATTTAAGGAAAACTGTTTTCTCTCTGAGTGAGCAAGTGAACACTGACGGAGGAGGAGTCTAGAATGTGGTTACACAAACTTAGCTAGTATGAACTGATCCTTACCTTTGTTTTCTGCTCCTATTTCCCCCTCCCTCCAACTTGGCACTTTGGGGTTTAGACAAATGGTAAAGAGAAACTGATCTCCAAACTCAGTGAAAAATATTTTCATCTCCATTTTTTTTCTGTGAGGTTTGAGCACAAATAAGCATTTCCATCAGCAAAGTTTAGATGCTCTTGGTAGCCCTATGCATGTTTTCTAAGCCTTAGTTCTTCCTTCAGTTATCTTTGATATATACTAAACATGAATAAGGAACCTGCACAGTTATTTGTATTTCTTCTGCAGACGAGTAAAGTCCTAAGTTCCCTTTTCATCCCACTTCATTCACTTTATCAGTAACTGAGTTGCAGTATTTTTTCTATTTCCATTTAGCAAATGCTATGAGGGTAGGATTGTTGCACTGTACCTCAAAGAAATTGCCTTAAGAATTAATTGGAAAGATTTTCATCCCAGTTTCACTCAGTAAAAGTTGGAGTGTTCTGCCAATTCCCACAGGAGAACAGCACAAACCTCTTTAGCACAGGTGTTTCTGGGACTGGGATTTGTTAGGAAAAGTAACTATTTAACAGCTTATAATGCTTTTAAAGCCAAAACTGTCTCCAACATTTTTCAAGATCCTGTTGCAAATACCTGTACATTTCTTGCGGGGGTCTTTGCCACAGATCTGATGATCTGGAAATCAATGCAAATAATATTATATGTTTCTAATTCTAAAGAGGACTTTATCCTGTGTGTTTTGATTTTTTGCTTTCATACACGCTTGACAGTCAGTTAGCATAATCTTTAATCACACCTTTAATAAACAAATGATGTGTAGGGGGAGAGCTGGGCTTCTGTGATGGGGAGCTATTCTCTTAAAAGCATAAGTCTATTAGTCTTATTTTCATCCATTTTAACACACCATTTCCACTGACATATTCAGTTATTGCCAGTTCTAAGAGTTACTGCACCACTGCTTAATAAGAATGTGTGGTTTCTGACACTTATTTATAGTATACTAAACCTAAAGTCAGACTGGGTGGTAAGAGTTTTAGACCACCTGGGATGTCTTTAAATCTTCAGCACATGTTTAAGTGCAGCAAGACCAGAAATAATCCCAAATATGCATTCATCGCACTATTGGCTGATTCACCCTTTAAAATTATATTTTCATTTCAAGGAACTATTTCTCCCAAGCGTCCTTTCAAAAAACAAAAATGGTTTATTATATCTTCATCAGTTAAGTAATGGAGAAATACTCGGCGAAACAAAAGTGACTGTTAAAATTTTATTTTAAAGCAAGGTATGTGTGGACAGCAAATTGACGGATTTTCTGGATTTAATTTTCTTTCTTTCACTCTCTTTGCATGAAACAAGAACTGTACGTTTCATGTGAGACTACATAATTTGTTTAGTTTTACAAGTGTCTAGTTGTAAGCTTAAAATATGCATCATGCAGTAACTGTTTTAGGAAAAAAAACTATACTTCCTTTCAAAATATTCATTTAATAAGTATTTCCTAAGTATCTGAGTGGTATTTCTAATTGGTAATAAGGTGATCGAGTAAGCAACACCATTTTTAATAACCATATTACAAATCAATCCCCCTCTTCTTCCATCTGTATTTTCATGTTAGGTGAAGGACACCATTTGTCCTCTGTCCATCAAAGCACTTAAACATTTGCAGTCTCCTTGACTTCAGTAGTGCTTTTATTCATGGACCCAAAGTGAAACATGCTCTGAAGTGTTTCTGGGGGATCAGATTGTTGCTGAGCAAGGGCAGCAAAGCAGAACCTAGACAGAGCCTCTCGTGCTGGAAATGTTGCATGGTAATAATATAGGTTTTTTTCAGGTACAATGGTTTTTGAACTATTTAACAATAAACTTGAGTGCAAAGGGAATTGTGAAATACATCACGTTGCTATTTTAAAAAGTATAATTAAAATATGAGGAAATTTGTAGTAACCATTGTTAAACAGCAGAGAAACCAAAATCAATTTGATACACAAATTTATCAGAGCAAGACACGTCCTTGGTGTGAATTGGAATAGATTCAGAATACTGAAAATTTCCTAATCAGTGAGGAGCCTCCAATTTCTACCAGTCTCATACTAGTGTTAAATGTTTTTAATTTAATTTATACTGACCCTCAATTACAAGGGCTTTGCTACACTGCAAGTAAAAAAAGTTACTATGGAAAATTAGTGAAATTTTCACAAGATAAACATATCTGTAAATAAGTAGTTGATGGTTACGGTAAACAAACTTTCTTACCTATAGCTTTTAAACTGTGGACTAAATAGTTAAAGTATTTGGAAATTCTTTGTCTGAGAAACACTGTCAAAAAAGCACTCATCCCACAGTCACATTATAGCTGAGATTTTCAAGATAGAAGATTTTCTTCTTGTGCACAGTAAGGTAAAACAGTGCTTGCTCGTCTTTATTAGAGGACAATAAAAGAAGGACAAGCATATTCCTAAAGTACAGCAGTACAGTAAATCTCTGGGATTTACTTTTGGTTATTTTCTTAATTTGGCTTAATTTAAGAAATGTAATCACAGGCGACAATAGCAAAGGCAAAACCAGAATAACCTCAGATATAATGTACTGTTTAAATTCATACTTTTCATGCAGGGTAGTTATAGTCACTACTATTATCAAGGAAATACAGATGACGTAAATGCATTGTTTGAGAATTGCTCTAAGAAAAAAAAGAAAAAACAACCAAAAAAACCCCACAGACACTTTTCCCACAAGAACCTTATTTTTAATCAAGCACACTTTACTCTTCAAGCAGGAAGCCAATATGATATTACAAATGTTTTTGCCAAGTGATAGAATGTGCAGTCATGCACCAGCAATTGAATCCTGAAATTCAGTTTGTCCATATTAGACAAGAAATAGCTTTTGGGTTCAAGCATGCACTATATTACAAGGGGAGGCACTTAAATACATAAAGGGGAGGGCATGCATTTTATTCCAGAAGACTGAAATACATCTTGCAGTGTGGGGCTTTGATGTTATTCATATGCTAACAATATACCATTTCCTCCAAGTGCTTGATACATCAGAATAAAAAGACATAATTTGCTGACATTGTGCTGAACACTTCCTGTCCAGAATACTGATCAATTGTCATTCAGCTTCCAAGGCAAATACACCCAAAATAGCCCTCAACATAACCTTTACATTACGCTTTTAACATTTAAAATTTCTAGTTAAAATAATTTTCCATTTTATAGAATAAAACAATGAAACAAAGACCATAACTGTATTTTTCACTCTGCTTCTAAAATGCAGTTCTAGTGCCCCAGGGACTTCTTTCATCTAGTGTAAATGCTGGCATATGATGTGATTGTTAACATAGCTGGCCACCAGATGAAGTAAATTATCTAAACTGCCAAGATTCCTACTTTCATTCCAATTTAAACATCAATTTAACACAGAAACTGAAGGGTATTATGAAAGCTTTAGTATGAACCATTTCAGATATGAAAAAGAATAGAAGGATTTCTCCAGCCACCAAAACAAACAAATATGTAATTCATTGAACCTGAAGATGAGTTCAAAAATGATCAGTGCACAAAGGTATTTCTATCTAACACCCCAGGCTAGTAAATTAATACAGTATACCATATGCACCTTGCAAAAAAGGAGTCATCTGCATGAATCCACCAGGGCATTATCCAGAAGAAACTGTTATATCAAGTGGTTAAAAGGAGAGCCTATAGCCAACAAGTATCTGGCTACTTTTTCTAAGGCAAAACACTTCGAAGCATATTTGGGCTGCGAGATTGCCCTATTCAGGAAGATTTTTCTCCAGTTTAAACAATCTAATTATGGATTTCTTTCTGAGAGTCACTTAATCTCCTTTTTTCTCAGCTCCTACCTCCTCCATATAACACTAATTCTCTTACTCCATTCAATGGCATGCCCTCAAGGCTGTGAGCTCTTTGACACAGCAGCTTCCTTTGCATAGCACAATGCAGTCAGTTTTACATAAGGTGCTGAGACATCACCATGGCAAGGTCTAGGCAATGCAGGAGACTCCTGGAAGGCATGGAGGATATCTTCTTAGGTCACAGAGTACACAGCCCTAGTGGAAGGGATGCATTTCTAGACCCGTTGGTCAGCAGAGTAAGTGAGATAATTGAGGACATCAAGATTGGAGGCAGCCTGGCCTGCAGTGATCACAGCTGGAATTTGCAGTCCTCAAGCTTGTGGGTCAAGTAAAACTATGTCCCTGAACTCTAGAAAAGCAAACTTCCACCTCTTCAAGGAGACAGTCCATGAGATACCCCGGGAGACCTGGATAGATGGTCACATCCAGCTGGTGGTGGTCAATGTCTCAGAGTCTCAGTGGACATCAGTGACAAGTGGTGTCCCTCAGGGGTCTGTACTGGGACCAGTGTTATTTAACGTCTTCATTAATGACATAGATGAAGGGATCAAATGCACTCCCAGAAAACTTGCAGATGACAACAAGCTGAGTGGTTCCTTCAGCACTCCTGAAGGTAAAGATGTCATCCAGAGGGACCTGGAAAAGAAGTGGGTCCATGGGAGCTTCATGTTGTTTAACAAGGCCAAGCGCAAGGTGCTGTCCTGCTGAGAAGGGCTTGTGGGTGCTGGTGGGTGAGAGGCTGGACATGACCCAGCCATGAGCACTCCCAGCCCAGAGAGACAAACGTGTCCTGGGCTGCATCCAAAGCCCCGTGGGCAGCAGGGGAGGGAGGGGATTCTGCCCCTCTGCTCTGCTCTGGTGAGAGCCCACCTGAAGTGCTGTGTGCGGTTCTGGGGTTCCCAGCAGAGGAAGGACATTGACTTCTTTGAGTGACTCCAGAGGAGGGCCAGGAGGATAATTAGAGGGATGGAGAACTCCTGCTATGAGGAAAGGCTGAGTGAATAGAGATCGTTCAGCCTAGAGAAGAGAAGGCTTCAGGGTGACCAAATTGTGGCCTTCCAGTATCTGAAAGGAACTTAGGGGAAAGATGGGGAGGGATGTTTTGCAAGGGCACATAGTGACCAGACAAGAAAGAATGATTTCAAACCATTTTTCGTTTAAATTATTTTAAACCTACTCCCAGAATAGGTTTAGTTTAGATATCACTAATAACGTCTTGACTATGAGGTTGATGGGAAACATGTTCCCAGTGAAATTGTGGCTGGCCATGCCTGGTGTGTTCAAGGCCAGGTTGGATGCGGCTTCGAGCAATCTGGTCTAGCGGAAGGTGTCTCTTTCCATGGCAGGGAGTTTGTGACAAGATGATTTTTATGTTCCTTTCAAAACATAGACAATATTAATCTGTGTGCCAAGAAGATATTCAAGTCTCAAAATATGTGACAGAGCTCTGAAATGTCATGGGGCAAATGAAGTTTTTATAGAGAGAAGCGCCCAACTCTTCAAGGACTTACGTGACTAGCTAGTGCTTTAAAAAGGAGTGACAAGTGTTGAGATGTGATTTCTTGTAGATGGTCTGCATAGGAGAAGAAAAATAAATCCAATCAGCAAATGTACCCCATAATTCTAGTAGCTCTTCCTCCAGTCCTATGGAGTCCTACAAGCCATGTCAAAATGAGAAAAAGGTGTTTCTAATGAGGTTAATCACAGTGCATCCAGTCGGCATGCATGCCATTTTTTGTAACACCCAAGTTTATTACCTACTGGCATATATCCTCTTTGTCCCCCAGTGGAACGAAATGGTGTTTCTGTGTCATTCTTGAACAGAGGAGTTTACCAGTAAACAAGACTAAGAAATTACCAAAGGGAAGGACATCCTTTGAAGAAAATCCAATTATTATGATTAATGTGTTCTGGCATTAACTAGACTGCAATGGATATAATTTACCTATTTTGGTCAATATATTGCAAAAAAGGATAACAACAAGATTTTAAACAGCTCCCAAAATTATCAAAGAATATAAGTTTTTTCTACAATTAAGGCAGATTACACAGGTGACAAACTTAATGAGAACATGAAATGAGGCCAACCTATAAAATTGACTAGATCAATAATTAAGCCAAAGTGGTCCTTTTGGAGTTAAATGGCAGAGGGGAAAAAAAGCGTCATCTGACACCATTTACATGAACAGTGGCTGTAGGTGGAACAGAGTGCCAAATCAAAGAGGTGATGACAATCACTTTGAAGAGGATTTTACCATTTTGACAAGACAAAATTAGTCAACATATCAGTAAATGATGTTTGTTTCATGACTCCATAATGCTCTCGGCCAAGTAGCTACCAAAACATCAACTCTACAACATAAGCAAGAAAAAAAAAAGAAACCATATCAGAAGGACAAACACACTACTCATTATTCAGACAATATGACTGTATCTCCTGTAGGGACCATTTTGCAAATACTTCAGTGCAGGTCCAAACATGTACACCCAAAACACTGGATTTACATGCTTTAGCCGCCAGATCATTTTCATGCAAAACCCCACTTTTTCAAAGTGCCTAAGATGAGACAAAGGAACTCAAAAAGCCAGCAGCATTTACACCTAACAACCAAAACTTTAGAACTAGATCTTAAAGCCATCCTCACAGTTTACTACTCAAATATAAACAAAAGTATAGGCAGTGGAGCTTAGATTAGTATTTATAAAGGCAAGACAGTCTTCAAGCGAAGTTCCATTCCTGACATTCATACACAAGGGTTATACAGCCTATAAATAAAGCCAACATTTTCACCATCTAGTTTAACTGACCTCTCCTGCTTAAGGGGTACTGGTGTACCTGGAGGAAGTGCTTGCCAAGACACTTTGACAGGGTGGTCCGGTCAGCTGGAGGTTAGCAAACATGACCTCCATCGACAAGAAGGGCCAGAACGGAAGATCTGGCTTGTCAGCCTGACCTCACTGCTGGGGAAGATCCTGCAGCAGACACCTTGAGTGCCATTATGCAGCACATGCAGGACAACCAGAGGATCAGGATAAGCCAGCATGGGTTTATGAAAGTTGGGTCATGATTGACCAACTTTGTCTCGCTCTATGACAAGGTGACTCTTTCAGTGGATGACAGAAAGGCTGTGGATGTGTATACTTGGGCTTTGGTGATTCCTTTGACTTCATTTTCCTCAACCCTCCCCTGCAGAAACTGGCTGCTCATGGCTTGGACAGGTGCACTATCCACGGAGTGAAACCTGCCTGTGTGGCTGTGCTCGGAGAGTGGAGGTGAGTGGTGGACATCCTGTTGGCAGCTGGTCAATAGTTGTGGTGCTCAGTACCGGGGCCAGTCTTGTTTAATATCTTTATCCGTTATCTGGATGAGAGGATGGAGTGCCCCCTCTGTCCCTTTGCAGATGGCAGTAGGTTGGGTGGTGATGTTGATCTGCAGGAAGGCAGGAAGGGTCTTCAGAAGGGTCTGGACAGGCTGGATCGATGTCTGAGGGAAAGTGGATGAGGTTCAATAAGGCAAAATACCAACTCCTGCACTTGGGTCACAACAACCCCAAGCAGTTCTCAGAGTGGCTGAAAAGCTGCATGGTGGAAAATGATCTGGGCATGCTGGTCAGTAGTGGCTGAACATGAGCCAGCTGTGCCCAGGTGGCCAGGAAGGCAAATGGCATCCTGGCCTGCATCAGTGGTAGTGTGGCCAGCAGGACCAGGGCAGTGGCTTTCCCCCTGTACTGGGCACTGGGGATGCCACACCTCAAGTCCTGTGCTCAGTTCTGGGCCCCTCATGACTAGGAAGACATTCAGGTACTCAAGTGAATCCAGAGAGCAACAGAGCTGGTGAAGCTTCTGCTCTCTACAACTGCCTGAAAGGAGGTTGTAGTGAGGTGGGGGTCAGCCACATTTCCCAAATAAAAGGTGGCAGGACAAGAGGAAACAGCCTTGAGTTACTCCAGGGTAGGTGTAGATTGCATCTTAGGAAAAATTTCTTCACTGAAAGGGTTCTCAAGCCCTTTAACAAGCTGTCCAGGGAATCATCATTCCTGGAGGCAATTTAGAAGACGTGTAAATATGGCACTTAGGGACATAGTTTAGTGTTGGACTTGGCAGTGCTGGGTTAACCATTGGGCTCTATGATCTTGGAGGTCTTTTCCAAACTAAACGATTCCATGATTCCATAAAAGTGTTGAAAGAACAGATCTGTGCCCTGCACTCATTTCTTAGTGAAAAAAGAGAAGACACAAGAGCAATACTTACCAGCTGAAGAGAACAAACATCCTGTAAACAACAGCAAGCAGTGTCAGATAACTACTTGTTGGCATAACTATTTATCTCTGACAAGCGTAAAGGGCAAGGCATCATTTTCAACTTGCAGAGTTACAGCCTGGTACTTACACAGCATGGGGATTTTTTAAGAATAGCTGCAAAATTTGTAAATATATATTTTAAGCAAAATTGTGGTGCATAAGTAGGTTTTGTTCTTATACAGTAACAGCAAACACCAAGTAAAATACTTCAGTAATAACCTGAGAAAGGAAAGGCAGGAGTAAGTATAGAGAATGAATACAGAGAAAAACTTTGTCCCTCTCAGAAAAAGAAATGAGATGAAGTTGTGAGAAGGCACAGAATCAAATGCATCATACTAGACTGTGGATTCCATCAGAATGGATCTTTGTTTTCCCCCCATCTCTCCTTTCAGAAATCTTATAAGCACTTCGGGTTTGGTTTTTTTTTTTTTTTTTAGTTCTTAATTGATGCATCCACAGGACACTTAGCCCCAAGAATAAGGCATACAGTGTACTGTGTTATCATGTACGATGTTATTTTTACTAGTTACTGTAAAATATATAAACAAATCATATATGATAATTTGATACAGATGCCATCCTACATGTAAATATTGCAAAGTTCTGACCTTCTTATAATTGTGCTTATTCTTCCTATCACAATTTAAGTGAATTAGTATTTTACCTTTACCTTATAAACAGATAAATTTCCAGTGGGATGGAATAAAACATTACTCTTTTAAACACAGTCCACATTCTTGTGCATTTCCACCCTGCTTTTTCTGAATCACAAGCTTTCGCATGTGTGTGTGCATTTATACATGTCTGTGGCTTATCATTACTTTTTTAGTTCTTCCTTAAGGGAATAGCTCATTGAAAGAGAAGTCACACAAAACAAGAACATGCCCTGGACATGCAACTACAGCACAATCAATGCTTGTGAAGTATGGAAAGGTAGGTACAAAAGAATATGCAATATACACAGGATGCTTCCTCTCTAGCTCTCCTTTTCAACTTCCTGATCTTGGACACTCTGATCAAATCTCAAGCTATTTACAATAGTTCCAAAATGCTGACTTTGTTAATGCACAGACCTCAGCAGGACAAGGACTGTTGAGGATGATTGATTGAAATTCATAACATGTTGCAAAATGATTTCTTTGAGATAGCCAGTAGGGAACTCTTGTTTGTTGAACTTATTACTCATTCATGTATTCATGAAACAAAATACAATAAAAGCATAATCCCTCCATAGCGCCTGAATGAGCACATTGAAATGAACCCAGAGCTTTGCAGTGCTAAGCAAGGTCTTTACTTTGCAACAGAACAGTTTTATATTGCAATATCATTAGCTGAGCCTAGAGTTTACATTATACTTATAAATCAGCAAGGGAAATTTAACCTGCATTGTAATCTAAGGTTATGCTGAAAATCAGATATTAAAAATACACACGCATAATAACAAGTGCTTATGGGACTTTTTTATTTTCTCCTTCCTAAATGATTTAGCAATTACTGTGTTGAAATGTAACTAAGACTGTGAATCTGCTTGCATTTTGACAACTAAAATGTGGGTCAAAACAAACACAGGAATAACGAATACACTTTGGCAATCTGAAAGCCCTTAAAGTAAATCAGTAACAGGAAAATTGAGTTGTCAAACCTGTTATTTGAATAAAACTACTGACAAGATTTGAATCAGAATTTCCTATGTTTGAAATACTGATTAAAAAAAGGACTAAAATTTAAAAAGAAAATCACTGTAAAAAGATCCAGCACTGAAAGTGTTTACGTTCACAAATGTGAATGGGATATTTATAAATTTACTGTACAGTCATATACCAAGCAATGCTTGATTTTCCATTCCTTACTAAACTTTCCTGTTGCTTCTCTTTCTAAACTAAATATTTGCATATTTCTGTTCAGCTTGAGCTAGTTTTGCATTCTATATTCACATCCTATCTTATCTTGAGAAGAAATATATTTATACACTGTAGACATCGGGTTTTGCATTACTAATTTCCATAATTTGTCATTTATTTTCAACCATAGTAGATGCAGAGCCACTTGGCAAGGCACTGTTACTGACCTTGGTGTTGTCAAAATGTTGTGCTAAACTAAGAGGACTTCTGGAAATCATCTTGACAAATTGTTTCCTCTTGCTTCAAAAGGAATCCTCCCTCCTCTCTGCAAAATGCTTACAACTTGCGATAGAAGGATAAGGAGTCCTTGACTTTGAAAGGTCTAGGTCAGCTTTTCATTGAATTTTTTCTATTTCTTTTGATCAACCAGACCAAAAAAGTAAAAAAGCCGTGAGTTAACAAAGTATATCTGGCTGCATAAACAATTTGATTTTGGAGGAGATAGAGACAATAATTAGGCCCAAACATAATCTTCCAAAGTTAAAGTTAACCAGATGGGTCGATATTCATCTCAGCTCTGAACATGAAAGTTGAAGGATCCCTGTTTATGGGACACCTAGATGATTGTCTTTCAAAAAAACTCCCTTCTCTTGCGTTAATCTGTGTTCTTACCCCTTGAACTGGGAAAAGGACTTTAGTCACAAAGGCTGTGTGAGCTCTGTTCAGTTAGCAAAGAACGGCGATGGATACCAAAGCCCATGGGAAGCTTTGAGGTGCAGAAGGCTACTTCTTCCCTTTCCCGTGATCTAAGCATGAAGATTTGCATGATGCCATCCCAGCACAGGGAAAAGCATAGTTGGAGCTCTGATTTGATGCACTTGCACAGCATAAGCCTGTAATCAAGAAAGATTTCAGCCTTTTTGGATAAACAGCACCCTAATATTTGAACAGAGAAAATCACTGAAGTTTGACTTCAAAATAGCATGTCAGCGAGATTCTAACACCATGCACAATCTCACTCTGTGTTGCAAAGAGTGCTGGGGGGTTTTGCTTGCAAAGATTTAAATATTCCCTTTTATTTACAGTCAATGTCTTGACCTGCTGTTACTTCTGGCAAGCACTTTGTTGTGTTGATGCACAGAGAATAATATTGATGCCTCAAAGACAATAGTGCTTTCCAGATAATGGTGAAAAAACAGGGTTTTAAATAAACTTTTCTTCAGTTGAGAAACAGTGACAATTGTTATCAGCTTGTCATCATCTCACCAGCTACTTCTGAAATAACTTCAATTTTTTTTGCATTCTTTTCTTCTACATGTTTTTAATGGTATAAGTTATAATTCGACAGGAAATCTAAAAGTATTACAAGCAACTCTACACCAGCTAACAAGACATTCTGCTAACAAGTCACTTAACAATGAAGCTTCCGAGGCATTGGGGATGCCTAAAAATGTCATTTCATATGCAATACCATTACTTCAAATGGTGACTCTGACTTGATTCAAATTGGAAATTTTCGGAAAAGTAAATCTGGTTAACAAGCTCATAAATTGTAGAGCTTAAATTAAAAGTATATTATTTCAGTCAAATAAAACTTGGAAGATTCTTGCGTTAGAATTAAATGGTGAGGAAACAGGAATGAACTCAATTTTCTGAAACACATGTATAACCTCTTAGGAGCTCTTAATAGAAAACAAGGTCTTTGCATGATGGGATGGGAGAATCTTTTTTCAGCTCAAGAGTTTATATTCTCAACCATCTCAATCTCACGACAAGATCTTTTTCTCATTATCAAGGACATTCAATCTTTCATGCCAGTGTATACCACGCAAAAGTATACCAATATACCTGACTAGTGTACCTACAAGGCAGAGAATGCTGGTAGGCAGAGGAGGTAGCTCAGTTTGCAGTAATTGTATTCACCCTGAGAAGAAGGATTAACTGTTTCAACAGTGCTGATGAAACATTATTGATGCAGCTATAAAGTTTTCAGGACTTTGATTAGCTCACTTATATTTGCTTAACACCACACTGAATTGTGCTTCATAGCTTCACAATCACAGGTGTGGAATATACACACATCCCCACCAGAGCCCTCCTACCAGTCCTTCTTCTCCAACAAAAGCTCTTACCAGCAGGAGCTTTCCTTTCGAAGGAATCAAATCCCTTCATTCTTAGGCTGCTCAATCGGGCTTTTTGAAGTACCACTCTCTTAAAAACTGGATCCCTCCCTCCTGTCTTAAAAGATGTCCAATATCTATATAAGGTAGTCAAAATGCAAACCTGTCATGTTTTAAATCAAATAAGACCCAAAAAATTAATCTTATTGTTAACTCCACACTGAAGCTGTTCCATCCAATCCTTGCCTATGTAAAGCTCCAGCTTTTCTCTTGTACCTCACACCCTGTGGTCATTGTGCTTGCATTAATCTAGGTAAAGGTAACTTGACCTAATTAACCTGGGATTGCTAATCATATATATATTAAATGATTGCTTAAATCTTTATCCCGTTCCACTTCAGTGGTTACCATATACAACTTCCTATATCAAATGCTGACAGCAGCAAATACGAGATCTCCTGTGATGGTTAAGAAGAAGTGATAAGTCAACATTTCAGTCAGTAACTCTCCTTTAGGAATCCTCCGAAGTGCCACTTTGAAAGACTCCTGTTAGATTCTAATAATCTCATTTTTGTCTATTCACTCATCTTTAACTGATCTCTCACCTTCCTAGTCAGGTAAAACTGGGCTGAACTTCAGAAAGTGAGAAGACCTCTGAGAAGGACTCTACATCCTGCGGTGGCAGCTCAGGAAAGCACTTGGAGCGCATCTTTTGCTATGCTGGAGGCCTGATCAGTGGCCACCTGAAGTCTGTGGGAGTCTATGGATTTCAGAAATCTTGTTCATTCGTATTAGGAAAAAAGGTTTGCCCTGTTTAGCTCTCAGTCGTTCCTTATTGCAAACACAAACACCAGCTCAATGCTCAATCAAGCCATTACTAAATTTCTTAACTTTCTACAAAACTATTCCAAAAAAGTCTTAATCTGACCCTAGGGCAGAGAGATTAAGATTTAAATGTTTCAGAGCGGCAGTCTTTCCTGCTCATGCCTGAGTGTTTTGCACGCTGATTTCAACAGGGTGTGAAAATGCCAGTGATTAGACAAGTGTAAGCCCCTGTTTTCGTGTGAAGTTCATTTTAAGATCAAGGCTTCAGTCAGTGTAGCCATGGCAATTTTATTGTAGCACACTAATACCCAAACTGTTACCATGGAACCGAGTTACAAAGACTTGGACAATCAATTCCAATTATAATAGTTAAATGGTCATGACTTAAATCGTACAAATGGCAATTTTCATACACATATTTGAATTAAATAATTCTATTTATTGAGAACAGAGAGAGTTGTGCTTAGCATTGTAATACCAAGGCATGCCATTCAGGATATAATGATATAATTTGCCACATGCTACTTTTCTTTTTCCTTTTTTAACCTATATTCAAGTGCCATTCAAAAAGGTAGGTTCCTGCTGTCTTTAAAGATCAAAGAAGCCAAGGAAATTACATCCAATCTGATCCTGAGCAATCAAACATTCATATGTTCGATATTTCAAAAAGCAAACACATCAGCACCAACTGGAATTGACTTTTACAAGGTAATTTTTTATCTGGAAGTCAAATAATAGTACAATTAAATTTCCCTGTTCGTTGATTTTGGAATAAAGTGGAAGAAAAAGAACGGGTCAGGATAATGCAAAGACATTTTAAAATATAGATTTGGCTATTATTTCAGAAAGAACAAGAATAAAAGGTAATTTTAACTTTTTTCTTGATTGGAAGCAAGAGGAAGGAGAAAAGAGTGAAATAGCAGACTAGGCAAAATAAGTCTCCTTGACTTAATCCTTCTCTCTATCCTTGACAGGAGACACTGAATACTTTATTAGCACATACCTAATATACTGTCAAGTGGTCAGAGAACCAAACATTGCAGCTATTTCAAGGGTATCATTGTTTTGTGAACTCTGACAGGAAAACAAGAATAGAGAATATCTGCTTCAGCAGAGCAAGTGAAGCATTCTCCACTCACAGTCAAAGATATTTGGAGCCTAAACATTAGCTACACTTATTGCTCATTTGGACAAACAATCAAAGCATGCAGAAATCAAAACAGCGGGTTGTTTATTATGTGCCATCTGCCACCAACATGACATAAACTTGGACAGAGTGATCCATTACTGTTTGTGCAACAATAGCATGGAAGTGCTTACTGGTAGCAACCTTTAATTGAGAAAGTGAGTTTATTTTGCAATTGTTCAAAGAAGATTCCAACTTGTTTACATCATTTCTTGGACAAATGTTGTGTCAATTGAGTGCCTGAAGTCCTATTCACCTGGAAACTATAATGTATGACAAGAACAAAAAAAAACTATACAACAGTGTGGCCATTATGCTTCTGCAAAGTAAAAAAAAAAATGCCTGCAGTAAAAAACACCACACTGATTTAAGCACTGCTGTCAACATTTGCTTCTTTTAGGCCCTAAGGACCAATAGACTCTTACAGGGAAGCAAATCTGGGTCTTACAGACAGGCAGAGCTCCTGCTACTGATTATTCATAGTCGGGTCCCCAGAAACTCTTACCACATATCATATTTTTCAATTTGAAAGAGTCCACTACTTATATTGAAGCCTCCTTTCTCCCAGAAATTCAATCTATCAATAAAAATAGAACATCAGCACAAAAAAAATCCACAATGATTAAAACCCCACCAACAACAGAAAACCAACCCTTCAGAACTGACTTTTACTTCTGACTTTCCCTTAAGTGTTCAGTAAATTAATATATGACTATCCACCTGAAAAATCATTATCCACCAATATTGTCCATAACCACAAAATAATACTATTCACTGATGTGAAACTAAGTTGGAAACCTCTATAACTAACCATCTCTGTCACAGCCTCCTTTCTCTTAATTGCATGTGTATTTTGCTTCTAGGGTAAGCAAATGACAAAAAGGAACCAAATTTTGACAGTTAATTTATTGTTACAGTAGTCAATTATTCATTACTTTTAGCTGCTTTTTCCATCTACTTGAACAGTAAAATGAAAACTAGTGCCTTAAAAGTTAATACTATACTAACATGAGGGAAAAAAATAAATGAGTAGAGAAGAAATAACACTGTATCAGGAGAGACCTGAAAACCCAGAGATCTGGTTCAGAGACCTACAGATGACACACAATCTATGGTATTATGGTGAATTATCTTTATTCCCCTAGTCTAAGAGCAAAGAGGACAGCACATCACACGTTTACAATAATAAGTATTTCTCAAGTCTAAAGAATTTGAACAGAACTTGAAAGAACGTCATTGAGGTTTCTGATTTGTACCAAAAAACCCTCAACCAATTAAAGACATTACATTTCATTCCAAATTACATAATATCAAATTTCACTTCCATACCTGATATCTTCCTATTGTCCCATTGCTCTCCGAGGCAACCAGCGACATGACGAAGAGGACGTGGTCTTAAGCTGCACCATCAGGCTAGACATCAAAAAAAACTCTTTACAGAAAGAGTGGTTGGGCATTGGAATGGGCTGCCCAGGGCAGTGGTGGAGTCAGTGTCCCTGGAGGCGTTTTAAAAAAAAAACTGGATGTGGCACTCAGTGCCATGGTTTAGTTGATAAGGGGGTGTTAGGTCAGAGGTTGGGGTTGATGATCTCCAAGGTCTTTTCCAACCTAGCTGATTCCGTGATTCTGGGAGAAGCAGCCAGAAGCTGTATCCATGTCTGACGGAGCCAGTGCCAGCCGTCTCCAAGCCAAGACCATCAGTGACAGCGGCAGCACCTCTGAGACAGCAGATTAAAGAATGGGGAGAATTTATGTGTAGAATTGTGTAGAAGCAATTGCAGCCAGAGAACAGTGAGAGAGCAACAGCCCTGTGGATACCAAGGTCAGTGAATCACAGAATTATAGAATCATTAAGATTGAAAATACCTCCAAGATCATCAGGTCCAACTTTTGACACCACATTCCCACGCCCACTAAAACATATCATAAGTGCCATAAAGAGGGAGGAAGTGCTCAGGTACTGGAGCTGAGATTCCCCTGCAGCCCGCGGCGCAGACCACAGTGAGGCAGCTGTGCCCCTGCAGCCATGGAGGTCCACAGGAGAGCAGAGACCCACCTGCATCACAGGGAGGACCCCACTCCAGAGCAGGTGGATGCCTGAAAGAAGGCTGTGACCCTGTGGGAAACTCACACTGGAGCAGGCTCCTGCAGCACTTGTGAGCCATGGAGAGAGGAGCAGGTTTGCTGACAAGACTTGTGGCCCCGCACGGATTCCATGCTGGAGCAGTCTGTTCCTGAAGAACTGCACCTCCTGGAAGGGATCCACATTGGAGCAGGGGAAGTGTGTGAGGAGTCCTCCCCCTGAGGAGGAAGGAGCGGCAGAGACATGTGGTGAACTGACACAGCCTACCTCCCTGTCCCCCTCCACTTCTGGGGTGGAGGAGGGAAAGAAAACATGAATGAAGCTGACCTGGGGAACAAGGGAGGGGTGGGGGGAAGCTGTTTTGAGATTTCATTTTACATCTCATTATTCCTCTCTGAGTTTTCGGGCAATAAATCAATTTCCTCAGGTCCAGTCTCTTTTGCCCATGACAGCAATGGGTGAGTGACCTCCTCCTGTTCTTGTCTCAAACCATAAACTTTTGGTCGTATTTTCTCTCTGTTGTTCAACTGAGGAGCGGAGTGACGGAGCAGCTTTGGTGGGCACTTGTCATCCAGCCAAGACCAACTCATCAAAACATACAATTAGGCGTATTTAATCCTATCTGAGTAGTTGTCCTAATCTTGTAGGATTGCTACTTTCAGTAGCAAGTGGACTGATTTGTTATCCATTCTGTACATTCAAATGCATATTCATGACCGCAAAAACCTGGGAAAGCAAAGATATTCCATGGAGAGGATCCAAACAAAAGTAGAAGTAAAATTGCATGACTCATTAACTCCAGGCAATGCCAAACCCTCCTCAGCAGAATGATTTCTCTTCCAAAACCTTAGTATGTTATGTTTTCTTACTCTTCACAAGGCTTTCGGTTTTATGAATAAACGTTTTCCGTACCACAAACAGATGCATTTAAGTACAAGCTTTTCCTTACAAAACCTAAAGAAAACCATTAAAAATGAGCCTAATCAAAGAAAGGTAAGCTACAGAAAAACAAACATTTCTTCTACTACAACAGTTCAGATGCTGTGTTTGGGTCTGATCAAGTTGTTTGGACAGAGAAAATCTCTTATATTAAGAATAATAAAAATAACCAATAGTCCACCTATGTCATGGGGTTCTTAACTTTTTGGACCCCAAATCCCTGTCATCTCTCAAAATTGCTAATCATTTTTCTTAACATTAAAACATTAGAAATGTAAGATGTTTCCTGAATGAAGATGAACTGAAGCCTGCCTTGAAGACCAGCTGTACATACATACATACATACATACATAATCTTGATGACCACTAGGTGCATTTTGTATTAAAAATGCCTACAAGAGAAGAATATCAAGTTCAAGAAGATAGTAACCATACTCACATTATATAAAAAACATGGTTTAAGCTCAATCAAAACCAGGTTCACATTTGTATTTGATAATACTGAAATCACTGTAGGCCTGTAGCCCTATTTCTAGATTTCAAGATCTTCCTTTAGACTACATTAACCTTGAGTGGAAACGGTATAAGAATATTTGGGGGTTGGTAATTTGGACAATTGAATTAGCAATAAAGAAATAAGCACATAGAACTAATAGCAATAAATACAGAGTATTTAATTAAGCCTCAAGTTCAATATTTATTCATAAAAAGTTCAGTTTTCCCAAAATAAAGGGTGATTTTTTCTGAAGCAGCAGCATGCAAATAACATTTCAGTCCACAAATGCAACTATTGCTTAATAAGCTCTCTCCATTAAAAAAAACCCCAAAACTATCAGAAAACCCCACCAAATCTAGTCTGAGTCAAATTTTCATTGGAATTATTTCTAGCCCCGAATAACAAAGACATTAGCAAAATATTTCAGTCAGACCTTCCAAATCACATTATTCTAAATTGTTCCAACTTAAGCACATTTAAAACTCAATAAAACTCAGCAAGTATTATCTAAATCATACACTTACCAGTCTTCTTCCCACAAGCCTTGAAATCTGAAAGTTACCATGGAAACAAATTCTATATTTCCACAAATTGGAAGAGCCAGTTAAAAACAAAACTAAACTAAACTAAAAAAAAAACCAAAACCTCATTGTTAGCTATGCCTTATTCAAGGTATTAAGAAGGCCATGGCTAACTAGCCTTTAAACAGGAATAGTGAGAGTGATGCTCCCATTGATTAATTAATTAATTGGCCGGGGATCCAAAGAACGAAGGATGGGAGGGAGGGAGGGAGGGAAGGAAGGAAGGAAGGAAGGAAGGAAGGAAGGAAGGAAGGAAGGAAGGCTACAGTGTTTCGTTCAAATAAGCATTTTTTACAGCGCATTTACACCATGCTACTGTATCTGTTAATATTGCCACTAAAGCACAAATTATCCTGTGACCTAAGCGGAGGTTGAACTGCTGGTTGAAGCTTTAGATTAAAGCAGTGTATACTCAAAGTGTGGCCCACATCAGAGAACTACAGAGATTTAATCTCTCACAGCTTTGGTTTCCTATCTATAAAATGGGAATGGCATAGCTTGTAAGAACAGATAATACTTGGGAAAGGTACTGCTTAATGTTTATCTGCATGTCATACAACATCATGCAATTGCCATATTGTGCTGCGCTCATATTCCACGACGTTTATCTGTGACCTTGGGCAATACAAAGCAGCTGTAACTCCCAAGGCCGTCTCTTATGTCCATAGAGGTGAACAGGTGCATCTCCTGATACCTATTTTATAACAAGGTCCATTGCATTTCAGACTATACATGACCTAAATGTGTATGAAAAATTCAAACACAAGGCCTCAAAGCCAAAACATGTACAAATCGGGATCAGCAATCCTTGCTTGAGCTAAGTCCATGAAATTTCTACAATTGGATAAATTACTCCCAGAATACTTGTTACTGCAGAAGTCTTTCTCTCATCCTTAAGGTGCAAAAATAATCAGAAATGGTTCTGATACAGCAATTGCTTGCAGAGTCTCTTGCCTTTGGGAGACATTATTCTCAATATATCCAACACTGAGGTGCATCATCATCTTCCTGTTCAGTCTGAAATCTTATTTCATAGAATCATAGACTGGTCTGGCTTGGAAGGGACCTAAAAGATCATCAAGTTTGAACACCCGCTGCCACAGGCAGAGACACCTCCCACGACAACAGGTTGCTCAAAGCCTGATCTAGTGAAATTTATTCTCTGAATTCCCATCATTCATTTCAACCTTTTCAAATCATTATATTGATCTTACACGTTGTGTCTTCCGAGAATGCCCACAATGTGACAGTCCTGATAATGGCTCACATCACACGAATTCCTGTCAATTACAAACCGGTTTCAAAACACTATCAACAATGAAGTCCATCAGATAGTTACTGTTCTTAACCTAACCCAAAGTTAAACACACAAAGTTTTTTTCCCCTTTATTTCAGTAGCTATTTCTAAGAGATCTTTGAAACACGGCAAGCTATTTACCAGGAATTTTGAACTTGTGCAGTAAAGAGTCACATCAACTGAAAAAGTTTAAGATCAGGAGTTGGCAGGGAGTCAACAGATCTTTGGAATGCATGGCAGTGCTAGCCTGCCTGCATAAGAAAAAAAGAATTGTGAAAAAAAGATTGTGAAAAAAGCACGCCATCGTATAAAACAAACGTTTTCTTCAGCCTCAATGCTAAAACCGTACAAAAGCAAATATCTAAAGAATCTGTACTTTCTTTACTTAAAATAATATGCGCAATTATTACAGGTATTGAATTTGTTTACTTTAATTGTGTATTAGATGCAGACTAACTTTTTCCAGTTCTCAAAAATAGGTATCGCTAAAATGGGAGGTCTTAAATCCTCAGTGTTATTCTTCCATGCTATTTATAGAAATTCAAACTCTTTTAAACCTATTGTTAATCCATTTTTTTTCCTTTGTTCTAAAAACATTCCTCAGAGGAAAGACAAGAAGAAACATGCTACTTTTGTTATAAAAAATAAAAATATAGAATAATATATTTTTGGTTTTATAAATACCGACTATAACAGCAAATCCATCAAATTTCCTAGGACTGTTGGCACAGTATAAACACTCACTTTTCTTATTCAGAGGTATGTTTCAATGTTTCCAGATGAGAAAAATTGGGTGTTTGTGTGGCCTTAAGACATCCTTCTAGTTTCAGAGTAGCTACTGCCTCTGGTCATTAAAGAAAATTGGCAACTGACCTGATAAGTAAAAGCATTTACCATAATAAAAGAAAAAAGTATTAGGTACTAAAAGAAAGAATGGAGAGAGGGCACCTGAGAATTGTGTGTTTCTTAAGAGATACAGCACAGAAGACGCTGATTAAATACTACCATCTAAATCAAAAAATAACTTTACTTCTTTCCCAGCTAAAAGAATATACAGTAATCATAATTTAAATTAAAAAAAAAAAAAAAAAGAGTCTCTGATTCAATCATCTTGGGTTTTTAAGTCTTTAAAGCACCTCTGCATTGTTCTTCTCAAGTCCATTCTTCTAAGGTTTGATCACCTGTAAAATTGTAGTCCCTCTCAGGCTGGAAGCTCAACATTTTTCCTACATCTTCTGTCAAGCAGAAAAGAAATAAGAAGATCTTCCATGATACTTGCTTTTATAAAGTGATTACCCTACAACTTGTAAAATGTTAGTGCATTTTGAAACTATTTTGAAATTATGCTTTTTCACACAGGAATAGAGTGCACACACTTTTGACACAACTTTAAATGTGAAATGCTCTAGCAATTCAAGTCCCAATATTGTGTCCCATTATCTGCATTGGCAACTGATTTGTTTTCTAGGAATCAGTATACACATAAGTTTAAAATTCTGTTTTTGCAAATTTAGAATAATCATCTCAAGTCAACATAGCTTCAACAAAAAAATCTTTGCCAATTTTGGACTACAGTCCTGATGTACCTCAAACTGATCTTCACATGTAGTGTCATCACCAGTTTGTAATTTCATGGTGTTTCTCGGAAGTTTGCTTCTCCTTTGCTTCAAACTCATTTACTGATGATCCTTGAATACTTTCTACAAATAATCCTTCTTTCCTATATAGGAAATAGAAAAACACCTTATTCCCTAAATAATGCACATTTTATCTTTAACCAGAAGTTGAAAAACAGTTTGGTTTCTCATTAGTATAACAACTTGGACTAAAAGCATGTTATTTTTTGACCTGTGTTCTCCTCGTGTGAGAAGTGGTCTTCATACAGCCTCTTGAAAACTAACCTTGTGTGTAAAGTGTAGATTCTTTCTTACAGAATCCACTAACACTTTCCTTATGTATGTCCCTAGAAATACGTAGTACACTAACTTAGACAATGTTATGTTGCCCTGTTCTTCAGTCCAAAGCTTGTTTTCTTATATTCCGTAACATGTAAAAATTCCCATGTGTTTTTAAGTTTTAACCAAAGTGTTCTTACATCTTGCACATGTAAAATATTGCACATCTGTCATAAAATTCTTGCCTGTTATGAATGAAAAAACATTCAGAGAAATCTAAGGTTTTCCATTTTCTGTGACATTTCTGCCTCTGTCAAAAGTTTGGACATGCGATATACTTTTTTACAGTCTTATGTAGAGTCTGAAAACTTCACTCAAGTGAACTTCTGCAGATTTCCATTTTCTGAAAAGCAGCTTTTTATTTACGCTAATTTTAAACTAAGTAACTTTCAGCAATATTCCTGGTTTTTTACTAGACATAAGTAACTCTAAGCAACACACGGAAAATATCATAGACTGTAACATCTTCCAACCTCTCGGACACCAGACAACAATCAAAGAGAGCATTAGCATCGAGCAACATTTTCACAGACCATGAGTGGCTGAACCATCACGTCTCTGAACACAGCTGACAGCTTGCCCTCATCTAAAGAAGCATTAGCAATGCCTTCCAACAGCAGGCCCAACTCTATTCCGCTTCTTTTCCACAGCTATATGAAGGGATAGATCCCATATTCAGCTGGCTGTGCAGATCTTCTTAGCACATCTGAGATTGCCAATCTGGGCACAAGGCAAAGATCAGCCAGGGTAGGTTCCTCAGTGTCATACTCCTGGTGTCATGCCATTAATTGCCGCAGAAACCACTTCAAATTGTATCTATGGAGAAAACTGAACTAGTGTCTCTTCTTCAAATCTACTTTCTGCTATCAGAATACCTGCTTTAAAATTATATCCTTGCAGAAAGACCTTCTGCATTTTAATATTTTCTTCCTTGGAAAAACATCCACTAAATTTTGAACTCACATACACACATAATTTAACCACTAAAAATATAATACAATTGGAAAAGAAATTGAGCTAAAAATTTCTGTTAGGAAAAATAAGACCATAAAATCTAACATATACAAATACTATCCTGCAGTTATGGCCGAACTGACTTTTTTTGTTGCTGTCCACTGAAATGTTTAACCAGCTCCAGATTATTACATTTGCCTTTTTATTAATCTTATCTACACTGTCGTGCTCCCAGACTACTACGAACATTGCATAAAGTCTTGTCTTTATGGAAAATAAGCTCTATCTGGTTACCTAGGTGCAACATAAACTATTTTCTATGAACCAAATACAGAATTAAACATCTGAAAATGAAAACCTTAGGGAAAAAAGACAACTGAGGTTTGCTGCCAGAACACATTCTTTATGTTTAAACATTCATACTCTCCTGTCAAATTTTCAAGCAATTATAGTAAACAATATTTAGTGTAATTTAATTTTAAATCTTATGCTAATTGTAAGTGACCTTTGAACCGTGGAAGCGGTGCTACCATCCGCATGGCAAATGTAATTATGGAATCTGATTTCCTATATGTTGTGAGCAATGAAACTGCTTTAATTGACACTGATATATATTTGCAATAACTTTTGTGTAAATTAAAAATCAATGTCAATATTAGCTCCCTGGATCTCATTTTTGTCAGACTGCTTATTTCTTTAGAATTGGAGATATGCAAGAGGAAATATTTTGCAGAAGGTACAATATATGTTTTAAATCCCAATGTAGTGTTCATGCATGCCATTTACGCGAAAACCTTGCATATCTCACACTTATGTACACACAAATAAGGACAAATCCCGTCAAATCTAGGCTGCCTTCAGGAGATTTTGCTTCCAGCTGATTTTTGATTGATTGTCAAGCATGCTTCACCATGACTAAGTGGGATATCATTGTATTATCTGGTATCAATGCTGCAGTGCATTGTAGATATCCAAAACAGGGTTACAAAAGAAACTAAAAGTAGAATTATTCACTTTGATTGTTTTTTTCCAATTTTTATAGGGCATTCTAGATTTTAAGCCCTTCTGTCCTGCTGTGCAGTCAAAGATATTCTTGGCAAACATTGCTAACATTTCTCTCCTATTTTATCATTTTTCTTTGTCCTCATACTCTTTGTTTAAATGTTGGAAAGCAAACTATAAATACAAACATGTAAAATGTATTTAAAGTTTTATACCAAGAAAGGTGTCTTTGTTTATCATCAATAAAAATATTCTGCCATCTGGATGCAAGCATTCATTAAGAATTCAGGTAAATTTCAGACTAGGCTTTGAAACAGTCACAATAGCTGCTGTGAGGAGTGGAACGAAGGTGGTCTTTGCTGTTTGAGCCCTCAAAACCGGCGTGGTGGATCAAGCAAAGTATTTTTCTATTGTCATAAAAAACACAATAACTTATAATTTTTCCCAAAAAGTAAAAATGCTAACAGTATATTTTGAAACTATGATGTTAGCCATGTAAGCTATATATTAAATAAAGATGGATTGAGGAACAATGAAGAGAACAACACTCAAAAGTCTTGCTCTTAGACACAGCATAGGGCCACATCTGATCTCACAGTTGTTTATCCTGCTGTGACTGCATAGACTTCATTAAGCTTCATCCTTTATATNGAGGGCAGGGGGGAGGTGCAGAATCTGAATCGGGAAGCATCCAGCTACAGCCCCAGTTCTGTTTTCAAAGGCTGTTTGTTCACATTGTACTCTTTAGCAAGGAAGCCAATTTACATCATAGCTGCAAAGCAGCAAAAACAGTGCAATATCATCAAATATCAGGGACATTCTGCCTCTCAAAGAAATAACATTTCCAACATTTAATTGAAACTCAATGTGACATAAACTAGGTCTTTATATTAGAAGTATTAAACCATACCAGCCCCTTGTAATAATTTCGACTCAAGTAGAGAACTCTCTTGTGTCCTTCCCTAGCAGTACTAGTCAGATATCAGGATGCACCTGATGTACCATCAGGATTCACACTCCAGAGAAAGAATCATCACCACTCCTCTCACTCCAGGTTCTTTGCAGCAAACTGCATTTGGGAAGAAGGAAAAATAGAAAAAAAAAAAAATCAGACAACCTCAAAACATACTTAATTTTTTTAGCTTGCAGAAAGATGCACATTTTTGTGATCAGTGAAATAATCCATTTTAAAAATAAAAGAATGAAAAGAAAAATTCTATAAGCTAGATTTTGTAAATTCCGCTGAGTCCCAGCACACCCACTGTACCTGTAGTTACACTTCACTCAGAAAACAAACCATCGACCTGTAATTTGCTTCTGATGTAGCCTAAAAGCACTTTATAATATTAAAGCTTATTGATGCCTGTAAGACCCTCTTACCTACAGCTATTTCAAATGTAGTGAAATAATGCAACACTAATCACTAAGACTTTTATTCCATAATAGATGTTTTTCTCACTAAATCAATTCAAAGGCTAATTGGGGTGGAAGGTGACTATCTCTAGTGGTTATAAATACATTTGCATTGCTATCAATCTTTTACCCGGCTGATGTTTAACGAGGCTGAACCGGAGCCCAGCCCGGCGCCGCCGGTGCCAACGCGTAGTCAATGCTGCCATCCAGTGGCACAGCCGGCGGGGATGGCAGGGATAAAGGATTCCTGCGCTCCTCCACCCTCGTCCTGCGGGTCCCAGCGTCCGAGCACCTCCTCCAGCCCCAAGGCAGTGCTGCCCAAGCTCCCTCCGGCCTGGTGGGCTCCTGAAACTCGACCCATCTACGGCAGCCTGAGGTGGAACAGAGCAGCAGACACCCCACGACAATTTAAAGCAGACAAGCCTCGCCCCGAGGGGAAGAAAGACCAGAGAAGGCTATTGATTCCTTCAGTGTGTCTTGGACCACAGCCTACATCTGTCACGTATTCTGAGTCACTCAAAACATCTATAAGCACATTTCATTCTCCTGCCCAGCGAGATGTCTCTTGTCACTTTTTAAAATAAGCTTCCTCATGCACACAATCCAAAAAAAAAAAAAAAAAAAAA